>VSDK01027233.1:303222-343371 GCA_009767595.1 Symbiodinium kawagutii | reverse complement strand
CAGCAGGTTGGGCCTGGGCCGCCTCCTGGTCAGCTTCCGTACGATCCAAAATCAGTTAAACAAACGGTTGGTATAACAGCCGCAGTCCAGCTAGGGGTCGAAACTCAGAAATTTGAACAGCACGTGCCTCCTTCGCAATCATCAGGAACATAGTTGAACGCCAAGAAACTGGAACATCCCCTTGATATTTTTTGTTTGCCCAAGCCAGATTTGAAAGTTGATCACGTTGTTTTGTTTTTCAACGCGGATGAAGAGGTGGCTTTCACAAACGAAACTCAACCATTGCAACGTTTGATCCTACTAAATCAGGAGGCCAATTGTGGTGAAGGGCAACGATGTCGGACACGGACGGGTTGTGGTGTATTCCGATAGCTGCTGCCAGGGGAAGATCGCTTTTGGAAACCAACCGTCATTTACAGGCAGCCTCGAGCGCGTTCCTTGCCAACAATTGCATTCTGTGCACGGAGATGGTTCGTCTCGCAGTTCGGTCCCGTTTTTTGCCGGGTTATTTCGCCTGTTGACTTTTATACTCCTGAACACTGAACAGCTCGGTCGGGTGCTTTGCACAATCTGGACGTTGGTTTTTGCGAAATGCTGCGCTTGATTGTCGGGCGGCCAAATTTTGTTGACTGGAACGCACCTTGGCAGAATATTCTTCATCATTGGAATGGCAAGGCGACAGTGGTTGCGATGCAACACAGATTGAAAACATGGTCGGAACAATACTTGACAGAACATTAGGAGTTAGCGATGCATTTTTCCAATCTGCCCCCGAACCGGTGGGTAACATGAACACTGGTTGAACCGAGTACGAAAAACTGGGTACCCACGGCACGATTCCTGGCTTACGTGCATCTTCAACAATTGGGGGATTGGCATGTTCTGGCTCGAGGCCAATCGTTCTGGATGCAGCTTGGTGATGGTTTTGTAGGATTTTTTCCACCGATTGATGTTTCTGTTTCCCTTTGCCGCCCCAAGAGGGTTGCCTTCGGACATGCAAGCGCAAAACCCAACAGTCAAAGTCAGGACAGCGATGGGGTTCCTTGATTATCCGGCTGTCAGGTGCCCCCATGTTGTAGTGGAAGGAAAAAATCAACGCGACTCCGAATGCCAATGGGAATGCCAAAAAAACATTTTTTTCTGCGTCGCTTGTCACGTCCACATGCATCAGTTTTTTGTTGACATGTTTGCATTGATTTTTTTACCCCGCTTGTTTGAAATTTTGCGAATATCAGTCCATCAAAGGATGCTGGCTTGATGTTTCCAAGTGGCATGGGCCACCAAGCTCCCTCAAACCTTCTAATGACCATTGTTCTATTGACATGTGTTTAGGTCTTGGGGGGGGACACCAATTTTGCCTTCAAATCAACAATTTGTCTTTATCGCCGATGTCATTCAAAATTTTTCAACGCCATCAATATCAAAAATATCATCAACACCACCAGCACCACTGACATTGATATCATCAATATCACTATATCATTAACATCACATCACCGATTAAATTAAAACCAAGGTGAAGGCTGCATTCCGAAGGGCGGTCCATTTAGGACAAGTGCCCGATGCCCAGACCCAAAACATTTAGAAAAAAATCAACTGGGCTGACCGTGTGGTGAAAATAGCGATGCCGATCCAAAATTGAAATTTTCGAATCGCACAATATCCACTTGATCGCATACAAAGCACGGGGTGCCGATTGCAAATGATAATCTAAATCACAAATGCCGCAAATGAAATCTAAATCACAAATGCCGCAGCCCGAGCCACCGGCGCACAACATGCATCCTAGCCATTTGTGTGCTTCAAATTGGCTGATAACCGCAATGGTGTCACCATTTGTTGTGACCATGTTTGCGGGCGGCTGCGATTCCGATGTGAGCATCTTTGTTTTTCGCACATTTAACCGTAGCCATGCTGCCAGTAGTCTTGCCCTGCATGCCTGCTACGGACATGGCGTGTGGCGAGGGACTCCTTAATGCGCCCACTGCCCAATGCCTCTGATTCCAACAACGCCATGGCCTCATTTGCGCAACGTGCAAATAAAAGGATATCATCCTCAAAGCGACAGTCGAGAAAACACGGCTGCCCATCCCCCAAGTTGAAGCCTAGACCCGCGTGCTCGGCTAAGATTTTCCATTCTCGCTTGGCCCACTGAAATCTGAACAAAACAAACGTGGGCTCAACACGCGCCCTTGTCGCACTCCACGTCTGATCGGGAAGAATGTGTTTTCCCATTGTCACCTTGAACTTTGCCATGCTGAGCGAAGTGAAAACATTGCAGTAAGCATGTATAATGCGCAGGCACACCATGCGAAGTGCGCACCACAGCGCTTTCCAATCAATGTGAATGAAAACCTTATTCAAATCCAAACCCACAATCCAAACTGAAATTTTTGCGTTCGCTGCCTTGTCCAAGAACAAATATGCAATAACAAAATGTTCTTCCAGGCGGTGTCCTGGACGAAATCCATGCTGTTCTTCTGGCTGATGCGAATCCAATAGGTGCTCGATGCGGCCCAACACCAAGTACGCCAACGTCTTGTACAGAAGACGGATGCTGGCCATTGGTCGGAAATCAGATGGCAACGTGGCCCTCATCTTTTTCGCAAGCGTTGTGAACAAAATTGCTTTCCATGTGTGGGGAATGTTGCCCGAATATATTATATCATTGTAGAAAGACAAGAACTGAGCCAATAATTCGTCAGGTGAATGTTTCAGGAATTCGGCCACCAAACCCATTTCATCCGCACCCTTCCCAGGTTTGAGTCTCCGAATGGCTGCCTTCAACTCATCCTGGTTCCACGGAGTCTCTGTCAACCATGGAGGTTTCTCCGGAAGATTTTGGTCCCCAGCAAACAAATTTTGCAACATGGATGCAAAATCATCAACGGGAGGAGGTTGCGAACATCCGTGTCCATGACCAACCTGGTGCAAAACCCGCAATGTTGTCCAATTACCAGTGTCCTGGAAGTCCTGAAGCGCTTGTGCAGTTTTCCATGCGCGGATTTCCTTCCGCCACATGTCTTGAATCCGGAAGCTCGATATTTTGCGGTCCTTTGTTGAACCCGTTGTTCGCCTTAGAACTCGCAAACTTAGCAACTCAGAAGACTCAGAAAATTTCAATCGCAGGCGTGCGCCATCACCACGTCGACAACCAGCTCGAAACAATGCATTTTCAACGTTCTTAAACGAGGTGAGCCGGCAGTCCCGGAGAGGTGCATGAAATTCAGCAGGTTGAAACGGATCGTCAAGTCGAGGCTGCCAGTGTTTGAGGTCCTTTTTCCGTCGAGAAACGCCAACACGCTGACCCACAGGGCGCCGCAAAACAGCATGAACACACCAGTATCCAAACCAACTGGAACACAAAAACCGTTCCATACCCGCAACACTTTGGATCCAACAATATAATCCAATTGTGTCCTCGTTCCATCTTGGCTCTGCTCGCAAGTCCAACTGTCTTCGGGATCCCTCATCGGCCGCTGCCGGCTTGCAATGACCAATCCACTCTGCAAAATAAATTGCACCAACATCATCCCACAGTTATTTCGTTGTCCACGGCCCCATGTCCCGACCTGTTCAACAATGTCTTGCTGCAAAGTTTGGCCAACACAAACATTAAAATCACCACCCAAAATGGGAATTCGTCCAGTTGCGCGGCAGTCTTCCAATACAAACTGTAACAAGGCGTGAAATCCTTCAACGGCTTCAGCTGTATCCCACGCGGTCGGAAAATAGTATGCAATGGCTGCAAATTGTTTTCCACAAATATCAAAATGAAACACAGACATTCTGGAAGTCAAACTGTTGAAAACCATGTGCGACGATTTCTGCACCAGTGTTTGGGACACAACAATACAAACGCCACAATGGCCGCCAAATCCTGCCAGATAAAGTTTGTAACAAACACGTCAACACCATCAATATCATCAACACAATCAACGCCATCAAGACCATCAAAATCATCAACATCATGAACATCATCAACATCAGCAACATCATCATGATCATCAACATCATGAGCACCATCAATAGCACCAGAAACATCAATGCAATCAACACCAAAGGTGTCCTTAGCATCCTCAAAGGCTGTCGTTCTTCACCTTCATCCGCCATCAGTCGTCCACGTTTTTTTTTTTATCGTCATCGCCGTTGCCACTTGCACAACCACTTTGCAGTCGAACATATTGCGAGCTGGGTTGAAATTCGATGCCGCTTCGGTTTCGCCTTTCGGCTGGCCGTCCATCATGCCTAGAGGTGGAAAAAATGTTTTGTAATATCATCATCATCATCATCATCATCATCATCATCATCATCGTCATCGTCATCGTCATCATCATCATCATCATCGTCATCGTCATCATCATCATCATCATCATCATCATCATCAGGCGTGGACGTTTTTTGGCTATTGCCAATAATGTTGTTATCATCATTGTTTTCATTTTCATTATTTGTTTGCTATGTTGTTTTTTATTCCTATTAATTTTGTGTTTGTCATCATCATAACCGTTACTGTTTTGATGTTTGTTTTCATCCGCAAAAAATTGTCTTCTGCACATTCCACTGTTGTCGATTTTTTCCTTTTCATTTGCTATTAAGTGTTTGACCTTATCGCCTTTCTTGTTGCCACCCGCTCCTGGGTTTAGGTTCGCTGCCCTGGCCTTGGGTCATGCCTGTTGGTGGAACAGCAACAGTTTCGTTGTTGTCATTGTGGGTAGTTATAGAAAGTACATATGACCAACAGATGTGGGTTGATAATTGTTTTGATATTTTGTTTGTTTTCGTTTTTCAAGATGAACTTTACCGTTTGCATCCTCAAAACTTGTCGATCTTCACCATCATTGTTCCTCACCATTCCTGCAAATTTTTCTCATGTTTATTGTCATTACTACTATTTATTTCACACAGTTATCCGCAATTATTTTTGTTTGTCGAACCTCTGCATTACTTGTATGCACATGTATACACACAAATATCGATATACTTTACACTCATGGCTCTTGAGTATCTTCCAGCATCCTCAACAACCAGTTTTTGTCCATTGTCACTGTTTTGCTTTGATTTTTACAATCATTGTTCAACAATCTTCAACACCTCACGTCGATGCTCATGCACCTGCAGTGTCAACCCCCAGTTTTCATCTACCCCATCCTGGACTTCAAGTCACTCACACGGAGGCGGCCATCAAGACACACGGACAGACAGACAGACCGAAACAGATTGTTACAGAGATTGATTGGTTGGTTGATGAACTGTTTGCTCGATTCATTGACTGCTCAATACGCACATGGGTGGATAGCGAGATCGATGGATATGGTCCGGGCCGCTGGGCATGATCGTGCATGCTTAGAACCTTCAGTTCAGCGTCTTGAAGCAGCAAAGCCATGCTAGAAATCAGTGTGGGCAACCAAATGTTCAAAGTCCTGGCCATGCCTCTTGCGGACGCTGGCAACACATTTGGATGTCTTTGTTCTTTCCCTTAAACTGTTTGAAATTCTCAAGCGAAAACCACAGGACAATCCAAAACCATGTTCAGGTTGGTGCCGTGGCACCAAAACAGCGCCAGTGCTATTGCTAAGTTTGGCCCAGACCACACTCGAAATGATGAGTGAGTTTCAACCAGGCATGGGGCAATGCATGCTGATTACAAGGTAAATGATTGCAGTATGTTGCACTATGTTACACTATATGATATCACCAGCGTTATAGTCCGAAAAAATCGTTTTGTTTTTGCATCATACGATTCTAAACTAGGGATGCCATTGGAAAGGATGGAATTCAACACCTATGTACCCAAGCGATCCCCTCACACTAGCAGTCATTTTTAGCACATTTGTTAAGCAGCTAGTGCAAATGCAGCCACGCGATTACGCACAGTAGACTTTGTAGACTTCCGACAACGGGGAAAACAACTTGGCATCATGGCTTGCGCTGAATCCTTGTTGCCCCAAACCCGCAAGCCAAAACCCAAAAGCGTATTCGGCTTTTGGCGACTTGGCCTGATAAAGTGCAGTGCATGGATGGTAGTGTTCAATGTCGAACGACCCGATTTTTCGAGACCAAATATTTATCTCTAGAATATTTGAGGTCACATGCCATGGTATGTCTATGTATGCCTTGTTTTGTTTGGTTTCGTGCACATGGTGCGAAAACTGCGGCAGCTGAGGCCTACGTGGTCAGAGTGCGTCCCTTTAAATGGCGAGACTGGTTCCATCGACACAGTCCGTGCCATGTCACAATGTAATCGTGAAAATAATTGAAGCATGTCGAAACATGTTGAAATGAGACAATCATGAATGGCATTTGTAGAGCAGTCGTGAGGCCCAGCGTTGATTCTGATGGCACCAGTTCTCCTAGACATTTAGAAATTTGGAGGAATCATTCGAACATTGATGTCTAGCTGAGTTAGATTTTGATGGAGATAGATAGATAGATATAGATACAATGATTTCCACTTGTTTGGAACGGATGAACGCTTTTGCAGACCGACAGCGGGAACATGTTTCTCTCATCCAAGGAGTGACTGCGAATATCTTGGCTGGCTGCATAATTGGTATCCGACAGACGCTGACGGGCATTGTGAGTGCCACTCTTGTCTTTACAGGATCTGAGCATCCGGAGATTACTGACATGTTTCCGTTTGGAATCTCAATGATGTGGTATTCAACGATGGCGGGCTCCGCATTCTATGCCATCTTTGGTCGCTTGCAGTACAATACAAATGCGACGCAAGAGGTGTGTGCTATCTTGTACGGTGCTATGGCGCAAAACGCAGCTTTTGCATTGAACCGAAGTGGCAAGTCGGCTCTCATCCAACCAACGATCCTTGCCCTGATAGTATCCAGTACATTCCTCACAGGCCTTTGCAGTGTGCTCCTGGGAAAACTGGGCGTTGGCAAGTTGATGCTTCGCTTTCCGACCCCAGTCACCAACGGTTTTTTGGGCACGATTGGTTGGTTTCTTGTGCGGACAGCTTTGCAAGTCTCATCAGGTGTCTTGCCCGCACACTTGGTTGATGAAGTGATGGGAGTGGCTTCAGGGTTCGTGTTGAGAACTGAAAGCCTTGCGTACAGCAGACGGTCAGTGAACGTTGGTAGGGTTTACCCTCAAGAAGTCATTGGCAACACCAAGTTCTCAAAAGATCTCACCGACCTATCCATAAACCATAAACATCCATAAACCATCTGACTGAAAAGCTAGCCCTTTCAATGTCGCAAATTTTGCAGACGAGGAGTTCAGTTCCAATACTTTTACCCCGTCGACCTGGCAGCATTCCTCAGTTTGCGGAGCTTGGGTCCAGTGTCATGCCTATTGGCGATGGTGTTTTTCATCAGGCATGGGCCATCTATGATCGCGCGGACATTCCCAGACAGTAAACTGTTGAAACTTTCAGGTCTGTTTTGTCAACTTTGCCCTTTGGCAATCTTTTACATCGTCGCTGTTCTGGTCGGTGGTTTGTCGATGGAAGAGTTGAGCGCAAGTGGATGGACTTACCCAACGCAGACAAGCCGGTCCTTTTGGAGCCTCTGGACCACCTACAACCTGGGTGATGCGCACTTCGGGGTTCTCATCTCCAACATCCCTTCCATGCTGATGTTGGTGATGATGTCAGTTCTTTGCACTATGACAGGGGTGCTGGGAATTACCGGAAAATTTCGAATGGGTCCAGATGGTGATCCTGCCCCAATGGAGGTCATTGATTTTGATGCCGAACTCACAACTGTTGGCTTTGGGACCATTTTCACCGCACTTTCCAACGGGGTTGTGACTTTTCATCGTTTGGGTAGCTCTATCCAGCTTCGTATGGATGGTGGAACACACCGGCTTGCCGTCTTGACTTCATCTTGTTTCGTCGGCACCTTCTTTTTCACCAGCGTTCCGCTGGGCCATTACATTCCCAAGTTCTTCTTAGGCGGCTTGTTCATGGGAAGCGGCATCAGCTTCTTGGAGAGTGCCTTTCTTTCGTTCCGAAGTTTGCCACCTCAGAAATTCATGGGATATCGACTTCCTTCTCCACAATATTGGGTGACAGTTGCTTGCATTCTGGTTGCAGCATTCTCATCCCCATTTGAGGGAATTGGAGCAGGTTTAAGCCTTAGCCTGGTGATTTTCCTTTGGGATAGCGCGCAGTCATCTCCAATCGCAAGTATGTCGACCGGCAGCCACACAGTCAGTCGGACCTTCAGACCTTTTTGGGAGTTGGAGGCGTTGTGCCATCGCTTTGGTCATCGGATTCTGCTTTTCTATTTGCAGGGGCAGCTTTTCTTCGGTTCGGGTCAGAACTTGGCTTCAAGCCTCGTTGAAGCTATCGAGGACGGATTGAATCCAGATTCACCGTCAGAGCCGGACAGGACCAAAGCCTCCATGTTGCCATCACATTGCCTTGAAAGATGTGCAGAGTTTTTATATGTTCGATGTATTTTCATACCGTACTTGGGAAAACTTGCATTGGATGTGGAAGCTGTTCTTGTTGAGGTAACAGACCTATCATGTACTATGCTATGTACCTATGCAAGTGCTGCTAAATATTAAACTTGGGACGTCTTGGGTTGGAAGGCATCAGATACTGTCCAATAGAGATTTTTTCATGATTTGTTTCTACCAGAGTTTCTTCACTTCAGGGGCACCCTGCAGGATATCTCAGTACTGCATTCTGAGCTTTGGAAAAGTCACCAGTATTGATGCTTCAGCTGCGGAGCAATTGAGGATGGCTGTCAGACGCGTGTCTGAACACGGGTGCAAGGAAACTTGCCAAGAACAAGATTAGAACTGACTGATTGCCTCCGTTTTTGCATGGATTCCAAGTAGAGTGGAGAAGATATGAGAAACGTCTTCTGATTGCGCATGGTCTATGTATGTCAATGTCAATCTATGTGTGTCCAGTGTCTATGTCTAAAATGTACCATGGCATGTTTTCCATGGTTGTAGCTGTCCCTCTCAGGTCATCTTCTGCCGCATGAACTCGCAGGTCTTCGACGCTCTGTCTGTGTTGAAGGTGGTGACTTCGGCAGATCTCGATCTGCGGCAGCTCTTGGACCTGCAAACCAAAGCTGGAGATGTCATCGCGGAGGAGCCCTTGCAGTTGCGTTGCCGCGCTTCTTTATTGCAATGATACTTGAATGATCATTACTTGATAATGATACTTCATTAAATACTTGATTATGATCTATTATGATCTATTTTACTTTTTGACCTTTATGAGTGTATGGTTGGTTGGGAAGGGGCCTTATGAAATTTGAAAGGTGTTTTCTAACGTTTGGACCTTGATGCCATTTTGGCTCAAGTATCCACTTTGGTTTTTGCGTACCAAGGCGAACCAAACGCCAGATCTATGTGGATTATATCCGATAGTTTGTGTATGACCCAATTGTTATTTAATAACAATTGTCACCCCTGTTCAAGAGGCAATGTCTCTCTAATGGAGCATGTTTGGAGACCTCTCCAAGTCCAGCGAGTGTGAAAATTGCAGCAGCGTTCAGAGACCCTTTCATATTACACAATTTTTTGGAAGCTTTGGTTAGATTTTTGTTTTTCTTGGTTTGAGTTTGGGTACTTTGGTGTTCTGTAAGCATGCCTGGATGTTCTTCACGTCTTTGGACACACTGCAACAGCAGGAGTCCAATGTTTTTACAGAGTTTGGCGACGCGACTCCGGCATCTCCAACAACCGCAACGGCTCTGAGTTGCTGGGGCAAAGGAAAGCCTTTCAAGAGTCCTACATATGAAGACTACGATGCTTTCGATGATGTGCCACTTGGCTGATGTTCGGTGCAAAATCACCGAGACACTCACACTGCTTGTGATGTAATGTGTGGTGAGGACAGATGCATTGGACTACACCGGGGATCGTCTTTTGGAAAGTTATCTCTACAGTTCGACAGGGCTGGACAGCTATATGCTCGAGTACAGAGCCGCCTGTAGCAATGGGAGCAGGGTGCCAAATTCGGCCTTCGAAGCGATGAACCTCTTGCCAGAAGGCGCCTCACCGCACTCAGAACAGCTTAAAGAAGGGAGCGGAACGCATCTAAATAGAGTCTATAATCTGCCCTTCTCTTCTTGCACACGTGCACGTGAAATTGAAAGAATAAGACAGTGGGTCATCCTCGACAGCATGCACTTGGATAGAACATTTTTCGGGGATCCTTCAATGCTGCTATACGTGTCCGATGGGGCGCTGATAAAATCTGGTCAAGCAGAGGGTCACTTAGTTCCTGTGACAGAATTCGTTGGCTGTACATTGGCTTTGAATCTTTCTCCCTTCCAGGCTTCATGACGAAGATCCAGCCGTTCTGCACGGTACAGTTGGGCCTTGTGAGTGGGCAGCGTCTGGCTGATGACGATTCATTCGTGTTTGTTCTACAAGGTTGGGCCGTTGCAATATGT
Source organism: Symbiodinium kawagutii (assembly GCA_009767595.1). NCBI lineage: Eukaryota > Dinophyceae > Suessiales > Symbiodiniaceae > Symbiodinium > Symbiodinium kawagutii. Next base: position 332,989 of record VSDK01027233.1, on the reverse strand, counting down.
TGCAATGTGTAATGATCGCGCATAGCCACCTGTTTGGTTGCACCGTTGGGGTTGAACTCTCATTGAAGGTGCTATCGCAGTGGTGGATGAGCTACTGGCTGCTCTGCTTGAAAAGGAGAGCTTCGCCATGCCGGATCTGTTTGGATTTCAGCATGGTTATGCATGATTTGTGTTCTATTTGCCTTGGCTGGAACATCTGCAAGCATTTCACTGCTTTCATGAGATGCCTTGAGGGATTGAAAGCATTTGGGCACTGCCGTGATCTGAGGAAGGAAGCACCAAAAGCCAAGGGGTTAGCATCAAGGGCTTCCAGGGTCGCCGGCACAAACGTTTGAGGAAAAGATATCCGTTTCTCGGCTCACGGGGAGCAACGCGAAGGTGGCTGTTCTGCATTGGTTTCTGAGGCCCGGAAGCATTGTCGGAAAGCATGAATTCTTCCTGACAAGTCCCCCAGCTGCAGAGATTGCCGTCGTGGGTTCCAGATGCAGACGAAGACTTCAGTGCAAGGTTTTGGATAGCACAATATCCAGAATCATAAGATTGTAAGAAACACATGTAGTCATATAGTCATACATAGTCACCTACGATGCTGACATGTACAACTAACCCAAACTCTGACAATTCAACAGCAAACACAGTAACCAAAATAAGAAATAAACAAAATACACAATCAAAAAACAAAAACAACATAAAGATCAAATAAGCAACATTTCCAAAACAAACAAATACACAATTTATATAGAGTGTCGAAAAAAATGTTTTAAGTTATTTAACACGGACTTGTGAGTGAGCCCCCTCTGATCCAAATCCCCACCTAGCCATGGTACTAAATTTGTTTACTGATGTATTTACATATTATGCATAAATGAATGCATAGATAAAATATATAAATATATTGTTAGATATATATATATATGTATTTATATTTACATGCATAGGTCTAAAAAGAATAAGTCATTTCATATTGCAGAGTGTGGAGATGTGGAACCAGGCCTTCAGCGGCGGCTCGCTGACGTGGGCGCAGCAACAAGCCGCGTGGTCTCGAGCAGCTTGGCTTTGCAAGGCATTTCGCATGTGGAGCCCGGATGATCCACAAAGATGAGGGGCAGGCACAAGGGCCGAAATGCTGAGGCAAATTTGGCTATACCACAGAGGTGTGGATATTGTCTAGGTCGGCTTGGACGTCTCTGCCAGAGGTCCGGCTGGGATTGTCTTCAAGATTGAGATTTTTTAGAGATCGTTTATGGTTTCTTTGGTCGTTTGTTTATGGTCGTTTCTGTCGTTTCTTTGTCTCCATCGGTTCAGGAGCTGGCCTCGATCCTACAGGACTTGTCGCTGAGGCAACTGGCAGAGGTGGGGCCCTGCTGACTGAAGTTGGCCCCAGGTGGGCCCCAGGTTGGCCCAAGGTGGGCCCCAGGTTAGCCCAAGGTTGGCCCCAGGTTAGCCCCGGCAGGCCCCAGTACCACCAAGTCTTTTGGAATGCCGTTGTCATTGACATGTTTGGAATTTCCTTGTGCAGCCGGGCAAGGAGAAGCAGCACTCCCTGCTGAGCGACAACTAAGTCTAAGTTGCGCATAGTTGCACTGGATCTGGTGTATTTTTGTAGGTATGGAATGGTATAGAGATGGCCCCGTAATGCCGGAAACTATTTTCTGCTTGAATATTGATGTATGTGCAATTGCGCTATGTTGTATCTTGTTCTTAGCCTTTGTGAACTGCATTGAAGATGGGGCATGTCTGAGCTCCATACTGTTCGCACATTCGCCTCGAAAGCAAATGAATGGCAACCTGAGCTCGCAAGCTCGAGACTTTCACTTGTTGCCAAGACATGCCCCATAGAAAGTGCTAGGCAGGCTTGATGGTGGTAGCCATCCATTTTGAAAGTGGCCATGCATAGCCATAGATTTGCCATGCAGATCTCTTGGCCAAAGTTGCCAGCTGGAATATCAGAGTTGGCCGTTGCTTCGAAGTGCATTGTTTTCAGTCGCAAAGACCGGCTTATTGCAGACAGCGGACCATTGCAGGACTTGTTTCGCAAAATGAGTTAGTTGTGCATGCTGTACCATCCATACAGCATCATACAGCGCGGTAATTTCGAAAGGACATGGAGGATCATCATGACATCCGTACTCGTTCTGATGCACCAGTTCTTGACATGATTTTTTTCCGGCCACCATTTGACCTCAAGAAAGGCTTCGCGAATGGTGAATACAAACACGCACAGTGCAGATCGAAAATCCATCGCAGCCCATGTGTCCATCAGATGGCCTGCCTAGACAACCTGTGTACAAACATAGTGCATGGTGTCGAAGGGCAGAATTGAGCTCTTCAGAGGACGCGTGCATATGTAGAGTACAGACACGGACACACCATGAGCTCATGCAAACCATCATTGCCATTCATTACCCATCTCATCCATGCTCATCCCATGTCTAATCTCATTTGCATCACTTTTTTTTGGTGCAATCAGAGCGAATGTAGCCAACTCATTGACCTTGGCATATGGGCTGTGGTGCATCCGGTGCCAAGGCTTTCCTGGGAGGGCTGTGAATCATCAAGACCAAGACACAAAACACTTTCTGTTGCAGATTCACATCTGAATATATTTCATCACTGGTCTCGTTGACCTTGATTGTACGTCCTTCCCCTCTCCCTCCATTTTCCTTCCATTTTCTTAGTCTCCTCCCCCTCTCCTCCTCTCCTTCCATCCTTGCTGTCCTTTCTCAGTGCGCCGCGTGCACCCTTCCGTGCCCCTGGGAGGCTCGCAGCCCGGATGTTTCAAAGAGAAACCGCTTGGAACGCGAGCGCCGCGACTTCGACCCTGAGCTGCTGCAGCTCCTCGAAGCCCATGGAGCCTTCGAAGATGCGAAGAAATGGAGCAATGAAAATCTTTGAGAATCGAATTCAGATGAATTCAGATGAATTCAGAATAGACATTTTCTAATATGTATTTATATATATATACTAATATATGCAGCTGTATATGTATATATGATTAATCATCGATATTATGCTACTATCATATTTTCAAAGACTGCCAGAGAATGTCAAAGAGAAAGTAGCAAACATGCAAATATTGTTCAGCTAAATAGACACATGTGTACATCAATCATGTATGGTTATATATGTAGATGCATGCATATACGTAATCTAACGCATGTCAGATTCAGATGTAAATGTAAAGTAAGACCACAAAAATATATGTATATATACATATACTACCAATTTGGTGGAGAAAATAGATCAGGGGTTTAGTTTACTGTAGCTCACCATTGATGATTGACTAGATTGAATTAGAGCAGGTACAAGGGCAGGTGCAGTTGGAGTTGATTTGATTAGACCAGAATAGATTGCATGAGATTGGAGATGAATGAGACTAGATGAGAGCAACATAATAATAAAGAACAGACTAGCTTCGACGAGCTTCTCTTGGACCAAACCAGATGAGATAAGATCAGACCAGACTAGATGGGATTGCAAAAAAAATCAGAGTTCATTGGATACCATCGCCTTGGATTAAAACAGAATTGTCAAGTTTTATGGAATAGATTAATGCATACACAAAGGCCACACGCCAAGTGATCTCCTTTGATGCACTAGCTTTCAAAGACACGCCTTGTGATCTTTTGCAGGAATTCTTTGATCTTTGGCTGCTTAAAAAGCCACAAATTCCAACACAGACACGTTCAAGGCACCTGCAAGCACCTTTGGCATGTGCACATCCCTGCGCTGATCGAGGACTCGCTGAGAAACTGCCAGACGTGCTCTCTCTCGGCGTCAGCAAACGCATCCATCTATCGGATTTGTTGGTGGAGGACTTGGAGGAGGCATCAAGACCTCCCTCCCAAGACCCCAACTGCCAACCTCCGTCCAGCAGGATTGATGGGTATTCATCAATAAATGAACCAATAAATAGATAAATAAATAAATAGATCTATATTTGTATTTCTGATGCTAGTTTTGAAAGTCCATCTGTCTACCGACACCGGGGATGAGTGAATTGGCAGATTTCAATGCACTGCAGTCATCTTCAGTTTGCAATCGTCCTTTGCAGGTGGGCCTTTCCCGAGTACAGATTCGCCAATTGCAGCGAGCTTCTTTGGAGGAGAGAAGACGCTCAGCAAGAACTCGACAAATCTCAGCATCAAATCGGGTGCACATGCCAGAGCTGTTCAATGGATGGATGGATGGATGGATGGATGGATCGATGGATGGATGGATGGATGGATGGATGGATGGATATCAATGTAAATCAAGATGACCTACAAATAAACAAGTATACGGACACAATTATCCACCCACCCACACACACACACACCTATATGCATATGCATATGCATATGCATATGCATATGCATATGCATATGTATATGTATATGTATATGTATATGTATATGTATATGTATATGTAAATGTATATGTGTGTATATATATATCTATATATGTGCAGCTTTTGTCTACAGCATAGGCATCCAGGGGATGTCACGTTGTGCATTGCCGCGTGACTTTCATGACTTTTCTCGGGCCGAGGCTCTGCAGAGACTTCGCCATTGAGACTTCGAAGCAAAGCAGCAGATGCGCTGGAGCTGGATCCAACTCCCAAGGAGTTTCTCAGCAGAAAATGAGGAGAGCAGAGCACCCAATGAGAGACATATTTTGGGTCGTTGGTGCTGAGATTCGTTGCTTTTGGTGCGGCTTCAGATTCTGAATCCTGGAAGCCCTTGGCACGATGTGCCTGACAAGGTTTGTGAAGCAGCAGTCCGGAATAGCTTCTCATGGCGAGAAGAGAGTCGCGCGGCTGCAAGATGTCGTCCTGCCTAGCATCATCTTCCATGTGAAGTCAATGTTCTGGCCGAAAACTCCGACACTGCTTTCTCTAAAGAACTCGATGTGGCGTGGCACCCATTTTTCTTTGTTTTTTTTTTTTTGCGTGCCTATATCAATCCAGCATACTGTGTGGATTCGCCTGCAGCCGCATCACTAGGGTCACTAGCGCAATTCTGTTTTGGTGGAATTTCCAAAGGACCACATTTACAGGGACATGTTTTAGGATGTTTTAGGCAGGGACATGCCAAGGTGAGGGATGTCTGGGTCAACAGTTAGTGAATTCTATTTAGTTCCTGGTAGCTGGCATGCAGAACCTGGTATACTTTCGAGCCCCTGCTGAATGTATATGCTGCAGCATCGCACCCCTTCAATGGAGGTACCGACTGATGGCACTAGCGAGCAAGAGAGTGAGAGAGAAACGGAAGGTGTAACAGAAAGAGAGAGAGAGAGAGAGAAGGGATGTGTGGAATTGAGATGTTGTAGATCGATGTAAATCGCGGACAGCCGCGGTCCTTTGATTGCTTCGGCAGCTCACAGCTAGAATTTCTTGTGGGAGAGGGACTTTATCTATTTCTATATCCAGTGGCCCCTTTTTGTACGCTTCCTCAGCTCTAAGAGTGTGTAGTGCCAGAATATGCCGCTGAACCAGGATTGCTCCATGCAAACAGCTCCTATGCAAGGGCAGCTCGGCCATCAAATAGGGTGCAACTTGCAACGATGTCAGCGATCCACACATGTCACTTTGTGCTGGCTGTGAAGGACATCCTCAAAGCAGGAGCTCCCTGGGCACCCGGTGCCAAAGAGTGCTGGTGCTCACGAAGAAGCCTGTGATCAGCCAGAAGTCCAAGGAGTACCTGCAGAAAGTGCACGCAACGAGAACAGCCCGAGTCATGGACGCTCTGAGAGTGGGAGTTCAGTGGGAGGCAACAGGGAGATGAAATCCAAGGCTGGCCCTCATTCAGGCAAACCACCGCTTTACAAACAAAGTCAGAAAGCTCAGCGCGGTCCTGATGCCGCTGGTGAGAGTTGCCTACCACCATTGAATGAGTCTGGTAAATCGGATCCACGAGCAGTGCAACAGCAGCTGCATGCATGTGTGTCCCGTGAGGGTGCTTGGCGAGAGCCCCGCCTTGCTAGTGCTGCAGAGGTCTTTGAAGCTTTTCAGGCAGAACTGAGAAATGAAGACCAAGAACGACGAGAACGCAGTCAAGCTGAAGACCCTGAGGATTCAAGAGCAAGCTCTGTGGACTTTGACGTGACTTTACTTCCTGAGGTGACTTTGCCTCCGCTTGAGAAGCCTCACAGGGCACGCGAAGCTACAGAGGAAGAGACGGCTTTGTTGCTCAACAGGCGTGAGGGGGAACTTCCCCGATGTCCTGACATTCAGATCTCATTGCAATACACACACACATACATAGGCGCACATAGAATGTGCATGGTCATCTTTGTACTGTAACGTATTTGAAACTGTCTCTCCTGGGTCCTCCCAATGATATGCCTACACGTGTGTGCACGTTCTGGGCCTCCCTGTTTGCATGTTTGTGTGCTGATCTAAGTGTGCGTAGCCATGGATGATACTCAGGCAGTCTCCTTGCATTTTCACAGAAGGACCTCCTTAGCAAAAAGGACACTCCAACATTTTCTTAGCACTCCTGGGTTTCTAAACACATGTGTTTCCTTGGAACTCCTTTCAGTTCTATTCATTGCGAGATTTTCTAGTTCCACAGGAATAGATATATAGAATTTTTTTGGATGCAGTTGACGAAGTTAACAAAGAACTTATTCTTCCAGAGTGATTTGTTTCAAAGAGTGTTGAAACAACTTGCATTCAATTCGAAACCTCAGTGAATCCTCAGTCGAAACCTCAGTTTCCTTTCAAGGGTAGTGGTGGGTGGGAACTTAGTTTTAGTTCGCCCTCGGCTTGGGCAGTGGGGACAGAGCAATGGAGTCAGATGAGCCGAATGCTGGTGGAGGCGAAGATGGAGCAGCGCGCATCGATGCTGAGCTGAATCGCCTGTTGGAAGGAGGCCGCCGAAGTGCTGACCTCTTTGGGCCAGAGGAAGTTCGAGATGAAGACCTTCATGGCCAAGCAGATATAGCAGAGCTACCAGTTGCCGGCGATGACCCTCCTAGAATTCTCATGGTGGAAGAGGGTCCCCCTCGGTTCACAGAAGCAGAACAGCTTCACCATGACAGGACAATCTTTCAGCAGAGCCTGGCTACGATTGGATCGGGGCTCCCCAAGTTGCCCTGGGAAGAAGGTGTCTTTGGACAAATCTTTGGAAACGATGATGGTTTGATGTTCCAGAGTTTGGATGACTTTGCTCCTGCACCTGCAGAGTTGGTGCCATGTGTGCCACCTTCGTTTCTGGAGCCCGAAGCTGGAAAGCCGAAGGTTCGCAAGGGAGGCAACGCAGGTCTGCCATTGTTTGCGAAGCATGTCAAGGACCTCAGTGACAGAGACTTCGAATCTGCGATGCAGCTGGAATGGACGAAGGCTCTTGCAGTCTGGCTGACCATTCACGAAGGATGCGGATTTCAGTCTGCAGTCGGGGCTTATGTCGAGGATCGGCTGCAAGATCTCAATCGTGAAGGAGCGCTTCTTTGCATCAGAGACGCTTGCGGTGTTCGTTCTCCAGCTACCGTTCTGAAAAGAGGTAAGGACCTGCAGCACTTCATGCGATGGTGCGAGAAGACAGGAGTCTTCTGGTGGCCCTTGCAAGAGAGGAACCTGCTTGGATACCTCTCCACTGGAGTCTTTTGGTGGCCCTTGCAAGAGAGGAACCTGCTTGGATATCTCTCCGATGTTGAGGCGTCTGGGAAAAGCAAGTTCATAGGGAAGAACCTCGTGCACGCCATCAAGTTCTTCAAGTTCATCATGGGAGCAGATTTCGTCATCGAGGAAGTGCTGGGTCCAATGCTCAGCGGCAAAGTGAGCAGGGTTTTGTCAACCAGAAACCCAACTGAACAAGCACGGGCTCTAACTGTGGAGGAAGTCAGGAAGATGGAGTACATGTTGTTGTCCTTGGAAAACACCCTGGACAAGTACTACCTCGGATGTTTGCTGTTCGCGGTGTACTCCCGGTCTAGGTGGAGTGATTTGGGCAACATCCACAATCTGTTCTTCGATGTTATTCCTGCAGGTTCTGGTTGGTTCGGCTTTGTGGAAGCAAGGAGCCGCATCCACAAGACTTCGACGTCTGCCGAGCGCAAAGCTATGTTCATGCCGTTCGTGGCGCCCATTGCAGGTGTCACTGAGACCTTCTGGGCGTTGGAATGGCAGAAGGTGTTGGAGGAGTTGGGGCTGTACCCAGGTCGGGAACCCTTTGGGCCCATATGCAGAGCGCCCACTGCGGATGGCGAATTCACTCGCAGAGCTCTGACTACAACAGAAGCCACCAACATGCTGAACGAGTACTTGGGATATGGCGAGGAAGACCCTGAGGCGACCACGTCTCATTCTCTCAAGGCGACTACTTTGGTGTGGGCTGCTCGGTATGGAATCGAAGACAACAGCCGCAGCATGCTTGGTCACCATGCCATCAAGGAGAACTCGCTGGCATGCTACTCCAGAGACTTGCTCTCACAGCCACTTCGAGAGCTCTGTGGGATGCTGTTGAACATCCGTGAAGGGACATTCATGCCAGATGGCACTAGGTCCGGTTGGATGAAGAAGAAGCAGTTGCCCCTGGAGATTCCTTCACCGGTGGAAGAAACGCCAGTGCCGAGTCCGTCCCTGGGGGAAGAGCCTGATGTTTCGGCCACTGCTGCTTTCGATCCATGTCACCCCTTTGGAGATGCACCCCGTGAAGAAGCTGAACATGAGGCTGGGGATGAAGGTGAAGCCGAGATGAGTGGCTTCAAGGAAGGAGAGCCCGATGGGGAGGACTTCATCGGTAGTGCGAGCAGCAGTGGTGAGGAGAGCGCAGCCGAGACGGAGTGCAACGAGGAGGTCAACCACGAGTCCTGGAAGAGCACCTTGGAGAGTGGAGTGCCACAATCAGTGGATGGGCCCTTGTTGCAGAACAAACGTAGTCGCATGTTGCACCTCATCTCCGAAGAGGCTCCCATGGATCTCCAGCAAGTAGCACGTTGCGGAGTTGGAGGAAGTGGATACCTCCTGTTGCCAGGTGGGGCGGCCTTTGACTGGCCAAAGTGCAGCAAGTGTTTCAAAGTTGTTGCTCCAGGCGACAAGGTTGCCACGGGCAGTAAGCGGCGACGTGTGTAACATCTAGATGTCATGTCAAAACAAGCAGTGAACAGTGAAGCAGTTTGTTCTTTCACTTTCAAGTTAAGGCTTGAGGTTCGACCAGGTTGAAACTTTTCTTTTGTTTCGTTGTTTTGGTCTCTTGCATGTTTGTGTCAAAACATGTCAATCGCTTTCAACACATGTACACACAGCAATGCTTCAGAAACAACTTGTGCAAGTGTCGAGTGAAGTTGAGAACAGTGTAAGTAATTTTCTTCACACTCATACCAGTCTTCATTCACTCATGTACCAAGTGGGTACCATTGCCTGAGGGCAATTTCATGTGTCCATGAGGGACATCCCATGAGGGGACATGTCAGCCTTGAGGGCTTGAACACGAAGTCACGCCTGTGGGCTATCTTCGCAGTGATGCTCAAAGGGAAAGGGCTCGTGCCGTACTTCCAGAGCAATGGCTGCCACCGCGTTGACTGAGAGCGCTGCTGCCTTTGAGAAGCAGGCTGCGGCTCTTGGATTGGATGCTGAATGGCTGGCTGGGCTGAAGGCTCAGCAGATCACCACCTTTGGGCGGTTGGCTTTCTCATGTGGGCAGCCGGGAACTGCGGTGGCCGATGCCGATGTGAGGACCTTGCTGCAGAACGCGGCACCAGCGAAGGCCATCACTGTGGGCGACATGGCCATCATGAAGAGGCTGATCTTCGAGGCGCAGACGGCGGTGATTGCCTTGGCAAGGGCATCAGCTGATCCGAATGCGGACCCAAGTGCCAGGAAGATGCCGGCTGCTGAGAGGAGCTCAAGGTTGGCCGACCAGAGGCGTCGTCTTGGAGGTCTTCGGTTGGAAGGGCCGATGGAAGTCGCCCACCAGGTGTATGACACGATCAATGGAATGATCGAGAACGACGCCTTGAAATATCTGGCGCCGGCTAAGTGCATCACCAGGATGCAGGAGATCACCAGTGCCAAGCCTCCGAAGGAGTTGAAGTTGGACTCCACGGGGCACGGGATCACCGTCAAGGACTCGCAGAGTGAGCAGGTGTGTGCCGTGTCGACGGAGCTGGATGTGATGGAGGCCATGACCCGTCGAAGCTTGGCCTTCGATGCAGCTGGGCTCATCGCCTATGAGACCTTCCAGAAGTGGGTGAACTACATGTTTGGGTTGATGCGCCAGGCACCTCCACCCGGATTCAAGGCCCCCAACATCACCCAGCTGTTGAGGGCAGACCGTCAGGCCTTCGTCAGAATGCAAGAGCTGACAAGGGATGGCATCAAACCAAAGCCCGATGGCACTCGACCATTGGACAAGATCGTGGATGACCTTCACATGGACCACACCGTGGTGTACTTCATGATGCCAGTCCAGGAGAAGCCCCCTCCGGCCAAGCCGGCCAAGAGCCAACCCAAGGACGACAGCTGGAAATGGAACCAGAAGTCGAGCCAGTCCTCATGGAAGTCACCAAAGCAGGACCAATGGAAGAAGGGCGGTCAGGCCAAAGGCGGAGGTGGCACCACTGGCAAGTTGCCATTGGCCTTGAAGGGGTGTGCCTCCTCCACCCCTGATGGAAAGCGCATTTGCTTCGCCTACAACATCGATGGATGCCCAGATGGTGACAACTGCAGCAAAGGTGCCCATGTGTGCTGCACCAAGGGATGCTTTGACAAGCATCCGCACTACAGCTGCCCCAAGAAGTGACAGGCAGGGCTTGAAAAGCCTGGACCCCAGGGGCAATTCAGTGCAAGCCATCACCACTTGATGAAGTTCATGGTGATTCCTTTGGTGTCGATGAGGGTTCCCTTGCCGTCAAGGAACCTTTAGGGCATCCACTTTCCACAGAAGGACACTTTGAAGTCTCCTTCCCTTTTGCAATCGAATTTTGCTCCGGGACAGCAGGTCTGACAGCCCAACTCAGACGTCTTGGAATGAAGGCCTCCTTTGGCGTTGATCGGATCATCAAAGCAAGCAGCAAAGCCCCAGTCATAAAACTCGACCTGGGGTCCCCAGAAGGTGAAGCTCTAGCCAAGGAATGGTTGGCACACCCCCTGTGTGCTTACGCTCACTTCGGGCTGCCGTGTGGGACAAGTTCACGGGCACGAGAGATCCCTCTTCCAGATTGCGATGATCCACCCAAGCCATTGAGGAGTGAAGACCACCCAGATGGACTTCCAAGCCTAGAACCCAAAGATCAAGAGCGCGTCGACCTCGCCAACAAGGTCTATGCAGCAGCCTGTCGCCTCATCATCTTCTGCATTGTGCGTGGCATTCGGTGGACAGTGGAGCAACCAGCCAGGTCTCTGTTTTGGAACACCAGCTTTTGGACCATGGTGCTTCAAGAAACGCAACCACTGTATGTCACCTTCCATGCATGCATATTCGGTGGTCAGAGGCCCAAAAGAACCACACTTGCAAGTGACATGGCTGGTTGGCAGCAACTTCACTGCCAATGCACTGGGCAACACGTTCACCTGCCTTGGGGGCGCACTCCACACGGCTTCGCCACAGCAGAAGAGGTTGAATACCCGCTTGAGTTGTGCAAGCGTTGGGCTGAAATCATCGTGGAGGTGGTGCAAGCTTCACACCCATGCCCCACAACAGAGTTGCCCAGTCACCCCGACAAGACAGCAAGACCACATGCGCAGAAGCAGACCAAGAAATCCTTGAATTTCATGCCTGACTGGTCCCACGTTGAGGCTGTGGACCTGCCTGCCGCACCGCCCTTTACTGTCGGGGCCAAACTTGCAGCGCCACATGAACAAGGTAATGTGTGCATCCCCAAAGGTGCCCGCATTCTGCGAGTTGATGCTCACAAGATGGGGGGTGGCGAAGAGCATCAACCCATCAAAACAACTGTGGCCTATGGCGTCCCTTGGTCCGAAGAGGGGTTCATTTCAGAGGCCTTGGTCAGGGGACATCCTTGCAACCTATGTGAAGGGCTGCCCAAAAACCTTCTCAAAGCCATAGAGAACAATGTCAAGCTCAAGCCAGAAGAAGTAGTGATAAAGAGAGCGGCCTGGTTGAGGAAGTGGACCACCAGAGCACAAGAACTCAAAGAGAAGGAAGCCAAGTTGCATGCCACTCTGCCTTCTCACAGACGGGCCATCTTGAAGGGCAAAAGGATCTTGGTGCTCAAAGAGATCGTTGAAGAGATGAACTACCCCGATCCAGACATTGTAGACCTGATCCTCAACGGTTTTGACCTCGTAGGATCTGCTGGTGGAGGTAGAGTCCTTCCAGTTGATTTTCAACCTGCCACCTTGACCGTGGAGGAGCTTGGGGAGCATTCTAGACCTAGCAACCAAGCAATCCTGCACTCGACTAAGTCTAGTGGCAGTCATGAAGTTGATGAGGAACTGTGGAAGAAGACCCTTGAAGAGGTCGACAAGGGCTGGCTCTCTCGCTTAGACCATTTGCCTCAAGACAATGGACGAATCTCAAGACGGTTCGCTGTGGTTCAGTCTGGAAAGGTCCGGCCGCTTGACAACTACTCTGAGAGCCAGGTCAACAATGCGGTCAACATCCTCAGCAAGTGCATTGTTGATGGCGTTGACACCATCGCAGCTATGTGTGCGCATTACATGAAGGTTAGTTTGGAAAGTGGTCGCAAGTCTTCTCTTTTGGGCCGAAGCTTTGACTTGAAGAGTGCATACAGGCAGCTGGCTGTCAGTGATGATTCTTTGAAGTGGGCAAGACTTGCTGTTTACTGCCCCGAAGACAAGCAGACTCATTGCTTCCAGCAATACTCCTTGCCCTTTGGATCCAAAGCCAGTGTGGTTGGTTTCCTCAGATGTGCCCGGCTTTTGCAATGGCTAGCCCACAAGCTGGACTTGATGACCACGTGCTACTTCGATGACTTCGTTTGTGTCTCAGGACCAGCCTTGGCCAATAACACGGAAGTTACTTTCTGCACACTTCTTGATCTCCTGGGATGGAGGTACGACAAAGAAGGCGACAAAGCGGACCAGATGAGTCAAGAAGTCAGTGCGTTGGGAGTGGTTTTCAAGCTGGATGACTCTGGCAATGGCAAGGTGTCTGTGGAGAACACCAAGAAGAGGAAAGAAGATTTGATCTCTCAGATTGAAGCTGCCTTGACCAAAGGGCATCTGTCAAGTTCCGAGGCTTCTTCTCTAAAAGGTCGCCTTGGATTTGCTGAAGGTCAACTGTTTGGTAGAGCAACCAGGAGGTTGATCAATGAGCTTGGAATGCATGCGCTCAAACCTCCCAAAAGGAATGCCTTCAGAGAAAGCACGTACGTTGCTTTAGAAAGAGTTGGGCAGCGCTTGAAGTCAGCAGCTCCTCGCAATGTGGATGCCAACTCGGGAGAAGTTTTCTACATTTTCACTGATGCCAGTTTCGCTAGTGAAGCTAGGGAAGGTGGACTTGGTGGTGTACTTTTGGACCAGCAGGGCACCGTTGTCAGTTGGTTTGGAGGCCATGCCAATAGCAAGTTCTGCAACTCTTTCATGGCTGAAAAGCAGGAGCAGGCAATAGGTGAACTCGAAGCTTTTGCTGTTTTGGTAGCACTGCACCTGTGGGGTGCGTCGCTCAAGTCCAAGCATGTGGTGGTCTTCTTGGACAACGAAGGGGCAAGGTTTCTCATCCTGAAGGGCTATGCAGACAACCAAGTCACTTGCGACATCGTTCATAGCATAGCAGTTGCAGAGGAACGCGACTGCATCTTCCCATGGTATGCCCGGGTCCCTAGTGAAGCGAACATTGCAGATGCACCGTCTCGTTTTGAGAAACATGAGATGTTGCCCGAAGCCTTGAGGGCACCCTTGCCATGTATCGAAGTGATCTTGGCCAAAGCTAGGCAAGTCCGCTCTGCCCCCCTTTGAAGAATGGGGCTTCCATTCTATGGGCGACTGTCAGAATATATATTTCTTTATGTGGCGACATTGCGCTGCGCTTGTGAGCCACTATGATTAGCCATTGACGCCTATTGTAGCCGCTACAAATTGTAGCCATTGGTCCTTCTGCAGTCTCCAAGCTTTGGCTGACCATGCACTTAGCAGCTGCCACCTGTGAGCTGAAAGCCGAAATCTGTCCACAAGGACTGTATGGGGACCATTCCGAGTCAGAACTCCATCAAGGCATACACCAACATCAACCCAGAAAGGTTTATCATTTATCACTGTAGAAACTTGGTCAGTTAGTTCTTAATATTCTGATATTGTTATTGTTGAAAGATGTTTAAAGTTATTGATAGATTAATTATCAATATTCAGTTGTCGTTCTTAATATTTTTGATATCAACATATTATTGTTTGGATGCAGTTGACGGAGTTAACAAAGAACTTATTCTTCCAGAGTGATTTGTTTCAAAGAGTGTTGAAACAACTTGCATTCAATTCGAAACCTTAGTTGAATCCTCAGTCGAACCCTCAGTTTCCTTTCAAGGGTAGTGGTGGGTGGGAACTTAGTTTTAGTTCGCCCTCGGCTTGGCCCGCCCTCCACCCATGCAATCCGACTTCACTGCAGCGGTGCAGCATCTTCAGCGATTGATCATCTACCGAGAGGCGGTCTCCCAGACCTTGATCGCTATGGATGAGGTTCAGTATGACTTGGAAACGTTTCCCTTTTCCAACCGCAACTGGGCCATGCGCCTCACCGCCGCACGGCAAATTCTCATCGATCTTCAAGGATTGACCGCCCGAGAGATCACAGCAGCTACGCAAGGTTTGGAAGAGATGTTTCGCAATCGCTCTTCCACTTGGTCTTAGACCAAGTCATACATAAGTACAAGCTGTGTTTGTCACGGCTTCCCGTGTACCATAAGCCTAGCCCTGCCGTACAGTGGGCAAGGGGGTCAGTGCTCTTGACATCCCCCGATGGAAAAAGAAAGCTGCTTAAGTTGCGTTGCTCTGCACTCAGTGTGTCAGTTGAGAATTGGATGTCACTCAAGGAATAATAAAAAAATTCTATCGTATAGGGAATAAAAATATAGAAAGTCTAATGGAATTCGATTTATTCTAGATATTCGATTTTCTTAGTTTTCTTCCAAGTCTTCTGCCGAGGGAAACAAACTCAGTCGCTGGGCCGCAGCCGAGTGCTGGCCGAGATGCGCCGCCTCCCAGCGCACAGCTCCCTGCGGCTGTGCGGCAGAGGCTGGAAGCTCGAGAGGCGCCGAGCTTCAGGGCTGAGCTTCCGAATGCTTCTGATACTAAGAGGAGCTTCTTCTATATATAATATATAAGAGGATGAGCTTCTTTTATACTATATAAGAGGATGAAAGAGGATGAAAGAGGATGAAAGAGGTGTCTACTTCAGGAGTCTCATGCTGAAAGAGGTATCTACTTCAGAAGTATTTGACAAATTCTGGTAATGTATTTGACAATGTATCTGACCATGGAAGTCTTCATGTGTCTCTATGTGCTGTAGATTCTTACCTGATTGATTTCTTCAAGATTGAGCTTGTTTTCTCTGTAGAAGTTCTTTTCTGCGATCTTCTGCATTTTAAATGTGCTAGGAGGCGCGGAAAGCTCAGCAGAAAACTCGAGATACATCAGTTGATCGCGAAGTTCCTGAGAGGCGACATGGCACTGCCAGTGGCCGATTTTTGGATAAATCATGATGCGAGATCTCACTATCGTAGGATAACTTTGAAAGTTAGGCCTTTGAATATATTGAACTTCTTGTGCCTTCTTAAAGCATGTTGTAATCACATGGCTTTCATTAAAAAATGGGCTGTTCAGTGGTTCTGTTCTCCGCAGGGGCCCTCGCAGTCCAACAAGACGGGAACCGCGCAGTGCGTCAGAGCGACCTTCCTGCGCTCGAGTGCGCAGCGGCCCTCGAGCAGCATCCCTTGGAGCTGCGAACAGGCAGGGCCAGTGACCTGGAAGCGGACGTGAAGCATGGACATGACATGAAGACACGAAGGGACCTCTGAATGGACCTCTGAATGGACCTATGAATGAACCTTATGATCATGTATGCAGAATGAGCCAAGTGCAGAAAGATGAAAGCTGCGATTTGATACCGTTCAGCCTTCGAGCATTAATGTTCGGAGAAACAACGGTCCAGCGTTCAGGAAAGATTTATTCAACAGTCAAGGTCAGTTAAGCATTGATCCCGGGATGATAGCTATCCAGTATTATCCGGCAGTATTCAGCTCATTTCAGCTCCCTGCAGCTCTGCAGATGCCTTGAGGCAAATGTTCAACAAGAACGAGCTGAGGGCTGCTCATCATGTGTTGTTCACTGAGGCGATTGCAAAATATCAAGCGAAACTTGAGCAGGAGTGTCCAACATCAATTCAGGACGTTCGCTCACCCTCAAGACTGAGACCTTCCCGCATCGTAGAGGTTTATGTGAGGAAGCGGCCCCTCTTCGCGCATGAAGAAGCCAAGCGGAATGACTTTGACGTAGTGTCAGTTCTTGCAGGCAATCCACCTTCGCAGCTTGTCCTCCACAACTGCCTTTTCCAAGCAGACCTTCGCACACCAGTGATTCACCACCTGCGATTTGCCTTCGATCATGTTTTTGGGGAGGAAGTCAGTGACCAAACTGTTTACAACACTGCTGCCAAGCAGCTGGTGGAGTCCGCGAAAGAGGGTCGCGCCAATACGATTCTGATGTTTGGACAAACAGGCAGTGGAAAGACTCATACGATCAAGGAAATTGAGCGTTTGGCTGCGCAGGATTTTTTCAGTTCCCAGGATTTTTGCATCTCCTTAAGTCTAGTGGAGCTTCGAGGTTCTCATTGCTTCGATTTGTTGCTGCCAAGCGTTCCCGAGCTTCGTCTTCGAGAGTTGCAGCGTGCCTTTGTGGCCGAAGGGGCCTCAGAGATCCATCCCGAGACGCCCGAAGCCTTGCTGGCAGCTTTTGACGCAGCACGGCAGCGCAGAGCTACCAGTGCTACCGAGGCCAACGATGAAAGCTCTCGAAGCCATGCCATTTCTACCCTACGACTCGAGACCAAATCGGGACCTGCTGGTTCCCTAACACTGGTGGACTGTGCCGGTACAGAACGGCGCAAAGATTCAGCCAATCATTCGAGAGAGCGGCAGCAAGAAGGAGCTGAAATCAATGCATCATTGCATGCCCTCAAGGAGTGTATCCGCTTCATGTCCAAAAGGCAGCGTATTCCTCCACATGCTTTTCGTGCTTCAGCCCTTACCAAGCTTCTTGCTACATCCCTTTGTGCTGACACTGGACTATCGGTAATTTGCACTATTGCACCTGCTGCATCAGATACAGAGCACACGCTTTCCACCTTGCGAACAGGAGCCACGCTGTGTGTAAGAGGATCTGATCAAAAGGCTGATAGCGACATGGAAAAGGAGGTCTTGCCACACTCCACCAAGCAAAGGAATGTGCATCCGCGACAATGGTCACCGCAGCAGGTACAGACTTGGTTGAGGGAACTCGAAGACGGACTCTTTGCAGCAGCTTGGCTATAAACATTGTACGCGCATATCAACGCTATGTAAGGGTAATTAAGGGTATATAAGGATATATAAGGCTATAAAGCTTAGAGCAATGCAAAGCAGTCTTCTTTGGTGAGTAGATCGTTGGAGGATGTTGCAGGTGCTTCAATTGCAGGGAACGATTCATGTGCCAACTTTCCAGACAGCCAATGCTGCGTCTGCCAGGATGTCAGCTTGGCCTTGCCGACCGGGTTTACTGGGCAGATGTTGGTACGCCTCAGCGAGGGGCATTGTGTACAGCTGTGTGGTTCGGAAGGCCGAGGCCAGAAACGCGAGCCCCTCAAGTTGGCATCAACAAACAAGGTCAAACAAGAACACCATGTGGTAACTCCGGTGTCAATGAGTGGAAAGACGACGGCTGATCAAACCATCAAAGCATGACTAGCATCATGAATGAATTTCATTGCAGATCCTTTGCCCGCAGGCCACCTCCTCTTTGATTTGCTGCACAAAGCGATGCGTGGGGCCGATCAAATGCAGGAGCCGCCTAGTACACAGCCATGCTGCAAAAGGTGGGTTGCTGCATCTATGCTGCCTGGGGCCAACTTCTTTCACCCTCAAGATGATGGTTTCATTACATTTTATGATGTTTTATTGTAATTTATTGTATTGAAGCATATTCAACCATATTTCATCAGCTTTTCCTTGGCATGCATTTGAATGCATCAAAAAAGCTGTAGTATGACTGGCCGGGCCGACAAAGTGTGGGAACCTTTGCTTAACACTGCGGATGTACAGTATGCCTTCGTACTTATCGAAGGCAACTTGGAAGTCAAATGTCCGACTTGTGGCAAATTGCAGCAGGGCAGTGCCTCATGATAGCTGCTGTCGTACAGTGCACATTCAACATTGTGGAAGACAGATTACGAAGTACACTTTGATTTCTTATGATTCCACGTTCGGTCAATCCCTTGCGTGCCCACCCCACGTGCTCCTTTGGAGCCATGCAAAGCAATTTGTGTGAATTGCCCATCCCATCCCGCCACATAGCGCCAGCATGGTTTGCAAGTGCAAGTGAACGTGAACATGCCCACCCCACCCAACCCCATCTCCGCATGTAATGTAGCATCAACATGGTACTGTAAGCAAGCGCAAGTGAACTTCAACATACTCCACCCCTCCGCATCCCCCCACCTAGCATCTACACGGTTTGTAAGAGTGACACCTGTCTCGCCCTTTGAGGGGCGCCGTCACTAAGAACATCAGCAAAGAAAAAATCCTGAGAGAAAATGCACCAGATGAGAATCGTGGTGACCTTCCGCAATCACTAGTGGTCATCATCATCATCATCATCATCATCATCATCATCATCATCATCATCCTCACTTTCAACCATCATTTGCACCATCACTTCATCTCAAACAACTCTCCCTTCCTATAGGCCAATCTCTTGGGAAACTTCCGCTACCACCTTGTGCGGTTTCTATGTTATGATGTGTTTGCATTTCTATTTGTATAGATTCAATCCATTGCGACGCCCCTGGCGAAAAATGAGTTCATTGGATGCATGCCATTGTCCAAAGACCAGATAGCAGCACAATCCATCTTTCACACTCTGGCCAGCGTCATGGGCACTTGTGACCTTTATGATCCTTTTTTGTATTTTGCGGCTCATGGCTCAGATGGACAACCACTGTCCAATGTCCAAATGAACCGTTTTCATTCGATTCATCTGACCTCGGTCAATGCGAAGCCCTCAGACCGGATGTTCACCTGCCACCAGAATGAACCACCTTGGAAAGACAATGAAAGGTATGCGGTTGGCATCGGTGTGCAAATGTTTGCACATCCTGTCAAGCTGTTAAAACCTCGACATGACTCCAAGGACCGTTCAACTATGATGTTCGCTGTGGCCGCTGCAGCTTTGTTTTCAACAGGACTGCTCTACATGTTCTGAGTTCAGATAGCTCTCGAGGTGTTTTCCTCTCATCATGAGTGTCAAATCGTGTCAATCTGTGTGAGGCTTAGCATTGTGCCCCACCTCTGATGGGTACATTTCTGAGCAGGCAGAGGCCCAGACGCACGCAAACTCATGGCACCATCCGTCACACAGCACAACCACTGTCTGTGAGGGGCTTGGCTTGGAAACAGTCCCAAGTGCAGGTCTGTCAGAGTATCAATTGAAGCCGTGGTTCTTTGGAGGCATGTAGCGCAGATGATTCTTCAATCCTGCAGCTGAAGATGCAAGATCTCCTGCCGGCAGACGAAGATTCCAACAGGCTTCTGTTGCAAGAGCTCCTTGGAATGCAGTGGCGTGAATCGACATTTGGCACAGGAAAAGATCCAGTGGAGCTTCTAGTGCAATTTCCATCGGTTTTCCAATTTTTCTGTTGGAATTCATTTTTGATCGTTTTTCATCGGTTTTTTCTTTCTTTTTTATTTTTTCCCATCCCGGTACCACTTTCCTCTAGGATTCCATGCGGGTCAACGGCTCAAAACCAGCTTCATGTCATGTTCGTATCCAATTCCTCGATTTTCCAGATATGTAATGGTTTGTACGAAGAATTTTAGACTTTTGCCTATGGTGCTCGGGCCGAGGTTGGTGCTTAACTAGTTACGATGGTTTTTGAATGCCATTGAATTTTCTAATGAGTATTTAGGGTGCATTTGCATTGACATTCGGTTGTCCAGCTAGAGAATCGTCAGCCCCAAGGTAGGGGGGTAAACCGTCGTGGATTTTTTTTCTCCCTCTCTCTCTCTCTCTTTCTTTTTTTCACATTTTTTCTGATTTGTTTTGGGACCTGCCCCCCCCCCCCACACCAACAGTCGAAAAACAAGTTTAAATATAAAAACATACCCCGCAATAACAGAATCGTTTTTTGCGAACTTTCGCACGTACCCCAAAAAAAAGCAAATCATTTTTGGGAAAATTTTGGAAATTTTGCCAAAAAAAATGCGGAAATGATTCTTTTTTTCTTCCCTTTATTGTGCCTTTTTTTCTGCTATTTTTTTTGCTTTTTTTGTGGTTTGATTTGTGTTTTTTTTTGGTGGTCTCTACAGCTAGCCCTCCTTTTTGGGCGACGAGAATTGGAGCCTCTTCTCCAGGCAAGGCCTCCGCCTGCGTCGTCCAGAATAAACTCTCCCACACCAGATTATATTCGAGAAAAATCCTGCACAAATGCCCGCAACATGCGCAAGGCACTGCAAAACTCAAGACCTGGTCCATAAATGTCCATAACCTTCATAGATATAATCCTTGGATGCTTTTCACATGTAGCACAGTCATGTTGCATCACATCCTTGAGCTTTCGTTGGCATGGGACTCAGGCTTAAAGCTGTGAGTTCGGTAGCAACCAACAAGGCTGGGGAAGGATGCCGGAACGATGAGCTATAATTGATGATGTAAAAGATGCAAAGACACGACTGAACATTATCTGGAAGGTAAACTCGTGAAGCAAGGTCCCAACATGTCCTAACACGTCCCACGTGTCGGGTGAATTGGCGATGTGTAACATGATTACGCTCACAGAAGCACGATCCAAAATGATCCATGTTCATTGCAATCAATTTCTTGCTTGCGGAAAACATTCAGTGGGCGAAGCTTCAAACTTGTCAGGTAGCGATGCCAACTCCTTTGACCCTGGCAGACTTTCGCCATGGCAGCCGATGCTATGACCGGGAGACAAACAATAACTGGGCAGTCGTTGATGCACATTTTCATCCAAGACCATTTGGAGGAAGGCCTGTGCCATTTACGGACTTGATGGGCCACTTGCGCCGAGCTGGAATCCTCTTTGTCACGTTGTGTGGCATAGGGCAACGTTTGCCGATTGACTCAAGCTGCACGTATTACAAGGACTGCCCAGGAACCAACATTACAACGAGTCTCAAAAATGATTTCTTCAATGCCCAGAGCATATTGGACAATGCCGAGTTCCTGAATGACAAAAGTGGGGCTGGGCCACGCATCACCCTTTCGATGTCCTTTCTTGATCTGAATGACCCAGATGGAAACTTGCCAAAGATGAGGCTTTTGCAGCGGGAATTTCCCAACATGTTCAAATGGGTTGGCGAAATCAATTTGGTGAAGCAGGCTCTCTGGCCAAATAACCAGGGGCTTCCTGTGGACCCGATCACCATTGAACGATGGAAGCCATTTATGGATGAATTTCGGAGACAAGGCCTTCCACTTGCTTTGCACCATGATGTCGGTAATGATCAGAACGGCTTCGAGTTTCTCCCCCTGATGGACAAGGTCCTGGAAACATATCCGCAGAACACGATCATTTGGGTGCACTTGGGTGGAATCTCAAAAGAACTGAATCCGCATCTTGCTTCCTCTTCGCTCCTGCAAACGGACCAGAAGCTCAAGGCACCGCCAGTGACGATTGAGGCTCATGTTGCCATGATCGAGGAGCGTTTGAACAAGTACCCCAAGCTGATCATAGATCTATCCTGGGACATTCTCTACGATGAAATTTACAAGGTGGAAGCCCAGAAAAAGCTCTACGTGGACTTGATCAACAAATATCCGAACCGCTTTATCAGCGGATCTGATCATTTGGCATCGCAGGACAAGACGGAGGACATGTACCGTGCTGAGCTCAGTAAGTTCAGCACCGCCAGTGTTTCCAGATAGTGCTTTGTCATATTTCTGCCCGCCCAAAAGCCCGGTCACCCACCCATCCGCACACACGGAGATAGAACTTCGGCACTGCATATTCCAGTCCTCTGACACTATTGAGGCTTTTCACTGTTTTTCACTGCACACCAAGGAGACGAAATCAATAAGACCAGTGTCATCTACCGGGATTTGAGCGACGCTGCGTTCCGAAACATCGCACTCGGCCAGAACTTCTTCAACCTGATAGGCAGGTAGTGCAAGTATGGAATGACCAGTTTGCATCATTTTTGCCGTGCTGTTTGTTGCATTTCTTGTTTCTTTTTCAGTCTTTCCAATCCCTGAATATATCCTTCAAATATCCCCTAGTCCTTCCTAATCCATTTTTGAACTTTAAATGCAACTTCTTTTGTTCCCTGCATCCCCTCGAGAAACGACACCGCAGGCCTCAACTTCACCGCCCCCAAGATCTGCGGTGCCGGAAAACCGGGAAACCCGGGAAACCCGGCGCGAAACCCGGGAAACCCGGCCGGAAACCCGGGAAACCCGGCAGGAAACCCGGCAGGAAACCCGGGAAACCCGGCGGGAAACCCGGGAAACCCAGCCGGAAACCCGGCAGGAAACCCGGCAGGAAACCCGGGAAACCCGGCGGGAAACCCGGGAAAACCGGAAAAACCGCTGATGCTAACTCAGGAGCCTGCTGGGGCTGGGTAGGTTGCGCTGAAGCACAGCATAACACAGCTTGACTCTCCTGGCAGAAATTCAAGCTTCAACCAGTCATCGGTGCCAGAAGCATCCGCTCTTGTTCAGGAGATTCCCCAAGCTCCCAAGGCGGAGAAGGTGTCGGATTTTGAGTTTTGCATGCAATTTGCTGATATTTGCTGACACATGTGCCCAGAAACTGTGGCAGTACTTATCTTTGGCTTGTTCGGCGCATTGAAAAATCGTTTTGGGGCCCCAGTCATCAAGACGCTTATGAGCTAACTTGCGAATGGTTGATCGGCACGGCATGGCTGCTAAGAACTGACTTGAGCTATAAGGTGGGTGCTGAATGGCCTGGCTATCCCCATCCCCGTCGTTGGATTTCCAATTTCATCCGGTTTGATCGTTGCTTTCGTTGTTTAGTTCATCTTAGTTCATCTTAGTTCATCTTAGTTCATCTTATTTCATCTTAGTTGTAGTATGTCACTTTCCAAGCGCCGCTTCTTTGTGCAGGCTCCTGCAGAGATCAAGGCCTTGGTGAAGGAATCCGGTTGCGTTTCAGTGTACCTCGAGGCATGTGCTGGTAGATGAGGGAACCCCGGGGGGAACCCCGGGAACCCCAGCCGGAAACCCGGCAGGAAACCCGGCAGGAAACCCGGCAGGAAACCCGGGAAACCCGGCGGGAAACCCGGGAAAACCGGAAAAACCGCTGATGCTAACTCAGGAGCCTGCTGGGGCTGGGTAGGTTGCGCTGAAGCACAGCATAACACAGCTTGACTCTCCTGGCAGAAATTCAAGCTTCAACCAGTCATCGGTGCCAGAAGCATCCGCTCTTGTTCAGGAGATTCCCCAAGCTCCCAAGGCGGAGAAGGTGTCGGATTTTGAGTTTTGCATGCAATTTGCTGATATTTGCTGACACATGTGCCCAGAAACTGTGGCAGTACTTATCTTTGGCTTGTTCGGCGCATTGAAAAATCGTTTTGGGGCCCCAGTCATCAAGACGCTTATGAGCTAACTTGCGAATGGTTGATCGGCACGGCATGGCTGCTAAGAACTGACTTGAGCTATAAGGTGGGTGCTGAATGGCCTGGCTATCCCCATCCCCGTCGTTGGATTTCCAATTTCATCCGGTTTGATCGTTGCTTTCGTTGTTTAGTTCATCTTAGTTCATCTTAGTTCATCTTAGTTCATCTTATTTCATCTTAGTTGTAGTATGTCACTTTCCAAGCGCCGCTTCTTTGTGCAGGCTCCTGCAGAGATCAAGGCCTTGGTGAAGGAATCCGGTTGCGTTTCAGTGTACCTCGAGGCATGTGCTGGTAGATGATCCTAGTGAATGACGGCTAGAGAAGGTTGATGAAGGTTGATCCTGTTCATGGTTAAAAGCTGCCCGAAATAGATACTGTATACTTTGATTGATTATCGTGTTGGAGGCGTGTTTTCTGACTTCAAGTCGGCCGATTCAACTCAAAGGTGACTGCCAATGTCATGGGAATAGCGACAAGTTCTGACTTGAAAGCCTAGGGTGAGTCCACAATAATCCCGCGTACAGTGTTGGGTCACCATGGATTGTCAACACTTGCGGCTCAAGAGGTACAAAGGATTGCAACTGCGTCACGTCCTTCAGCTTGAGCTGTGGGGATCGGTTTCAACAGCGCTTTTAACCTCAATACATGGAGTACCCGGTGTGCTCACTGGGGTCCGCACCGACGCACAGTGAGCGCATATGCGTTGTTGTCGATCGCATTTCTCTTTGCCGATGTTTTTGAGGGTAAGCTTCTTTTATCGGCTGGTGTTTGTTGGTCATTTGCTGTTGTTTTCGTGGGCCGGTGGTTTTGCCTGCTTTTAGTTTTGTGCACAATGTCCGCAGAGAGTTGCGCGAAGAAGGCAAAATTCGCACGGCGCGCATACTTTGGACTGCTGTTGCTTGGCCGCTCTTGCTTAGATGGACTCCTTGCAGTTCGATTTGGCCGAGCTTTTGCTTGGCCCTCCTTATAACTACTTCGCACTGCTTTGATTTGACATTGCTTTTTACCTGCCACTGCTTTTACTTGGCACGGCTTGTACTCCTGCTTTTACTTAATGCTGAACTCACTGAACTTCATTCTGCACTGCTTTGATTTGACGCTGGCTATACTTGACATGGCTTTTGCTTGACACTGCTTTACTTGGCATTGCTTTTACTTCACACTGCTTTTCATTGACGCTGCTCTTACTTAGCATTGCTTTTGATTAACATTGCTTTTACTTGAACCCGCTTCTACTTGACAATGCTTTTATGTGAAATTGCTTGTACTTGGCACTGATTCCATTAGACATTGCTTTTAGTTGACACTGCCTTTGTTACTTGCTGCTACTTTCTTGACGCCGCTGTTACTTGCTGCAACATTGTTTTTTGGCATTGATTTTTATTTGGCACTGCTTCTACCTGACACTGCTCTTGCTTGACACTGCAAATGTCGGTAACAGGGATTTTCTTTTTCAAAACCTCTTGGAACTGCAATGGATTGCTATGGACTGCTATGGGTTGCTATGGGTTGCCAACGTTGGATACGGTAAACCAGGAGGTATTTCGCTACACAAGCTGCAGCCGCTAGGAGAATCTCCAATCTCCCCGTGTGGAGGAGAAGGTGGACTCGCAAACTGAGACGGAGGCGTGTGTCAAAGCCGATTTCGATTAGGTTTTCCAAGCCAAAACGGACAAACTAAGCAAAGTAGACTTGAAATAGACCTAATAACAAACTACTTGTAGCAGAATAAGACCCACATATGATACCACGGGCCGATCTGGATCTATACTGTAGCTGATCAGGCACATGTATGTTTCTTTGGCTATAACAACATCAGACATTGCACCATTGTGCCGCACACTGCCACCCCAATAAATATGCACAGATGAGTGCAACAGTTCAGTCAAACTAGAAAAAGTACAACTCAGAAACAGCAGAGCAGAGGAACGTAGAGTTGCAAGGAAAACCGTGGAGCAGAGAAGAGCGTTAGAGTAAAGGTTCGACGTGTGAAGAGCAGAGAGGAAGTAATTGCGGAGGCAAGTTTCTAGCAAAGAAAAGCAGATATAATTTGAGAAGAGAAGAGGTGAGAAGAGCATAGAAGAGCATAGCAGCGTAGAAAAAAGTGCAGAGGACTACATCCAAATGAAGAAAAAGCAGAATCAATTGGTGAAGAGTAATTAGAGTGCAGAAGAAGAGAGTAAGGAAAAGAGGAGAAGAGTATGTATATTGCAAAGACGTGAAGAGCAAAGGATGAGGCCCTCAGAGAACAGAAGAGTAGAAAATTGTGTAACAATGATGAGCAGAGAAGGGCGGAGAAAGGCCGAGAAAACTGCTGCTAAAGAAATCAGTAGATGAGGGAAGCAATGTGCATTGCGTAAGTCTGTTGACCGTCTCGCGCAGGCTGTTCCGAATGTGGACATCTATTTTGCGACGTCCCAAAAATTACCGGCCATCGAAGATTTCAAGCCTGGCTCAACTTCATGCTTTGACCGCAGTATCACTGACCAGTGGGCGGTGGTTGACGCTCATCTACATGCAAGGCCATTTGGCGGTCCGCCAGTGCCCTTTCCCGAGTTGATGGACCGACTCAAGCGTGCAGGAATTCTTTTCACGACTTTGTATGGAATTGGACAGCGTCTTCCAATCCATTCCAACTGCACGTACTACTTGGACTGTCCTGGCACGCCTGTAACGCCCAGTATGAAGAACGATTTCTTCAATGCTCAGAGTTTGTTGGACAACATTGATGAAGACAGCACGCCAATCGTTACGCTGTCAATGTCCTCGTTTGACTTGGATCATCCAGAAACCATCTTGCCCAACATGACACTGCTGCAGGAGGAGTTTCCCGGAATGTTCCGCTGGGTGGGTGAAATCAATTTGGTGAAGCAAGCCTTGTGGAACAACTCATTGGGAAGGCCAGTTCCCATGGAATCAATAGACAGGTGGGCGGACTTCATGGCCGAGCTTCGTAGACAAGACATCCCCATGGCCATTCATTGTGATTTGGGGAATGAAAGAGATGGGATCAAGTTCTTGCCTTTGATGGACAAAGTTTTGAGCACCTATCCGGAGAACAAGATCATCTGGGTGCATATGGCCGGCATTTCGATACAGTTGGATCCCAAGCTTTCTCTTCTTCAGGCGCCTGTGTTCATCCAAACGCACGTTAAGCTTATCAGGGAAAGACTCACGAAGTATCCCAATCTTTACATCGATCTCTCCTGGGACGTGCTTTACGATTCAATCTATCACGACAGTGAAGAGGAAAAGCCTTACATTGAACTCATCAATGACTTCCCGACCCGCTTTTTGAGTGGATCCGACCATGTGGCGGCAGCCAACAAGCCAGAGAGCGCATACAGCGATCGCCTTAGTGCGTGTCAGTTGCCGTTTCCAAAGATTGGTTGTGTCATGTTGTGTCCATGCTCATGCACAGTCATGCCCAGTCATGCCCCTAGAAATTCCTAGACACACATGGATTGTATCTATGCAAGCAGTGCCACATGTGAAAGTTGAGGAAACGAGCTGGGGAAGGTCAATGAGATTTACAAACACCTCTCCAACAAGGCCTTTCGGAACATTGCACTTGGAGGGAACTATTTCAAGTTGGCTCACTTGGATGAGTCGCTTGCTTCAATTTGTGCATCGTTTCGGCCCAGTATGCTCAAACCGTTTCTCTTTGTGGGAGGAAGCAAACCGAGAATTGTGTAGCTACGAGGAAAGAACATGAAAGAACCCCTCACACACAAGCACGAAAGTAAATTAGGCTATGGCATGCTGTGGCAAAGTATGTAAGTCATGTCTTTCCTGTTTGGCACTGGGATGTCTCAAGAGTGCATTGGAAGCAGATGGGCCCTGAAGAAGTAGATTGGTAAACAATTGATAGACGTCAATAAGAATGCAATAGACAATCATAGGCCATCCATATTTCCTGCAGCTTCCGCCCCAATATCATTTGTATCCGTAGGCTCATCTCCCCTTGACGAGGTGCTTTCCGCTCCTGCCGACCCACCGCTTCCCCACCGCGTCCCAACATGAGCCCAACATTGCCCCCAAGCAGCGCAAGCAGGCTCCATGATGCCCAAGATGCCCCGGACATGACGAAAACATGGGTCCAACATGGGTTCAAGATGGCAAAATGTGGCCCCAACATGCCCGTCCCGACAGTCCCCCAACCGCTCAACATCTGCTCCGAATCCCGTGCTGGTTGGAGTGAAGTCAATCGTCTTGTGGAAAGTTGAAGCCGGTAGGCTCGGTAAAGCAGTGGATGCGGAGGGGAAAGCATCGCGCAAAAATTGCGCCACGCCGTGGCGCGAAATAGTTTGCAAGTCAAAATTATAAACAACAATGGGTCCGGCGACTTTTTTCGATGTTCTAATAGATGCATTGAGAGCACCATAGTTAGAACAGGATAGATCGCGAGATACACGCAGAGATAGATAGATAGATAGATAGATAGAGAGATAGATAGATAGATAGATAGATAGATAGATAGATAGATAGATAGATAGAAAGATAGATAGATAGATAGATAGAAAGATAGATAGATAGATAGATAGATAGACAGATAGATAGGTCGATCGGTCGGTCGGTAGGCAGGATAGGATAGGATAGGATAGGACGGGACAGGATAGGACAGGATAAGATAGGATAGGATAGGTAGGCAGGTGGACGGACGGACAGACAGACAGACAGATAGATAGATAGATAGATAGATAGATAGATGGGTAGATAGATAAATCGATTGATATGGGCAGACAGATAAATGGATCGTAGATCGATCAGTGGTTGGATGGTTAGATGGGTAAATTATATAGATAGATTGATAGATGATCGATATTTGGGTAGTCAGGTAGACGGGGAGACAGGGACAGGCAAACAGATAGACATACTCGGATGGATAGAGAGAGAGAAACAGACAGACAGATGCCCGCTGCTTGTCGCTCTTTCAGCGGGTCGCTTTGTCATCCATGCATCACAACCAGCCTCCTTCCTATTCTGGAAACTTCCACCGCCTTGTGCAGTACTGGTGGGATTTTCTGGCAGTTTAGCCAGGCTTGGCTAACAGTTTGTTCTTGTTGCTTAACCGAAATTTGTGGAAAGGGCATACCTATAGAGGATGGTGCTTGACAGTCATTCCCGCCAGAGAGAGAGAGAGAGAGTTCATTCTGGTCCCGGTCCCAGACGCATCAAATCTCTCAATCCATTCTGAGCTGGTCTTGTTAGGGCACCGAAAAGGGTTCCAGAAAGGCTTTCATCCATGGTCTCATGATCTATATGTTTGCCAGCAGGATGGCCCGCCTGGTATCGCTTGGTTTGGTTACTTTGCATCGTCACTTCTTTGTTTATTGCTTTAAGTTCTATGTATTGCCCTTGGTTGGTGCCTAGGTACCGACCTCCCCCGATTTGCGCGCTTGGAGCTGAACTTGGAGCTGAACTTGCAACATCAGGAGCCGAAGCGCAAAGGAAATTGATAGGAAAACTTGGTCCGAAATCAGCGGTTTGTTTGCCAGTTCTTTGATGTTTGCTGTGAATCTTTGGGCCGCCTCCTGTGTTGTCTTGTGGCCCTTCTGCAGGCAGAGAGAGGTTCATCATAGCCTCTGGCTTGGCCATCTTTAGCATGGGCCTGGTCTTTCTTGTGGGCATGTTTCTCTGATCGCCGAAAAGAACAACCGGGCTCAGACAGAGGGGTACCAAATTTTCGAGAAGATTGAGACCAAAAAGAACTCACAGGCTGTGCATGGCTGTGCATGGCTGTGCATGGCTGTGCATGGCTGTGCATGGCTGTGCATGGCTGTGCGGCAGTTTCGTAATTTTGTTTCATGAATGGCTGATTCGATGGTGACACATCAGAGGTGACATCTGAGGTGTTCTGTTCTGAGCTGCAGACTTTGGCTCAGAGTTGTTCCTCTGTTTTTTTGAGCTCGTCAACGTTCTAAAGGCACGGGGCACGTGCGTTTCCCTGACAGTTGATGACTTGACCGTGTGGAACAGGAGGTATAGCATGGCATAGGCATAGCCATTGCCTATCCTGCTGAAT
>VSDK01027233.1:281866-303212 GCA_009767595.1 Symbiodinium kawagutii | reverse complement strand
GGAAGTTGCCTGGAATGACAGGCCGACATGGGTGACTTCGTGTACCCAAGACACGGGTGCATTCAGGTGCTAAGACTGGGGTAGAGTGCAAGCTGCTCCTGCGTTGATCACCGGCATTCCGTGAAGCGCATTCCTATTGTCGTATTGGCCTTCTCAAACGTTCTCAAAGTTCTTTCTCTAAGTCCTCCCCACCTTGCACTAAAAACATTTTCCCCTCCGAGTTCCAGGAGCCAGCATGGGTCAGCCAGTTTCACTCAGATGCACCGGTGTTCCTTGTCTCTATTCTGTATATACTGTGGACCCCAGCGGCACGCTGTGCCAAGATCACTGACAACAGGTCTCTTTTGGATTTGTCGCTATTTGCTGCTATTTGTTGCTATTTGTTGCTATTTGTTGCCATTTCGAGGCATCAATCAAATGGCACGCCTCAAGAGACCTTCAGCATTTGCAACCCTAAACCTGTCATAGTAAATGACAACAAATCAATTTTATAAGTTATGAGTTTCAATGGTATATATATATATATCGATATATTGATCCACTGAAATGTATTAGATTGTGTCAAATTCCTTCTCTAAGTCACAGGAGCTCATGCTGAAAGAAGCGGCCTGGACAGCCAAGTTTATCCGCCGACAGAGGGAGGAGGAAGCTGAGGAGCTCTGATGGACTGCTGCGTTCGATTTTGAAACACCGATTGAGTTCGTTTGTTCTGTGTTGCTGGCGTTGCTGGTGTTGCTGGTTGAGACTTGGATTCCAGGCAAAAGCCGAGAAGCAACGCAGATCTAATTGGGAACAGCAAGCAGAGGAGCCATTGCTTTCCAAGCCCCAGCAGCTCAGCCACTAGAGCTCCCATAGCAAGTGGAAGCACAAGCTTTGCACATCTTTGCGCAGCCTTTCCGCAGGACACGATTGTCAAGTTCCTCAACTCACCAAGCACCACAGCTCCCAAGGTCAGGAGCACACAGACGGAAAATTCTCAAAGAATTTCACATGCCAGTTCTTGAATGTTCTTGATAGTTCTTTCAAATGATATCACATGCCGGTTCTTGAACAATATTGAGTTCGTATGTCGTGCGGTTCGGGGATAGTTTCAAGCACTGTAGGGGTAGGCATGCACCAGATCGCTTGGCTGAGTGAAGCGAATCTTTTCTCGAGATGTTTTGAGTGCTTTGAGCCCGAGCATTTTGGTCAGAAGTCTGCAGTTTTGTTGGGCGATGTCTTTACCAGATTGTGAACTTGTGGTATATGTATGTATATGTGCATTTGCGCGCATGCATGCAGACGCATAATCGTACATAATCGTACATACATGCATGCACGCATACATGAATGTTCTACATCATAGTTTAACAATGACCAGATTCCACGTCGCAGTCTTCGCACCCAAGCTTGTCGTCCCTGATTGGCACTTCTCCTGTCTTGAGTTCTGACACAGTGCATGACTGCAGCTCAAAAACGCGTGGCCTCCTGAAAATGAAGGACATAGTCTTTGTTGCCATGTGCATGTTCGCCCAGCATTACCGGCGAACAATTTGTTTTGGTATTTTGCAGTTACATTGCAACTTGTCCTCACATCCCTCGTCAGAGCGTCGGGCACCGGCAGTCTATTGAGTAGTCTGCCGTATTCAGTTTGTCCGACTTTGGTGAGCACTTCCATTCCTGGCGAGGGCAAAGACTGCTCCTCGTGATTGGTGGCCATGAACTTACCTGTGTCATCCTGCGTCCTTGACTGTGCATTGCAATTTTTGCATATTTTTACATTTTTTTGCTTACACTAATTGCTTAAACCAATTGCTCGGGAGATGGGATGTGGATGGCTTTGGTCAGGCCTATGGTCCACATACCGGAGATGCCGACTAAGCCGGCATCACAGGTCACTCCGTGTCGGTTGGATTCTTTTGGCCTCTCGGAAACACAGCGGATGAATTTCCACACGTTCAATTTTTAACCATGACCATGGCATTGGTAAAATTCAAGTCGTTTGCCTTTCTCTCCCCCTCTCGCAGCCTTTCTCGCTCGTGCGCATGCATAGCTGGGAAATGCTAGGAACACATTACTTTCGCTCGCCGATCTCTGCAAGATTTGGTTCACAGCTTTTCTCCGGCGTAATCTGAGCAGCCTGAAGTGTTGTGATGGCTGAAGAGGAAGAAGAGGAGGAGTGACGAGCAGACACTTGCAGGGAGGGTTGAGTCACCGTGATCCAAAGTGATCAAAGTTTCTGGGTCGTGGGAATGGTAGGCATTTTGCAACAGGTACGTCTTATGTTATGTTGCTCATATTTTTCTTGGTTGTCAAATTTGGTCATGGCGGACACCCGTTGTGCTTTGCGGAAAATCATCCGATTGGTCATTCTCTCTGCCTATGGGCTCAAATCCCTGGCTTCAGCTCCAGTCACTTCGGTGGCTTGCGAGAGCATGGCGTGCTTTCTTTTGGTGCTTTTTCCACTGGCAAGTGCCAAAGTATGGCCTGAAACAAGAGGAGGATCAATTATTGGAACCACCTTGCCTGCTAGTGCCGGTGGCGTTGAGGTCGATCAATTTCTAGGAATTCCTTTTGCGACCGCAAAGAGGTTCGAGCCACCAGTGGATTTTCATGACAAGTACCCAGGCGGCACCGTGACAGCGACCATGTGGGGTCCAGCCTGCATGCAAGTTGCAGGCGATCCGTCACAGACCTATGGAAGTGAGGATTGCTTGAAGGCCAATGTGTGGAGCCCACACATGGCTTGGGAAGCAAAGGAGAAGCTGCCTGTTATGGTCTTCATCTATGGAGGCTCCAATCAGTTTGGGGAAGCCGAGCCGTACAATATGCCACTTATCATCACTTATCTCTCTCTTCTTCAGTGTACAATTGTATCAGTCTTCCAAAACAGCAGAAAACAGCTCACGTTTCTTCAATGCCTCCAGTTGTTTAGTCGATCATGTTTGCATGTTTGGAGCCCTTGCAGTTCTGTGCGTGACACCCAAGGAGTGCATTGGCTGCTTTCCACAGTGTGGTGTGCGTCTCTTTCAACTATAGAACTGGGCCCCTTGGCTGGATGGCTTTCCAAGAGGATGTGGAAGCGCGAAAATCCACTGGCAACTGGGGAGTCTTGGACATTCAGAGCGCCTCAGCCTTCAAATTCAGATTTGCATAGTCCCAAAGTTGGAATTCATTGGAGAGTTCATTGGACTCATTGTTTTTGGTCGAAGTCATCTGCGTATGTGGTATGGTCTTTGGACAGCTGCTGCCATCAACACGTCCTGCCAGGTGCCTTGCGATGGGTTCAGCGCGAAATTGCAGCGTTTGGAGGTGATGCGAAGAAAGTTGCAATCCATGGGCAAAGCTCCGGTGCAGGCGCTGCAGATTTGCCACACAGCTGACCGTTTCACTGCCTTTTTTGTGTTCTGAAAGTTGTCCATCACTTGGATTCACTTGGTACATATTTGAGCTGCTCAATGTGGTTTTGATGTTTTGATATGTTTTGCTATCCGGTGTGTTGCATCATGATGCTGCCCCAGTACATGACTGATCGCGGCACTATGCTGTTGCTATCCGTTGGTTTCCCTGCACTCATTCAGCAAGGCTTGGTAGAACTTCAATACGTAGCTCCTCAATCCAACGGTCTTTTCCGTGGTGCGATTAGCGAGTCAGGCTGGGACACTGCTGAAGTGTATGATGTGCAGCATGTGTTGCCACCCTGTATTGCATTCTGATGTCCTTAGTATCCCTTAGCCGACGCTGTAGGGTTGGTAGTCACCGAAATCTTCTTCCACAGTTGCCAGATTATTATTAGTACATATTAGTACTACGTGTAGAAGTCATGGTGCAATTGCATAGGCACATGCAAACATACACACATACACTAATACATGCAGAATCACACATACATATTTCTACATATATTGAAATAGATATATACGCATAGTATTTGCAGGACTAGTTTTAAAATAAACATAGCCGCTATGCACACGTTCCTGATGGGACAGGTAGCCTCAGTGCTGGCAATCTGGCAGCAGCGGTCGCAACTTCGACGGCGATTGCTGGAAGCATGGGCTGCTTAACGCCCAAACACGTTGCCAACAAGACCTGCCTTGCAGCGGACACTCAGCTGCCCATTGGGCAGATGTCAGCAAAGCTGTTCAATGATTGTCTCCAGTTTCAGTGAAGATGTCATAAATAAATATCCGTGTAGCATAAGGCATGATGACACTCAACCAACGATTATCATCACTATGATCAGCCAGTATTAAAGTTATTCATCAAACATGTTCAACCAGCATGAACAATTAGTTACTACCATGACTAGTTGGCAGTTTCAATCATTTCTCATTTGCCCCAGTATTTTCAGTTGGTTGACTATCATTTTTCAACCGGGTTGAAGACTGTAACAAGATGAAGATCTGCCTAAGAAATACCTTCCAATGTCCAGCATGGGCCGCATGCCAGCGTTGAACTGAGGTTCCAGCAGTGAACCTCACGCGCACCACGTATGCGGCTGGGTGGTCCCCCACGTCTGATGGGGTCACTTTTCCCATGGAACCAGAGGAGCTCCAGTCATCAACTCAGCCTTTCATGGCCAAACATTGGGAATAGCCTTGGCTAACAATGGAAAATCATGTGCTGAATATTTCTGTATAACTATATTCTAATAGTGGCCAATAGTTGGATAATGAATCTTGATAGTATTTAGTTATACTTGATTGCTTAATTGTATTTATGTTTACTTATATGTAGTGATGAGTTGAATGCCTCTGAGCTCCTCCATCTATGCCACAGGAGTTGCTCCGAAGAGGGAAGGTGAACGAAGCCTCAATCGTACTGGGAGCCCAAACCAATGACAGCAACCTCTTCCTCTTCCGTAGCCACACGAAGGCGCGACATGGTGCAACCAAAGCATCGAGTGAGGCGTAGCTATGCGTAGCTGGTCGTGCTTTGTTGTTGGTGAAGTCTTCCGGCCCATCTCCCCTTGTAGCTTCATGTAGCCTCAAAGGTGAGGTCACACCACGCAAACATCCGCAAACCACATCCAGTTTCATTGTATTTCTTTGTTACTTGTTGTTGCTACAGTGCCATAGCGTAACAAGAAGCTGCCCTGTTGAGGATGGCTTGGATCAACCCAATGATCATCCTGATGGAGCCCTGAAGCCACTGTCAGCAGTAGCCTATAGCAACCTGACTGCAGAGACAAGAGAACCACACAGGTTTGGATCTGACCGAGAGGACGACCACAACTGGACACATCGCAAGCGAACACGCAACGAAGTTCTTGGAGTTCTTGGTTCTACCAGCTGAGGTGCGCAAGTTCTTCTACGGGTCGGCCAGAAGTTTGTTGGGCAGGACTTGGGGGCAGTGTCGAAAAGCGTCGTCTATGTTTTACTTTTGGAGTGCTTCCTGATCTTCCATGTCACTTTTCAATACTTTTCTATTCTCAAGTTTTGCTATCATTGCCTTCTCAACTTTTCTCCATTTTTGTTTTCCCTTTCTGAGTTTTGAAGTTTCATCAGGCCCTGAAACTGTACCCCGTGGACTCTACAGGCAGTATCAAGTCAGTTCCTCAGTGGAAAGGTGAAAAGAGACCTGGTGCAAGCCGAGCAACACTTGGCAACATGTTACATAAGATCTGAGCAGATATGAGTGACATATTACTGTAGACATATCGCACTTGACTGGCTTGCAGATGAACGAAGTAGCTTCTGGCGCAGTTACGGTCCGGCTGTTTTTTGGGCACTTTGTGCATTGGTTTCTGCATGGCTTCCAGTGCTTCCAGGCCCTAAAACCATCTAAAACCGTAATTCTACTGTGCCTAAAAGATGTTTGGGTCACAGAAAGCGACCTTGCTGGCACTGCTTGTAATGCTTGGATGCCATATGTTACGCATCTTGACCTAAGATTCAATGCCTGACCTGGTTCAACATGCCTTTGTTTCCCCAGTCGGACCGAGATCACATGTGCTTTGTGTTTGCGCGCAATTCTCTTCACAAGTCTTGCAGAGAGCGCCACAAGTGAACGTAGACGCTACCCCTACCCACACCATCTACCACCACCCCGCCCCCATGACTGACATAGAATTAATTGTGGGTGCCAGCTGGTGCCAGCTTAAGCCACCGTTGACACCGCCCCAACCCATGGCAACCCCAGAAGACGAACACGAAGACAATCTTTTCGCCATAGCATTTAAAACTCGCGAAGCCTGCGGGGGCGCACATGCGTAAACCACAACTAGGTGAAATGACTGTTGCTCTGGCTCGTTGTAGCAGTGGCGATGGCAGACATCGTCACTGAGTTGTCACGGGTTTGCCCTCAGGAACGTGCACCAGCTAGGCAACCTGGAGTCTGACCAGATGCTGTGTGCACTCCGGCGTCGGGCTTCCTGGTTCAACCGGGCGCGGCCAGCCTCTGCTTTCATCTATAAATTCGACTATTGGCGCAGACCTCAGTTGTCTGACAATGCTCAACCGTGCTCAATCAGCAACTCTTCAAAGCTGGCGTCCGCACAGAGTTTTTCAATGTCCTGAGGTACACGGGCAATGCCAACTGCACCGCAGTACCCAATTTTCATTTGCCATATCTTGGAGCTGCCCATCAGGATGAGGTCACTTTTGTACTTGGCCAACCGAACTTCATGGAGGATGGCAGTTGCTGTGGCGTTTGGGGCTTGACAACCCCAGACTGTCCTCACTTGGAGCGTTGTGAAGCATGCTATGCACCTCGCTTTGGTGATGGCTACAGGGCATACTTCAATGACAAGGAGTGGGCTTTTGCTCGCAGGGTGGGTAGCTTCTGGACCAATGTGGCAGCAAGTGGCGATCCAAACTGCCGGGATGCTTCCAATTCATCTGTTTGCGGACCCCGGTCGTGGCCAACTTTCCCAGATGGTGAGGTGACTCAGCAGCTTGGACCGCACAAAAGCACAGCTCAATCATTTGAGCAAAGGTAGATAAAGATGGTAAAGATTGAACAAGTGGTAGAGTTTCAAAATCCTCCAGGAATTTCTGGCTTCCTTTGCATGTTTGAGACTGGTGTCGCTTTACACAACTTCATGCTTTCCCGATGTTTTGCCATTTTTTTGCCAGCAACTGGCTGGCCACTTCTTCTTGTCAGAACATCTTGAATTCGCTACACGCCTCAGTCAGTGTGCACGGGGGCCGGGGGTCAGCAGAACATGGAAACGATGCATTTTGCTCATATGTGCTTGACATAAAAGAACTTTGAAAGTAGCGCAAACCATACAATTTTCCTCACATACCGTAGTGCACCCCCAATTGACGTACGTTCTCTCCTATGATTGTAAGCTCCTGCGCACCTATGCAAGATTATGCAAGAAATAATTACTTCTGTAGGTCGGTTGTGGCAAACCAGAGCCCGTATCAGGAAATTCCCTATCTGATCCAAACTTTCACCTCATTGGCTAAGACTGCAAGAGGCCAAGCTCAGCCCATGTTGCTGAAAAGTTGGGCCATGGACTGACCTTGGCCTAAGCCAAATATTTCAACCTGGACCTAGCATGAACAGCCGCCCTTCACCTCGGATCATTGTGAAAAAGATCATAAGTATACGGTTTAAGGTTTCGGCTACAGGAGGCAGGAGCCGCAGGAGTGACCGCCACCGGAATATGTTGGGACGTGCAAACTGTGTACATATGGGTGCATGTTTTTCTTCCCCCCCTTCATTTTCACCTGTCTCGACCTCCGGTAGATGTTCCGGCAAGTTTCTACCTCCAACATCCTCCAATGGTTTTTTTTTGACCATGGTGGAAAGCGTCTTGAGATGTCTTGAGCAATATCAGACCATTGAAGCACTTTTTTGACTGCCAAGTTACCCAAATTTTCCAAGATACCACCTCAAATCCTTCCTTACAAACCTCTGTGCAATTTTCGTCCTCGAGTGCTCCTCGCGAAAACGTGAGTGTGCCATTTGCCCTGGTCAAATTCCATCCATGAGCTTTGGGCTCTGATAGGTTTGGCCCAACCCAAGCGGAGCCATTGGAGCCGCTAGCAGTACCCAACCCCAGCCCAACCCCCAAACTCTGTCCACGTCAACCACGCGTTTGAGGGCGCAGAATAGCGCATAGTTTGCACATACCATTTCTAATGCATCCCCGAACACCGTAAATCGCAACAAAACAAGAACTTCACGGGTTTCATTTGCTTAATTTCATGGCAAATTCATGCAAATTCCTTCAGTTCGGTGGTGGGTTCTTACGACCCCATCTTGGCCCAGGTTGGGCTTAACTTGACTCTATGGAGTCCGTCTCAGGTCGAATTCTTGTCGGTTCAAGACGGTTTCGGTTCAAGACGGTTTCAGTTCAACACGGTTTTCTGGGCTTCACGTAGAACGAAAACACCTTTCCGCTCCCAGAAATTGTCCCCTTCT
Source organism: Symbiodinium kawagutii (assembly GCA_009767595.1). Lineage (NCBI taxonomy): Eukaryota > Dinophyceae > Suessiales > Symbiodiniaceae > Symbiodinium > Symbiodinium kawagutii. The sequence goes on along the minus strand of VSDK01027233.1, from coordinate 294,857 downwards.
CCCAAGGTCCTCAGGAAAGAACCACCAAAACCAGTATGTACGCTGCTTTGGTGCGTGCATTTTCGCAAAACCATTCTAAACCTCCTGATGGCTGACTTGCCACGAGAATTGTATAACATTTTGGGGATTTCAAGAGACAGCCCTCTTTTCATGCCAAGTGACTCAGTGGACTCACCAACAACTGTCAGGAACATTGTCTTGAACGCTTCTCTTCCTGGTGGCTCCATGGCCGAAGCAACTCCGCATGGTCGACCTGAGATCTGTGCCTTTTGGGATGCAGTGGAGGAAGCAAAAAGACCAAGTGCTGTTGGCACGGTCTATGCTTAAGTCTCCACATTCCACAGCGGCAGTTGCTACTGCCGACTTGGGCTTTGGAGCTTTTCTGTGACGTACAGGTGCAGCCGAACCAGTTGCAGCATGAACAGGCAAGACTCGGTAAGACCACACTTCTGGAGCTGAAAAAGAGAGCTGCATGATGCATTGATGTGATCTCTGCGTGTGTGTGACGTGGCCAGTCACGAAAACATTGGAGTCCAAGAATCCCTCAGGAGCCACGCAAGGCTTTGTACGTGTCACCCTTGGCAGACCCTCTCATTGCAGCAACTTGGCGGAAATGGCATGCACACAGCAGAGCTCTCGATTCTGGCTCAGTGCATGTTCTGTGCCCGAGGACAAGCTGTTGGATCGTGCATTGAAGCTTCTCAAGAAGGCTATTTCTGAAAAGCAAACAAGGCTGGAAAGTGAGACCGGGGCAGTTGGAATGTTTTGGATGTTCTTGGATGCTTTGTCATTTGCTCCAAGCATCCAGCAGGCTTCCCACGTCGCACCCCAAAAAGGTTGATTCCGTCATTTTGTTGCCGGACAATTACTGAACTGTAATTGAAATGATTCGATTGAAATTTGTTTGCTTTTTGTCATGAATCAGATTGTTTATTTTTTTGGGTTTGAGTCAGAGTCCAACGTGATATTGTATTTTCATATGTACCTAAATCTATCTGCAATCTCTCTTTTTTTTCTTTGTCTCTCTCTGACTCTATTTAGTTGTTTGTGTTCTTTGTATACACGGGCTTCTGCAGTCTCCGAGGCGAGGGGTGCCAGAATGCACCAAAGCGATGCGGAAAGGCCAAAAGGGAATTTGTTTTCTGGCCCTTGCCTTAGACAAATGTCAAATGTGCATACATGTGCTATGAGTCGAGCCAAGTTCGTTGAACAATTTTGAACGCCCGTGACTGCGGTGTTCTTTGAGTTTGTTTGTGTTGACTTGCTACTTAAGGCTGCTGATATCTACCCCATGGTGACTCAGTCGCAAGCAGCTTCAGTCACGATTGAGCTGAACTCGATGTGACATTCTCTATCTACGTGCTATGATATACCGAGGGGCACATGTTTGGGCAGCAGCTGAGAATCTAAATCAGTGATTTCCGTTCCGCAGCTGTATCTTAGGATGTCTTCGCGCACGTTCCTCTTTTGGCAGAGGAGCGACTTGCAGACGGCTGCAGGGTCAACACGTTCCAGGGACTTCTTAGATCTTCTCAGTTGCATTGCACGCATGGCGGTCTCAGTTTCCCCAGAAAATGGTGGCAACTCAACGGTGGCACTGTGCCGATGAGGGATTTTTAGCCCGTTCTTCCGCAGGAAAAAGGTGTATACTATTGCTATGTCTCCTCGCGTCACCAGTTGGGTGCAGCTTGTCAAACCAAGCGGCCAATCAGCCTGGCAGCTCGGCCACAAATCACCCAGGAAGATGTGTCAGTTACTGATGGTACAAGGCATTGCAAGCTACGGTACAGAAAGGGGCAAACTTTGTAGCTCTCAGGTGATGGTACTGGAACCCAAAGCTGATGCCACATACATGAAGACCTACGAGCAAGTACTGAACCTTGGCAATTGGCATCAATTCACATTTGAATCATTTTCAATCATTCATTATCATGAATCTGTGTGTGAATTCAAAGGGAAAGGTATGAATTCCATGGGAGAAACTGCTAAGGAACGGCATCAAGGCGATTCACCCATACATGTGAAGCGGCACGGTTCATCGGCTTAGTTTCAATGCTGGCCTCCAAGTGTCAGCTGCACTGGAGAGGCGTCTCACAGATAGAAAAAGCCCTGGCCACTTCAGTTTCAATTTGTTGGGTTTTTGTTGGTTGCGTCTTACCTCAGCATGCCTTGATCCTAGAAGGAATCAGAATGAAATGAATCATATGGATCCGGCCCTGACTATGCTCCTCAACAGAGTTTCACATAGGTTTCGCATAGTGTCACCGGATTTTTGCATTGTCAGGGAGCCGAACCTAGGGGATTCTTGTTTCTGCGGATCGAAATGCTGAATGCCATTTTTGCATATCTGAAGCAGCTGGCTCTATCCGGTTCTTTGTTTTTCTTGCGTCCTCAGGGGCGCCCTCAGATGACAACCATGACGCCATGGGCTGTGGTTCCAGTCTTGCCAAGCGGAACGCAGCGGCCGATGACCGTGTTGGAAACTACATTGTAGAGGATGATCACTTGGGCCGCAAGTGCGGCAAGTGCGAAGGGCTTTGCATCCTGAAGATTTCGGAGTCTGGCGCCTGCGCCTTATGTGGTGCTGACAGTGCCGGGGCCTGGTGCTGCAGGGCAGGGTGCGGGTTCCTTGTTTGCGTGCTGTGCGAACTTCACTTGGCCATGATGGGGGACAGCGTGCATCGCCTCCGGGTAGCTCTCCTTGCCTTCAAGGATTTGGATTCAGCTTCAACGAGGTTGGGAGCTGAATCAACGCCCAACTCCCACCGCATTTCCCATGTGATTTCCCAACGTTTAAACATGTTTCAACCGGACGCCAGGCTTTTCATGTTGAAAATCTAGTGACTTAGTGACCTTCCAATGCTTCGCGGAACCCTGCGGGCTCAGGGAAGCCATGGCCATCTTGGAGGCTTTCGCAGCCCTGGAAGCTGCAACAGAAACTGACGAAGTCCAACAGCTTCAGTCGGCTCTGGCAGTCGCACATGGTTTCAATGTGCCATTCGCACCTGATCTGCACCTGATCACATGGCACCTTACACAGCTGATCATATTGCACCTTACAAATCCTTACAGGTCTGCAAAGAGGATGCTTGTGATCTCGAGTCTGCTGCTTGTAGATGCCTGTTTCATCATGTACGTGCGACTTTTGTCACTTTGTTCCTGGATTTCGCATATTTTCGTCAGGTTTTCTCGAGTGATTGGACGTCATTATACGGTCTCCTCGGTTGGTTTTTCCGTGGTTTTGCGGGGTTGGTCATCACCACATGAATCTAGATGAAGTTCTCTTCTTGCACAGTGATCGAGATGCTGCTATCATTTTCTATCCTCATCCTGGGCAAGAAATGGAGCAGTCCGATTTTTGAACTCACTTTCGTTTGATTCTTCAATAACATGATGGCGCAAGGTACAGCACAAAGTAGCGGAGCTAGCGGCCGTCCTGGAGGAATGGGAGGCAGTGAAACTGAGGTTGGAAGCTTCCATTGAAGGACCGTTGCTCGATCTTCTCAAGTTCGGTTCGGTGGAAGCATCTGTAAAGATCTGTAGGCTGTGATGAGTCTCAAAGGTGCATTCTCTGGGATGAGCCGACTGCAGCGGGTTTCCATTGCATGCCAAGGGGATTCAAATGGAATGAACATTTGAAGAACCCTGAAAGCCTCAACCAACTGAGATTTGCAACACCCAGCCGGCCCAGCCCTGGTTTCAGGAAGCAGCGTGCAGTTGTTGACTCAAAATGTGGAAGATGCCGCAGCACTGAAGCTGCAAATGCCAGAAACCATTCAGCATGCTCGAGAACGCATCAATCAACTTCAAGCGCTGGAAAGGCGGCTCGGATCGGCTCGGTCCTTTTGAAAGTGCTTGTCATATCTTGTCATAAGAGTCTAGAAGTGACCCAGGGTGACCCTTCGGCAACTCCATTTCTTGAACTTCTCAAGCTGCTGCTGCTGGCGATCTTTGGAGGTTGGAGAATGTCATGGCCGCCATCGCCATTGCGCTTGCTGAAGAGCAGCCCGTGGCTTTGGATGAGCTGCGGACATGCATCGCAGCCGCTCGAGAAGCGTCCCTTGGAAGCCTTATGAAGCCGTGGCCACAAATTCAGTGGAGATTGCGCCTTCGGATTCACTTGAGTGGTCAAACATGGTGAAACGTGGTGAAGCTCATATTTCACATGCATTCACTTGCTATATCTTGCTATCATTTCCTATCCTTCTTTCATATTTGTTTCATGATGTTTCTATGCGCCCAGGCGGTCAAGCCCAGAGCTGAATGAAGCTCTTGGAAGAGCAGAGCCTCTCTTGGAGAAACAAAGTGCTGCTGAAAGAGTGGATCTTGCCTTGGATGCATGGGATGCTCTGCACAACCTGCTTCAACCATAATTTTTCAATGATTGTGTTATCATTTATGTTGCGCACATATTTTGCAAATTCGATTCAAAACATCTGGATGTAAGACTTGCCCGGAGTCAAGGACAGGAACGCTCTACAGGAGGCAGTTGCCGAAGCGAGCAGAGTAGGAGCTTTGAGAGAGAGTGTCTTGAGGACAGCCCAGGCACCTGGGTTTGGTGCTTCCGGTGTCGTTGGGAGATCATCAGACTTACCCTGTTTGATGCCTTCGCATTTTTTGTTGTGCAGGCAGAGCTGGCGAAAATGGAGGTCATGTGCACCGCAGGCCACCATCTTCGAAGCAACTTGAACCAAGAGCTGAGGAACTAAGTCTGGTCAAAACTTTCTCTTCAAAATCCCTCAATTATCATCAAAATTCATAAAGAGGTCCTATAAAATTTCACCAAATACTACAAAGACTCACTTGGACGCTCCCCAATTACAACCGTCAAGCGGAACTGAGGAAGCCGAGAATTTCGCGATGCTTGCTGCTACGGTTGCTATGCTGAGTCGCGTGCGAAGGCACTGCACCCAGTGCATCGTGCAACATGCCGAATGCAACCCACCAATATCACCAATACAATCCCATACCATCCCATATCCATCCACTCTTCCCTTGTCCCTTTGCAACAGAAAGTGTCCCTGGAGGAATTGCTTTGGTACCGGTGTGATCTTTGCGATTTTGACCTTTGCCATCACTGCCTGCAATGGCGTGCGAAAAGTGATGCAGACAAGAGCAGCTTGCCTGAGCAGGACCCTGCGATCAGAGAGGGCCGCGCAGAGACAAGCACATTTTCAAGAGTTGAAACCCAGCGATTGAGACTTGGGAGACTTGCGAACGAGCAGAGCCAGCGAGATTGGTTCAACGAATGGGCAGCTAAGAACAGTGCCATCAATGCACAGTGGGAGCTGTTCAGAGGAGGTTGTTGGGTTCCATGTGGAAGAGGCTTGACTAATTGGCTGGCGGAAGCCCTACAAAGTGGAGTGAAACAAGCTTTGTACACGGCAATGAATCATCAAGAACACCTCTTTGACTTCAAGCAGATGGAGCAGGTCATTGTAAGCTCTGGAAAGAGACGGCCAATGCGCCGTGTCTTGTGGGAAGTGGAACTGGACATTGGTTGGTTTCAGGTTGAGGACGACCTCGCGCTGAGGCTGCGTACGCAGGAGAGTTGTGGGGCGTCTTCTTTCAAGTATTCCGCAAGGGACATGCAGTACACCATTGACATCAAGGAAATGGAGCAGGTGAACGAGAACCTGGGGACAAGAAGGAAACTTCGCAAAGTGGCAGTTGGTGAAGCACCTCCTAAGATGAGCAGGCACCAACTGCGAATGGCTTTGGAAGATGATTTTCGAGACTTTGCATACTCAACCCGCCAATGGCTGGCCTTGCGTTGGCCCTGGCAAGTGCTGGGCGATTGCAGCATAGATGCAGACGGTTTTATCGAAACCGGTTTGGCAGACGATATTGCCAGTGGTTTGGACACTTTGCAGCGAGAGATGCCGCAGTTAGGCAGCATTATGCAAAACATCATTTGGTTTGACTACGTGGACGGCGACAAAAAAGGATCTCTCAGTCAAGTCCAGGCCAGTTTTAAATATGTTTTACTGCGATGCCATGCCTTGGGATCATGATACATCATGACAAGTCTAGCTGAAACTGAATTTGTCACTTGTCGAATGGATGATGATCGTTACCTTTGCCCGCTGCTCTTAGTTAAAATCCTCATCAATTCTACAGGACCATGTCCACAGCGAACCTGCAGCAGACAGGAGCAACCACAAAAATCAATTCTACAGCAATGATTTCTGCTAAGCTGTCAATAGCTACCATCAATTCTGGCTGCCCGGAGGTTGTTGATGCGATTGTTCGCGATCCTCGCTGGCGCTGGGCTCATGCAGGCGGGGCCAAGTTTGGAGGGGTGCACTATGGCGCACCTCGTCACTTTCTGGTGATTTTACATCACAATGGACATCTCGGAGTCCACCCTAAAGCATCTAAAGCATCCTAGTTGAGTTGCACGAAGCTGGTTGGATGTCTGTTCAGGTGCAGAAGATGCCTGCAGTGCATTGTGGGCAGAACTATGCTTGAAAGGCGGCATAGAAAAGCTGGAATTCCTCGTCGCAGGTGCTTAGCAAGTTGCCCAAGAAGTCAAATCTTAAAGATTGCCAATGTCCGGTTGCCCGGGTTTTCCCCTGAAGGTGGATTAGCAGAGGAGTTGCTGGAGATTTTGAATTCTGACATCGAATCCGTGGATGACTGGATCATGGAGAAGAGATTGCCCCTCTGGGAGGGGCAGGATTGTGCTGTTTGCTTTTGCCCCATTGGGAAAGGAGATGTTGGTCGTCGAATGCGTTGCTCTTGTTGGCTGCATTTTGAGTGCTTGGGTCGCGGCTTGGGCGTGAAGATATCGGAGAAAGCGGTTGATGACGAGCAGATGAGCATCTGCCCCGCCTGCAACACAGACCTGGGCAGAATCATTCCTCCAGGAGTTGTGCACAGAGCAGTGGGGGATGACATCTTTGCGAGGCCTCGCCAGGGCCAAACAATGGGGATTGATTTGGATGGGCTGGGAGTGCTAAGTGATCACAATGGAGATGCAAAGCGCTGACATCTTGGAGAATTCAAAGTTTCAAACGCCAGGGAAAGGGACGAGTTCCATTGAGTTCCCTGTAAGATCCTGTAAGGTACCTGGACCTTCGTGTGGAAGTTCAGTGGCAAAAGGAGGCACTTGACTCGGGGCGCTTGGTGGCAAAATGCCCCAGCTGCTCTTTCTTGGTCCTGTGCAACACGCAGGAGGACAGGGGATGACCTGTGTGACAGAAAGCGATGGCAGTTACAATTACACTAACGAAAGGGCTTTGACCGTGGAGATTTGTCTCTGTCAGATTTTAGGTATCACATTGTCCTTTTTGCGGGCGCTTTTCACTCCACAGGATGCATGCCACGCCGTGGTGTTCGATTTGGAACGGGGTGCAGTTCCATTTTGGCTTTTGTGGTTGAACCCCCACTGAATTGAAAAGGGATTTGCAATTTGGCATTGGCATGTGGCTTCCTTGAAAACATGGATTGAACCGGGCCTTCAAGGAGATGATCGCCATCAAATGCCTTCGTCCGACCTGTCCGGTTGAGCGCTTCTGCGCAATGTGCAGCTGGTTCTGATTATGTAGTGCTGTTGTCAGCTTGCAGGAAGAGAGGAGGTAGGTAGCAATGCTTCACTTGAACGTTGCTCGGTTTCTGTCTACTTTCCCACGCTTTCTCAGGTTCACTTCCAGAACACAGACCGTGGACTTGCCATGAGAATGAGATGCGAATGAAATGCGCAGATTCTTCTGAATTTGTGGCATAGCAAAACTGGACAAGAAAAACTTATTGACAAGTGGATGCCAGTGGAAACAAGTTGAGAGAGGCTGTTTTGTTTGATCTTCGTGTGAGACACCTGCTGCAATTTGTGACCCGTTTGCAAGGTGCGAATCCAGATCGAAGAAGCCTTGGCACAAGCTCTCTACAGAAAATGCACTGGATGCGGAGTCCCGACCGAGCGAATAGATGCGTGCTGCCACATGACATGCTCCCACTGTAGAGCTGAATTCAGCTGGATTTGCGGTGCTGACTACCACCTGTGTCGCTCATCCCATCCTTGCCTGAATGGCTCGATCTATTTGCACAGCATGCCGCAACTTGCAGCAATTCTGGACCAACGTGGGCTGCCGCGCTCTGATGAGAATGGGAGTGATCTTTTTCTCGACCCTCGACATGTGCACAGCCATGTTTTGTATGGATCGTTAAAAGGCCCTGAAGGTGCCCAATTAGATCCAAGTAGTTAAAATATTTCATTCCTTCCCCCATCTTGCCCCTAGAGCAATTTTTGAGAGCTTTCTCTGACAACGATGCGGAGAGAGAACAATTTCAATATGAACTTGGTATAACTTGGTTTTACTGCAAAGGGCGGGTTAGTCGCTCTTTGTGAGGAGTTGCGATGCTTGTATCTTCTCTCGCAGCTGAAGCGACGGGTTGGCGAAGATGCCTGGACCTATGCACGTCAGCCCCTGAGTCGGAGATAGTAGGAGCATGCCAATAGGATCCAATGGGCAACTGAAAATTGCAAGTTGACACATGACAGCCATGAGCTTTGACCAAGTCTTGTAACATCAACGTCGCCGTTTCCAGGCGAACATTTTTCGGAGGTGTTGAATGATGTCATCCGCGGACATTGGAGCATACGGTGGAGCGACATCGGAAACGTTGAGCGCCTCACTGCCCTTTTGCCCATGGCATTCCCTCCTCTGACGGATCAGCTCTGAGGATGTGTGTCATGTCATCTTCCAGTGATTTCCAGCCTCTTTGTGTCCTTAGTGACGTCCCTAGCAGCATGAGAAGCCTTTGAAGTTTCAAGGAGGTCAAGGAGGTCAAGCATAGCTCCCTCCTGCGATGTGGTCCACGCTGGCTATGCATTGAGCCATGGCCGTCTCGATTTGCTGGGAGGTGATGGGAGTGGATACACCGCGTACATGCGCGTACGCCAAATGTGCCGAGATGCGCGGCTGGTCCTGGATGTTTCTGCAGGAAATCGCAATCATGGAAAAGATAAAGATGCCTGGAGATTCGAGCAGCAGTGGTGTCAAATTGTGCGATGCTGTGCGGGCAAAAACGCTGGTGCTTGCACTGAAGGTGTAGGAATGATGTTGCTGACCTCGTGAACTCTCTACATTGTTGGACAACTGTTTCAACACGTTTCAGTCAGCTGCTTTATCTGCTTTCAAAGCTTTCAAACTTGTAGAAATTGATGGAAGTTAGGCAATCAGCTCCGGTGGGATCTCATTTGCCAATATGTCAATTGCCATGCTCCACACGTGACTCCAGGTGAGGGGTTGCAGTTGCATCCCAGTGAGGCCATTGGTTTTACCGCTTTACCAGTCGCCTTGGCCCTTGACTACCAAAACTGGTAGCTGGGGCAAGGTTGAGCCACAAAAGAAGGCCTTCGCCTGTTGGAAAAAATCGTTGCTCCATCTGTTCATAGTGGTCCATTTTGTGCCTTGACGTTCCTTGTCATTTCCGACTGCCGACGCCTTTCTCCGCCGGCAGAAGTATTGCCGGTTTGATGTTCGATCATTTGCAGTTGCGTCAAGCAGCAGTAAAAAACATGTAGAGAGAATACCAGAACGCACCATCTTCAACCAAAAGCTAGCAGCCTACCCCCAGTCGCCCTTGGACAGGGTCAAACAGTTTTGGCGATGCAAGGGGGAGAAACCGGGCAAACCCTTCCCGCACTTAATGGGAAAATAAAAATTTGCTACAGGATGTCAAAAGGAACCCAAAAGGATCAATGTCTGGCCGTCAGGTAGCATCAGTCGCAAAACATCCCCCGTCGTGTACGTGTACGATCTCTGTGCCAATAGCAATCTCCAAAAACATGAGACCGAGAATGGCTGACTCTTTCCTGCACCTACCCAAAGAACAAGACATGGGTGCCGGGGCTTAGTCTGAAAAGGGACATCTCATGTGCCAGTATGGAAGTTTGCAAGGGCCACATTGCGCTCTCCAAAAGTTTCTTCTCTTTCGCCGCGGGATGGCTTCCGGCTGGCTGCATTGATGCGAGGAATGGGGGCAAGCCAGAGCCTTGGGAGGAATTTGCTTGTGGACGGCAGATGCTGCTGGTTTGCTGCTAGCAAATGTAGAGATTGGGACACAACGAGAAGGCGATGTGTACCACAGCCAAACTCATGAATGTTCATCACAAGTCATAATGTGCATCACTGTACATTGTCACGACAGCAGTGCGCACACAGCGCGCACGCATACATCACACTGTTGCATGTAGATTTTAGATTGCATATGATTGCATGCTGCACATGTGAGATCGATTCCCTGCCCAGACCAGAGCAACACAAAAAATGATACACAGGGCAAATGCATGCAAGAATGAAGAGTCGGGAGAGCATTTGAAAATATGAAATGGAGAATGAGGAAAAACATGTAAAGAGATACACAGAAAGGATAGCGCAGCAAGCACATTAAAGAATGGAGGGCAGAAACAAGGATTGAGAAGGAAGAGCATGGCATCCTAAAGCGCCCCTGGTCATTCGAGCTAATCCCCATTAGGCAAAAAATATTTTACACAGTTGACAGGCAGTTAGATATATTTTTTCCTCTGAAAACTAGGGCTTTAAGATCATTTAGTGGTGGAAATGCCCTTGCAGGATTTTGCATGCATGGCAACTCAACATGAAGGCTGTGGACAAAACCCTTGAAACCGTGACAATCATTGGGCACAGGGCGACAAATACAGGGCCTCTCAGCAGAATTTCAGCTGCCAAACTCAATCAACCCAACCCACTTTTGATATTTGCTGATTAGGTGATTCAGATGGCTTTCAATTGCTTTCTACTTTTTTTAAGATATCACCGGCCTCCTCGTCCACACCTTGTCGTCCTCATCCTATCCTCGCATTTAGTGTTTCTGGATGGTTGTCGTCTTTGGCACGACTCGTGGTGTCCTCTATGACGGAGCAAACATCAAGATGAATGTCAGACATGTCGAAATGCATGTCGCAAGAATAATTTGATGTATTTGATGTTCATTAATTGTCACAGAATCTGCCACAAAATATGTCATGAACACCTTTCGAAAAAAGCACAGATGACTTCTGATGTCACACGCGTGTTGGTTGCGGGCGGGTGTGCAAGGAACATCAGTAGCTATGTCAGTACATTTGTCTTAGCACGAGTATCAGGAGAAGAGTTTCTATTCCAGATGAATTATGCCTTTGCGATCAAATTTTGCTAATTTGTGTTGGGCTGCTTCTATGGTTGTCAGTGCATCTTTGGCAACTTGTTCCAGAATTTGATGGCAATCACTCAAAGCAAAGTAATTTTCAAATAGTCCAAATGCGACCAGGGGTGTGTCCAGGCCCAAGCGGGCTGAGGCTCCCCTTCATTTTTTGGAGCTGGGCGCTACCCAAATTTATTGTTGAGCCCCAGAAATCAGGTCCGGAGAGATGCCCCTTGCCGCCGAGAGCAAGCGTGTTGCCCGCTTGGTTCGTGAAAGTTGGTGAGTCAGCTGATGAGTCAGACACTTCGAACATTCACAGTTTCGTCACCTGCGCTAAGGCCGAAAATCGACTTGGAGCTGCTTTGCATGAGAAGTTGTTCAATTCTTTCAATGTTCACGGAAGTGTTTTTTGTTTGGAACAGGTGGACGCTGACACGGTAGGCCAGCTGTGAGAAAGCTTAGGCTCCCTGTGGCGCCTCGTTTGTCAACTTCGCAGGACCCTCAGATATTCCAAAGAGTTTGGTGAACTTGCCGCACCACCGTGACACAGGGCACATAGTGCATCGTAGTGCAATACTCGGAGTTCCGATTTATATGCCGCAGCTGCTTTTTGTCGCTATTGCGGCTGCTTAGTAGAGATCAGTTCACACGCCAGAGCAAATGCCAATTGCAATCATGTTTTCACCGGCAAGGGATGGACTGAACTGGAGCCATCGTGCACATTGGAAGGATTTCCCCGAAAACTTCAGCACATACGGAGTTGAACCGCGTGGCAAAAAATACCGACATGAATACACAACTTTGAGATATTGTTGCGGAACTTGGAATGCCCCTTAAACTTTGTTGAAGATGGCGCATTGAAGTGCGAACACAACTTGGAACAATCTAAAAAATAGAACATGCAAGCAAAAACTCAGCATGTTCTTTATCAATCTTTACCAATCCTCATCTATCAATTAAGCAAATCTTTTTAACACTGGCATTGTGCTGGCCATGATGGATGTTCCGCAGCTCAAATCTGTACAGGCCTGCGATGAGCGAGTGCAGAGTGCAGAGTGGAGACTGGTGTTTTGGAAAGGATGATGAAAGCACTGGCCATCCTGTTTCCATGCTTCCCTTTAAGTGCTGACACAGCCGGGGAAAGATGACAGAAAAGAGAAAGAAAGAGAAAGAGAAAGAGAAAGAGAGAGAGAGAGAGAGAAAGAGAGCGAGGGAGAGAGAGAGAGAGAGAGAGAGAGAGAAAGAGAGAGAAAGGGGGGGGGGAGGAAAGAGGCACAAAGAAGTGATGGCAGGTGCACCGCTGTGCTGTCCGACTGTGCGCTTTGGTGTACTTCTTCGCATTTTTAGGGCGCTTGGTCTGGAATGATTTGGTTGCAACAAATGGAGTCAGAAAAGGAGACGTTGGGCAGCAGCACCCAGCGGTTTGAAATGCTTGGAACTTTTTCAGGGTTGGCAATGCATAGGCCATGCAGCCCAGCTGAGGAATGTGATAGATGGTCCTGTGATGTGGCTTCTAACTCCACCGAATGGCTGGGATTCTGCTGCGCTGGTTGCCTTGAACAAGATGGCCTTACTGCCTGCTCTGATCGTTTTCTTGAGGCCCAGGATCAGGGGCTGTGGCTGTATCGCTTCGTAGGCAATTTGTTGGGCACGAACAACCAACTCCCATCATCTTCCAATCGTAGCATTTTTGACGCTTTCTGGGAACATTCAGCAATGAAGCCGTGCACATGTGCTGTTCCGGGTTCAGGCCCTGCTTCTGGCCAGCCTTAGCAGCTTGTTGGGCAATGTGGCAGCCAGTGCGCGCAAATGGCGGCCAGTGGTTCTTCTTTGGGTGGGA
>VSDK01027233.1:226899-281807 GCA_009767595.1 Symbiodinium kawagutii | reverse complement strand
CCAGTTGGTGGGGCAGTGTGCCAGCCAGTGCGCGCAAATGGCGGCCAGTGGTTCTTCTTTGGGTGGGATGCCATGATTGATGAAATTGGCTTTTTGGCTTGCATCCTGTCTGTGACCCTGACGTTGTACGATGACATTGAGGCTGCGATGAGGGGCCAGGGTACCGATGGGCCAGCGAAACAAAGTAGCGAGGTGTGAAAACTAAAGCTACTGGCAGGGGCTGGCCCATTTGCATACATACGGATACGATCAGATACAAATTTTGTGTACAATTTTGTAAGATGCAACTTGTACATAGTACATGCATGCCTCTGAATGTAATGCCAAACATATTGCAATGCAATGGAATGAACCTGTATGTATGCATCTATGATCATCTATGTGTGTATGTACGCGTGTCTCCAACTCAATTTCCAGGCATCTTTTAAAGTGCATATGCACACCAGCACACTATCATACTGTATTTTGTATGCTTCCGTCTGTTTTTTCATGTTTTTTCATACTGAGCGAAGGAGAGTTATCAGGAAGCAAGGGCCACAGTAAGCAGACGATGGTGTCATTGTCATTGTCCTCTCATTGTCCTTTTGTCGTGGCTCTTTTCTTTCCAAAATGCGTGCAGACATGATCAGACATGTATGAATATACTTTTTCTTTGAAATCTTCTTTTTTTTTCAAACTATACCATGCACCTTTCATGATTGGCAAGAGGTGTGGTCGTTTTCAGTAGCCATCAGCAATTCCCATCCACATTTGGCCGGAGATCGAAATCGGCTTGTGTCGTCGAGTACGGTCAGCAACAACTTAACGAAAGGGTCCGAAATGCTCTTTTGTTTTTCCAACCCGCTGGACGCTGATACGGCATTCTGTGTGCCATGCCGTTTGTGCCGTTTGCATGTGGGCAGCGTGCCAGGAGTTTGTACACGAGGGTGACCCGAGAGCCAAGAGATGTTGACTCTCTCATGTTCTTTCTCTGCGGGTGTGCCCATGAAGTCACAACTTAGTCTACGTGAACGCGACATCTTAGAATGTCAATGAGGCCAACTAGCCTGATTCGATTTGTCGGTACTCATTTGATGCAATCCAATTTCGCATCACAACATGTATTCCCCGAAAATTGCCTGGGAATGATTTGTCGCTGCCATTTTCGACACATTTATTTTCATTTTGACAACCGTCCCAGCTCCAAGGCCCATTTAACTTCCTGGCACTGGGATGAACAATCAAATGCACTGGACTCAATCGATCACAGTAACAAAGTGCGGGAAAACAATAGATTAGAGCGAACTGACACTAACAAAAGAGTAGACTTGTTCGAATAGTCAAACAAAAAAAAGGCGAAGTGACCCTCACAGCCCTGTGCACTCTATGGCCATGTCCCAATGATGCAGGTGGACTTAGAGTCTGCAGAAACAGTGATGGTCGAACCCAAAAAGGACAGGCGCATCATTTGTTTCAGCCTCCTAGGATCTCCTGATGGATTTTTTGGCATTTTTTGCGGCATTTTTGTACGTCTCAAGGGTCATAACCAAGAGTTGATATGATTCGATCAGATTTAAGGGCTTTCTTCGAATATGAGTCAAAGCATATCCACGAATAATATCACAAAACAAGGTACCCCTCATGAACCTAAGAAAGTTCAGCTTTAAAGGGAATCCATCGATTCTTTGGATCCAACCGTTTATGCATATTTGCCACGACTGATGAAGGATTGTATGTTATGTTCACGATGGTTGGCCAATAAGAATCATCCAACCGGGGGTTGTCTTAACTGTTGATAGCCGTAGATTAACCAGTGTAATATATACATCATGACTGGTGATCTGCAATGATATTACAGTAATGACATCGCTGGTTGACCATTAAGCACCATGAACCGCACGTAGCCAGGGCCACTAGTGACCACTATCAATCACTATCAACCACTGCAGTATTAAGCATCTCGGGTTTATGACTAGTGGTTAATAATTATGGTTAACAGGTTTATTGTTGGTTGCTTCACCAGGCTGCTGCCTCATGTGGTAGGAGTCCGGCTCGCCATCGATACAGCAGGGCCTTTTAGCAGAGGCGCGCTGATGACGACTGGTGGTTGGTGATGGTTGATGATGGTTGCTGGGCAATGAGGGTTCATGCTGGTTGATGATGGATGGCAGGTATACAGTCATAATACATGATGATCAAATATCGTGACTCATGGCATGTAATTAATGCTTTATGGTTTGTCTTCACGGAAATCTGATGGCAATGGTCAGTGTAATGATTGATGGTGGGTTGCTTTTCCTATGGCTTGCAGCAGTTGGAAATGATGCGATCCACACTGCGACCAACCTCCTTTGGCGATGCCTCGCAGGGAACTGGCCCTGAAAAGTCAGACGGAGGAGAGGCAGTCCTGAGATCTCGAAAGCGACAAAGCCCAAAGCAGGCGCCCACCTTGCTGTGACAGACATCGAAAGTCTGCGTGTTGACATTTTTGGACCAACATCATCAAACATTTTGTGAAAAATCTGTTCGGTTGCAGCTCCAAAAAAAGACTTCGCGTTTATCAGAAGGCATCTCAGTCAAGAATGGCAAAGATCCTTGTAGAAAGCACATTTGCCCTTGTGACATCAGTGTGCCCCCTGTCCTTGTCCCAGCAGTTCCAGTGCCAGACTTGGGCTTTCACCATTTCTCTATTGCAGGAAGCTCCCGCATCAAACTTTGGCTGGGAGCTGCTTTGGAAATCCCTGCTGTCAGAGAAGTCCACTTCTAGCATTCGAAGGTGCAGCCAAGTAGTTGAGACTTGTCTTGACTCAGCCCCCCGGCCGATTGCATCAGATACTTCAGCGCTTTTGACTGAGATCAGTTGCCTCTGTGCTGAGGAATGGTGCAGAGTTTTGGCAGAGTTGTCCTTGACCCTCGCAGGCTTTAGGCTTTTCCTTGCAGCTGGCCTCTTGAAGATGCGCCGCGGGAGCCAGTGCTGGAAGACTCTCACTTGCCTCTACGACCACTATGAGACGCAACCAATGCCCAACTTTGCTGCGTGGATGTTCCACAACTACACCCCGCGCCCAATGCTCTCAATAATGCAGTGGTTTGCCATCGATTTGTGTGAGTGCATCGTCCCGTTCTTTTTGCTTAGCTTCACGCTTAGCATGGGGCCGCTCGGTATGCTGCATCGGCAGCTGCTTCAAAGAAAGGAATGGTTCTTGCGTCTTCCCGCGAAAATACCGGGCCGCTTTCTGGCTTCCACCATTATTATGGTCTTCGTGTTTGGCATGTTTGTTGGGGGCAATTATGCCTTCCTGCACCCTTTGGCAATCGTCTCTTTGATTGCGTCCATGGGCACAGTGCAAGGACGAGCGGTGATAACGAAACGAGAGTCCAAGGCCATGATGATGTACAGAACTCTTATGCCTTGGCTGGTGTTGCCTGTGTTGCTATTTGCATTCCTACCCAGCCTTCGTGCATTTGTGGCTCGGCTGTGCCAGAAGTGCTTTGAACGACAGAACTGCTGACCTCCTTTGTGAATCCTTGTAGCACTTTTGAAGCTCTGACATCTCTGACCTAATGCATTCTTTCGCAGTAAAGTGCAGTTTTCATATGAAGCTTGTCCTACTTTGCCATTTGGTGGTTTTCATTCAATATAAGGAACCCCGAAATGGATCGAAATGGATGGTTTATTTTTACTACCATTACTATTGCAATTAAGAGTATTATATTGTATTATCACTCTGATTTTAAGACTATTGAAATTGTCAATAAACTGGATGATTTGGAGGCACCCCTATTTTGAGAACCACCATTTGACATTCTTAGCTTTGTGAAACCAAGTCCGTTCAATGACATGCCTTTGATCTTGGTTTCAGGCCTGGCTTTGGTCTGGACAAGAAAGATTGGGCTTTCTTGAGCCCATCATGGAGTCCCAATTCGTCCGTCAAGCAGAGCGGATGAACTTGGGCATTCCCTACAATCATCACGCCTATTTCGCCGGTGCTGTTCACCAGCGCAATGAGTTGCTCAGTGGCAGGTGCTTCTATTTCTGCAACCAAACATTTCCAGTAAGCGAACACGATTTTGGTTGACATGGATGCCGCATACGCCTGCCCAGGATGGTTCTCCTGGCTGACGTTGGCGATGGATTCTTTATTGCACTTAGTGCCCAAGCGATTTTGGCCTCTAGGATTTGTATGGTTGACGAGCAAAGCAAGTTCTACTTGTCAGCACATGTGTGCATGCGTGATGCTTACCAATGCCAGAATACGTCTCCATAGCCGAGATATGGTTTTTCCCTCTCCGATTGAGTTTTGCAGGATACGTTGAAGTAGATGTCCCCTACAAAGTCGGTTCGGCACTCAGAACTCTTGTGCACACAGAGGCAAATCCATTGTGTGCAGACCTTGTGGACCTTGTCATTTGCCCACGTTACAACAAAGTATGCACGCCCAGAGGCAATTAATCACCATGAAGTACTGGCAGGTGATGTGGTGATGGTTCATAGCATCCCATCCCAGTGGATTCTAGGACGATCGTTCGGGGACATTTGAGTTTGGACGGAGCCCCCGACCCTCCTGACCCTTTCCCCACTAAGTTAAGGGGGCTTGTGTTTTGTGGACTTGCGCGACGTAATCAGCTGATCATCCTGATGGCCCCGGAGAGTGAGAATCATATGTAGCAACATGTCGGAGTCAACTCAAGTCATGCCAGGAGGCGGCCACAGGTGAGCACAGGAGAAACTGGAGATTGAGAATGATTGAGATAGCTACAGATAGCTATAGTTCGCTATTTAGAGAATGAGATATGATACTTACAATACATTTGAACTCCTCGTCAAAGTTAGTGACCACAAGCGAACGTCACAAAATCATCAATACAAGACATCCAAACTGTCTTGTCGAGCGCCGCAGCTTTCCTACCTATGAATTTACTATAAATCATCAATAGCAGCATATATATATATATATGTGTGTGTGTGTAAATATATATGTGTGTACATATATATGTGTATATATATATATATATATGTGTGTGTATATATATATATATATATTCATGTTCATCCCTACGCTACACAAGTGACATGCACCATTACGGTATACAGTAACTATTCTAGCGTCCTTGGCTGGTTCATTGCGAGCTGGATCGGACATTTGCAAACCTTAGCCATTATTGTTGGTTTTTGTCATACTCCATGGGTATGATGATGGGGATCAAATATCTTATGTAATTTTCATTATGGAAAGTGATGAACATGAGTTGTTAATAGAATCTAATGCGTGAACAAATCCCACCATTTCTTCTCAAAGTGACTGAAATCAACTACCGTACATACATGTACATACTATAAATCATTCTTTCATTGACTGCTAATCCGAGGCAAGGTTGACCGAATGCCTTTGCACACGAGCCCGCTGCACCGGCGATTTGCTTGGCAGTGGTGGTTCATTGGGCTTGGCCGCTGGGCTCGACAGGTGGGTGGCGGTTACAGCAGATGTGATGAGTCAGTGCTTAAACTGCAACGGTGATGGCTACATGGAGGCCTCGGCACCTTGGTTATAAGCAACGACGCATCTTGGAGGCCTCGGCATAGGCATCAGCTGGAGGGTTTCACCGGCCACTGGCCAAGGTCAAGATCCATCGTGGCTCGTGAATTTTATGGAGTTACTTTGTAACTTGGCACAGTGCGATGTGGGTCTCACTTTCAAATCTTTAAATCTGATGAACTTACTAGTAACCTCATTTAGATTCTGATGTGATCCGCTATCATTCTTTGCCTTTCTAGATCCGAGGCAGTAAGAACGACATTGCCTGGCAAGCAGTGGAGTACAATAGCACAGTGCACAGTAAATTGCACAAGCTCAAGAGAGTCGCTGGCCAGATGTACAAGTACCACTTTTCAAAGTGCCCTGGCTGCGAGCGATCCCAAGTGGAACTTGAGGCTAAAACGACTAGTGCCAAAACTAGCATGAGTATGCATAACTTCCTAGCACGATGGTTAAGTAATCACCTTGATGTGCCGTGGCAGCATTGATTTCGACCGCCTTTCTTCTCAGAAGTTAGGCCTGGATCGTCGGATTGGTGGCAGAGAAGAGAAGTGAGTGGTCAAAGAATAGAATTATCATGCAAGTGACGCAAGTGACAGTGGTTTGCAAAGGCAGCTGTCGCGCTTTGATTTTTGCCTTGTGCAGGCAATCCAAGGTATGAATACACTTTACAATAGTTAGGATCAGCGACGACAGCCCATCAGCATCTTTGAAATAGCGAGGCTTCAAAAGCTGAAAAGAAGCCTTTGATGGGTCTCGGTGAAATCAATTTCCGATGTTTTGTTTGCGACGTCCGACAGTCAAACCATGCCAGACCATCCATGGTGCATGGTGCATGAAGGTGCATGAAGGTGCATGATGGTGCATGTACAAAAGCTTCTTTGGCTCGAGGGATTAGTGTGCTGCAAACAGGCATCATGGAGCATCAGCTCACCGTCCCCAGTTCAGAGCCGGCAGTCATGGGCAAGAGGATCGGCCACAGGCCCGCCCAAATCTGCACCGATGGCCAAGAAATCGACGCAGTCAAAGAAGTTGCACAGACATCACTCTCCAGTCAGAGCACAGCACCGTGGAGCACAGGATGCTTCGTGCGATGTGAGTCCATTGACACAACGGAACCTCCTTCGCCAGTATCATCCGGAAAATCCGAAGACTCGCAGGGAGCTGGTGAGGAGGAGCCTTTGGGACAGTCTTGTGGTTCACCTCAATCAGGAGCTCGTTTTTCATGCAAGGAAAGAGCCATGGAGCTGCAGCAGTCTTTGCTGCAGGCTTTCACATCTCCAGGCTTTCAGAAGAAGTTGCATGTGATTTCTCGAAGGTACAGAGCTTGTCATGGAGCCGATCCTGATTCGTGGTCTGACTTCAAGAAGCTTGTCCGATCCTATCAGGCAGAGATCCTACCCTACTATGGATTTGAGGCCACCAGCCGAGGAGTGTATGACATGCTGCAAGCTTTCCAAGAGTATGAAAGTGATCCTGACGTTTATGTCAACACTGTTGCAATCAACGAGGCGCTTTTCAGCACTATGCAGGTCCCAGATGGCAAGGCAAATCATGCCACATGCATAGGATTTGGTCGAAAGCCTGTGACCAAAGTTGCCATTTTGGACATGCTGCAGAGCCTAGTTATTGCTTTCAGTGGTCCTTCCTTTCAAGCAGAGATCAGAAAGCTGAAGATCCGAGCAGACTGCAACTCGAGAGACTCGAGAGGTGAAGATCCAAATGGCTATTACCACTTGCCTGGTCGGTCAGAACTCGCCCTTCCATTGCAGCGACCAACGCTGAAAAGCTACGGCTTCCCAGCAACCAAGCAGGGCGTTGTTGATATGGTTTGCACCTGTGGGCCATATCTCTCTGATCCCGACGTGGCTAAGACTTTTGATGCAGTCAATATGCCCCTTGGCAGCAGGAACCTATCGTTGCAGTCACACAACTTGCGGGTAGTGGATGGTAGTGGCATCCTACTTCCAAATTCTGCTGATTTTGCAACGTAGAAAGTCCTGGGGTTTGGCAATCTTCTTCAATGCGTAACGATGCTCAACGGCGAGCCAGGCTTTAGCCAAAAGTAAAGCTGCTCTGCCTTGCGAGGTCACCGCAACCTGCAGTGGCAGTGATATGTCGTGATCTAACGTAACTATGCATTGATCATCATTGATCCAACATACCCTCCAATCTCAACGCAGGTAGATCATGGTCAGTCAAACCATGTTCACTACATTTATTGAGAAGCCGATGGCCAGATGGAAAATATTGGAAAATAATGGAAAATATATCACGCCCACCTAACTCCACGTGTATTTCCCCAATTTGGTTCTTCTGACACCCCAAGGCATTGCTTTGGCACCACATTTACAAACCCTTAGTGAATATGGCTTTTGTCCCCTTCTCAGGTTTGTCGTTTGCTAAATTTGAGTGTTCCGTGAACATGATACGGCAGATGCTCTGAACAGTGTGTGCGAACAAGTCACAAGATCCAGCCTATTTAGTTCTGCTGATCAACGATCAACGTTTTTTGACCTAGTGATCCCAACATTCCGGGAATGCAGCCGAATCGACTCGAAGATTTGAGGAAGCTTGGCATGTCCGCACTTGCAGCCCATCGCTTTCGGCAGCTTGCGAGTGACCTGTGACACCCTGTGGCCAGCGGACAGAAATTAGATGGCGTCAAAGCCTTCAGGTGCAGAGAGGCTGCTTGTTGAACAGTGCAGTCTGGACTTTTTTGACCATTGGTCAGTCCAATGCATGTCCTGATCATGGCAATTGATGACAATCATCAATCAACAATTGATGACAATCATCTCATGGTTCCGCCCTGCGCTTTGGCAAGAGGGCTTGAAAAAAAAACTCTAACTCATCCATGTCTTCCCAATTTGTGCTGAGCCTTTGAAGTATCGGCGCGTGGAAGATCCTTTCGCGGTTGACCAGCGATCTCTTGTACAAACAGCTTGAGCTCCGGAATTCGAACAGTCGGCGGCTCAGTGTAGCACAGAGCAGGTCTATCATCACCATCATCATTGTGATCATTCATCCTCCGTCGTCGTCGTCGTTGTCGTTGTCGTTGTCGTTGTCGTCGTCGTCGTCGTCGTCGTCGTCGTCCTCGTCCTCGTCCTCGTCATCGTCATTATCATCATCATCACCATCATCTTCATCATCACCATCATCACCATCATCATTGTCGTCCTCATCATCATCCTCGTCATCGTCATCGTCATCATCATCCTCGTCATCGTCATCGTCATTATCATCCTCGTCATCGTCATCGTCATTATCATCATCATCATCACGACCATCATCATCATCTCTCATGGCCACCTTGCTTCACAGCTATTATGACATTCCCTGACCAGCCATGGTAAGAAGGTCATGGATGTTCAATACATTTCTCAGCGGCTGGCGATCAGCTTGCGGTTCCAACATGCCAATTCCAAGGCCAAGAATCCTCGGAGCTGTCCTGGTGACACCAATTCAGTCATGTCTGAGGGATGATGCTCGCGGCAGCCAAGTTATCTACCGAGACTGTCGTCATGTCATATATTCACGTCACAAGTAACTTTTGGGCATCCTTTTGATATATATGCAGCACACGGCATTCAAACCAAAGACATTCCAAGAGCGATGGTGCGTGTCAAGCAGTCACCCGCGAAAACAACTCTTCCATCAGACAATTCGATTAATTTCTCCTTTGAGCCGCCCTGGCTCGCAGTGTTATGTGCGCCTTTTGAAGTGCACAGTGCACAACTCAGACCGTGTACGATATTCCGGGGATAGAGCATGTACAGTTTGCTTTCCAGCATTTGCCTCAAACATGCATGGGGCATTTGACCTGAATATTTTCTTGTCTTGTTGCAGAAGCGCAGCACCAAAGGCGCGCAGCAAGATGGATTTATTTCATTATGCGCCTCTATTTGTACAGCTCAGAATTGCAGTATTTCAAGCAGCATTTCTGCACGAGGCGAGGGGTTGACATGGTGCCAGGCGCTCGCACAGAGAAGTCAAGCTGGCATACCAAAACCATCCAAAACCGCAGAGCCTCTGCTGGGTAAAAAGGAGGATGCTGTGAGGGTCAAGGTGCCGAGCTGTTTCAAGGTGCGGCAGCTCAGGTCTGGAAGAAGCAGCCACATCATCAGCAGTGAGATGCAGGCGCCGACAAAGCTAGTGAGTGCAACAAGACGTGGTCGTATTGAAACAACAAACAAGTGAAACAACCTTTCTAGATGAGTAGCACTAGCCGTACTAGCAACTAATAGCCACTAAAAGCCTTCAATGACCATTTTGCATCAGGAAACATGTCCAATGCCTTGTCCTTGCAGGGGCTCGATCCACCTGGCGGGATGATGGATTTGGTGTCCCCGCAATAGTTGGCATCGCGCTTCTTTTTTTCATGCTGTGCTGTTCGCTGTTGGTCGCTGTTTGATCCGTTGATGGCACTTGTTTGCTGCATTGCTTGCTGTTTATCCTGTTGATTTCAGTCTTTCTGGTCCAGTTCTTGGGCCAGGTACGCCTCCAAAGCACGTGTCCCAGGAAACACAATGATGTGGTGCATCAATCGCACTGCTTCATGACATTTGCATCCGTTTAGACTCCTGTGTATATAGTCTGTGAAATCGCGCGCACATGTATATACCATTATATATAGCATTGTATGGTAGCTTTCGTGTTTGTTGTTTTTGCTGACGCTGAGGCCCAGTGCGATCACCGTGCCAAGAAGGAGAGGCTGCACCTGCGTGGCCTGCATGGAAGCGTCATACCGTCATACCGGTGTATGTTTCTTCGGTATCTCAGCACTCAGCATTCGAAGGCAGATATAGAAAGGGCATGAAAGAACGAGGTCCAGGAAAGCGGAGATGGACTAAGTGTAGAGGACACAGGAGTTGCATATTGCAGATGTTGCTTGGTGTCCTCACGCCATAGCTACAACGCTGGTGGATGCCACCAGCCTCGCACCAGAAAAACCATAGCATGATCATAGCATGCTATAGCCATCATTCATCCACATTCTCGAACACGGATACATTGCCGTGCGGAGTAGAGTACCGTGATGTGTCATTCTTCTGATGCAAAACCTGAACGAAGATCACGGCATCAAACTTTGACCCATGGGACTCCGTAAAGCGGCAGCGGCTTGGGCGCTGTTATGTTGCACAGCGGAGCTTCCAGAGACTTGCTCTGACAACTGCGAGGCAAAGGGGAGAACCAGCTTCCAGCTGTCAATAGCTGTCACTAGCTGTCAGCAAGACATGGAATACACATGAAATGCACAATTTCATCAGCGCACATAGTCTGCAGCACCCCCGTTTTTGCGAGTCCTGGGGCATTGCTGTGAGGCGTCTCCATCTGGGACAAGCACGTGGCACGGACTTGACGCATGTGGCAGTTTTGGGGAAAACCTGTATCAATCATCATCATCATCATCATCATCATCATCATCATCATCATCATCATCATCACCATCACATCACAACCACCAGCAGCAGCAGCAGCAGCAGCAGCAGCATCAATTGGTGGGGCGCATTGGGCATGGGCGCACCTGAGAAAGCTGTGAAGTCTTGTTTTAAGATGTTGTGCTCCCAGGTTTGAGTTTGCACTGGTCTCTGACCTGGACAAAGCATCCAGGGACGTGAAGGAGTTCAAATGGCATGCCTGGTTTCGCAGAGGCAAAGAAAACACGAATCAAACACCTGTACAGTCGTGTGCACGCGTTCTGCCGCATTGGTGTAAGATGGTGACTTCGAAATCAAACCTTGCAAGGTGGTTGGTTTAGGTTGAGGTTTCATCGTTTTCATTGGGTTTCTGTCAGTTTTTGTCAGTTTCTGTGAAGTGTTCCTTTGTCTTAGTTGTCTTAGGGCTGGTGTGAGGCGTGCTCACCTTGGAGCCCACGGGTTTGTATAGCTTAGCGTGGACCAAGACCACGCGACTGGAGAGCACTTTGTCGGTAAAAAATCGCAGCATGGAACTCAGTGAGTTGGTTCGCTACGAGGGACGCCTGTTTGCATTCTGTCTCCTGGCCGCACCATTAGGATCTGTGAAATCATTTCTTGATCATTGACATCTGAGATATTCTTAGATATGATAGAATATGTGCCGCTGGGTTCGTCGTAGCACTGTGTATTTGCCAGGGGCATTTGGACGAATCATGACAAATCTTTGTTGTAAGCTTTGCTGAGAAGAGGCTGGCAAAAATCGATTTACAAAGGTTTGCAGCATGTTTACCATGTGGAGAAGTAGGGGTTGAAATGGATTATATCAATAGTGAATGATGGCATATGGTATAATACTGATGTAATCAGTGACAAATCCCTGTTTGGTGACAGGTCATCACCATTCATCAAGCGTACAGCTTGCTTGCTCGAAAGGTGATATCACGGGAGTGGTCTTCGAAGTGGATCCAAGTAGTTCACACGCAGTGCAGAGGCTTCTTCTGTCGGATGGCAACGGCAGATCGGCCAAGCCTTTCAAGTCAGAGTGGGCAACTGTAAAGGACACAAGCTGACACGGGTTAGACCTGACCTGGGCGAAACATGGTGAAACAATTCATAAATATGCATTTTAGTATTTTTGGACAAGTGAGCGTCCGAGCAGACAGAGGTCATAGGGACTTCACACACAGTAGGCGAGTGGTTTTGCAGCTTTGCCACCATGGACGCGCCGTACGTATATCAACACTCACCCAAATCTCCTCATTTGGCACCATACGAGCACATCTCAATCGATGTCAATCATGACAATGGTCATAACATGTCATAACTTCTTTCATTTTAGCATGGGACGTTCACCCCTTGCTTGGTGGATTTCTTACTTGAAAGAAATTAATACGCACAACAAGCACGGCTGTCTCACGAGATGAACTCTGTGGCTTTGCTATCACTACCGGTAGCATCGGTATCATGTTCCACTTGCCTAGCCCGCAGGATGGCTTCCTGATTGTCGGCAGCATGGGCCGTGAATGGGTCGGGGAGGACGGACGCATCCAGCATTACAATCCACAATGGGTGAAGCAAATCGATCGGAATTGGCACGTTGAAAGCCTAGACTGGCGAAATGCTTTTGAGGCGATGAGGAGAACAGTTGGGGTGCGAAGTCCAGGCTATCTGTGGCACGAAGCCATCATTTGGGACAGCGAGCTCCAACGTTGGATCGTGCTACCCCGCAAGGCGAGCTTCGAAGCATATAGCCCAGTGCCTGACGAGACGCGGGGCACAAATCTCCTCCTGCTGGCGACGGAAGATTTCTCAGTCATTGATGAGCTCCACATTGGTCCGTTGGAACCTGATTGGGGCTTTGCAGCTCTTCGGAAGGTGCCAAAAACCAATGATACTTTCGTGGCCCTGAAGGTTCTTGAAGTGGGATCTCGTACTGCCACAAAAATTTGCGTTTTCGATCTCAAAGGGAATATGCTGATGGAGCCGGCCTTTCAGGAGGTCGATGAAAAGAAGTTTGAAGGCTTGGAGTTTATCGATGAGCAGATTCATTGAGCGTCAGTGCCGAAAAGATGAAAGGAAAAAGTATAAAGTGCCATTCTCTCATTTTGTGTGTGTGTGTTTGTGCTTCTTGCACCTTTAGGCCCCTCTTGTCCATGACAGATTCAGCGCTTTGGCAGAAGCAAAATTTCATAGGGCTTTATTATTTGCGTCTTCACATTTTCGCACTTGGACTTGAAAGCTGAGCTTCCACTGTCGAAGCCGTTGTTTCAATATGATCAAAATGCCAAGCATTGTCAAAGTATATCAAGCATTATCAAGCTATATCCAGGCTTATTGGGATTTTGGGATGTAGGTCAGCACCCCTTTCTCAGTGCTTTAAAGTTTTGGAGTGTGTTGAGGACGTGCAGTAGCTATGCATCACTCATTTGCGTGGAAGGAGCCGACCTACCCTGGCGCCATTCGCGCACTGCATTCGACCCACGGAGGCGCGCGCGGTCAACCATTGAAGATGCACCAGCTTGGCATGAGCGACCAATTGGCGTTTTAATCCACACGCATTGAGGTGAGGACATGTGACATGTGAGGATGATAGACATGGTTAGTTCCCATGTTGATGCTTGTTGTGGTGCCAGTTCTGGTAGTGATGGGCCACAGTCTCCGCCTCAGTTTGCTTGAGAAGACTGGGTCAGCTTTGACTGAGCGAGTTCAGATAGCTCAAACTCATCCCATTGTTGCAGCCAAGCTAAGTGAGGACTTGACAAAGTTAAGGGAAATGAATGGAAATGCTTGAGCTGAATCAAAGTCAATCAGTACCTGCCATGTCACTGCAGACTCCATTATAGTTCCGCGCAACTTTAGATACTTTGGGAATCTTTGGGAATCACTGGCATGGGAGCAGAGTTGATCTTGGTACAGGTGGGGGCAAGCAAAGCGGACGGATCTTCCAGCAGCCTGGTGCCAGGAGGTTCGACTTGGCATGGCATCCACCGTGGAGTCCGTTAAAGTTGAATGGTAACCGGATTCAGCGAGTCGCTTCTCATTGAGACTCTCATAATCCTTCGGCCCTTTTGTGGGATCTTTGGGCCCAAGCTGTGTTTCACAAAGCCATTGTGCACGCAGAGCACAAGAAATCCTCGAAGACTGAATTCATGGCTGATGGACCCTAGACCATGCTTGACAGATATTGCTCAAGTTCAGCTGAGAGGCTGAGGGTGCTGCAATCTAGGTTCCTATAGATGCAGATGGAATTTTCTTTTTGTCTTGGCAACCTCTCCATCCCTTGGCCTTAATCATGCCCAAAGGATCCCCAAGGCACGGAAAGTTGGAGGGGTGTAATGCAGATCAAGTGCATTGAAGTCCAAAGTAACCTGACCAGCGTAACACCTTTGTTGAACAAGCCAGCCATTGGGAATACTTACTTGCTCCCTGCCATGGTGGATGCGCCAGCAGATTGCGAGGACCAAGGCCGTTGGGTCCGAAAGCATGACACTTTTTGCTTCTTCGTTCATGTTCTCTCACGATCCCCTCCGATCCCCTCCGATTCCCTCCAGCAATTGCAGCATTGAACTCCGCACCAGGGGCAGAGACCGAGTGGCCCAGTCTGTTTCGCGCGGGCCTCCTGAACAACCTGAATTTGGTGGAGGTCTCCTAGTGCATGTTGCATGTCTCTTGGATCCACAGCTGAGCTGCCTTGCAGGCCAGAAGGTGCCGGTCTGTGTGCAGTAATTGGAGAAGGCCAGAGGGAGTTCTAAAAACTGTCCGCATGCCAAAGAGTGCACCCCAACTATCCCCAATTCTGTCAAACGCATTCATTACGGGATGTGCACGTGCGGGTGGAGGTTGAGTGCGTTGTGCAGAGCAATTTAAGTTTGATAGCACTGTTGTCCTCTGGTGCGTGCATCTTGTCTTGTCCATTTTCTAGGCGGCACTATGCAATGCCACAAATTTAATAGTTAAGATATGAATCAATATGATTCTGATGCATGTTTCTGTGCCCGGTGTCGTGGCGAGACTTGCACCTCCAGCACGAGATGGTAGACAGCCGTTTTTTTGTGCTGTGTGTGTGTGTGTGTGTCAGTGTGTCACACTGCAAAATTCTCGAAGACGCAGGAAAAATTAACATACAAAATTCTGTGGCGCTCAGGATCTAGGACATCAAAGTACATTGAAAAGGTCGGCCAATTTGAATTTCAAAGAATGCAGCAAAGGGAGTGGAAATGGGTTTGTTTGTTTGTTTGTTTGTTTGTTTGTTTGTTTGTTTGTTTGTTTGTTTGTTTTGTGCATGTTTAAAGAGCAATTCTTTTTCCATAGTTTTTTTCTCAAATTGGATTCATGTACAACATAGCGTTCTTGGAATTGGGAACCGTTGGATAGTTTTGAAGCACAGCGTGTCATTGGGGTTGCGGCTGCGATGTTGAGGTTTTCCCTTTTGTAAATTCTCTCGCTCATATCCTGCAAATGAATCATTTCCCTGTCCAGTTCAACAAGTGATGGAGGCATTCGCTTTCGACCCTTTTCACACAGCATTGTTCAGTCTGTGACCAGTACTGAAACCAGCGGACAGTGGGTAAGAACGGGTTGAAATCTTTGTTCGCTCCTCGAGGATATCGAGGAGCGTGCCAATCATATCAAGTATTTTTCATTAGCTATGAGATACTATATGATATTATCATCATATGGTAAAGTTGTTAGTGATTCTATAATCATGAGATACGATTAGCATATCCCCAGTGGGCATATCATTAGTTACGGAGTAAAGTGGACTTATGCTTTGTGACCAGGGACAGGGATGCTTTGCAAAGGTAAAGCTCACTCAAGCGCAGTGGGACCCAACTCTCTTTGCCCCGCTCTCATCACCAACCCTAAGTCTCGGTTATCTACAGGGTTTGAGATGGTTGAAGCATGTTGGAGCGCACACTTTTTGCGGATTTTGAGGAGTTTACAGAGTTTGGTTAATTTTGGTGGTTTGGATTTCATGCCCACTTTTGTCGATTTGTCGAGTGAGTTGCCAGCATTTGCAGACCAGTTCAGGCTATCTTCAGCCGCGCGTGATCCTTGCGATGAATTGCGCGAGGGCCTGCCCATTCCTCAGAAATTGTGTGCAAGAGCTTCTGAACGAATGCAATATTATGCTAAGATTGGATTTCGATTATTTTTTCGTTATGGATTCAGTGTTGGGCTGCAGGCCGGGAGGCCTCTCACAGCCAATCATGGAGGCTTGTAGCTATGGAAGCACACTCTTAGTTAAGTTGTTGCCTGTCAGAAAGCAGCAAAGCCGTGCAGCAGGGCACTGGTCTAAGTGCCATGGTGCAGATTTGCATGATCTGCCGGCCTGTCCGAATGCACTGCACTTAGCGACTCACCTGGGGCAGGCCTTGTGGGCAGAAGACTTGGGAGAACACCGGGGGCAAGCTTGGAAGGACGGCTTGGAAGCCGTAGCTTACTCTCTGCGAGTTTGGGTCCGTAGACTGCCATCGAGTTCTCGCCTCCACAGGAGTTGCTGTTGGGTGGCATCACCCTGCAGCAGCGTGCTGGAACGCCCCAGGACGACTATGCCCCTCGACGTTCAAAAGGGATATGATGTATGATGATGTATGTTTACCAGAGAGACCTTACCACTTATGCTGAGGAACCAGAGTTGAATCATGTTCAATCCGTCTTTTCCAGGCCAAACTTTGCGACCGAACATCTGCCTTTGATTCTGCCATCAGGCGAGTTTGTGGTCCTTTGATGTCGTTTGGTTCTGCGTCTTTTCGCTGTAGGACCCCAGGAGAAAACCGAACCACTAAAGCCACTTGCTTTCAATGTGCTTCCCAGGCGTGATGTGCACAGAACACTTCCGCAAGAAGAGCTCTTCCGGGAGCGGCAGGGAAAGGGACAACTGGCCTTGTTCAGGCGCCTGCACTGAGCTGTGGGATGCTGTGGGGAGATGGGTTTGCTTTTTGGGTGATGTGCAGGCTGCTTCGTGCATTGGCAATCCGCTTGGACGATGTCGGTTACTGCTGGAAACCTCAGGCTAACAATGCAGGGTCGCGGCCAGAGGTTGTTAGGATGATACCTGCTGCGGATGCGGGACTGGTGGCAGACTAACGTGTTTCAAAGTCTTTCTGACCTACTGCAGCCGCAACCAGATCACCACCTGTTGAGGTCAAAGTCTCAACTTCGTCGTGGCAACCTTGATCGGGGTGCTTGCCTGAATCCACTGACTTACTGTATATCTTGTCTTCTTCTGTTTGCTGGTCGCGCACCTTGCGTCATGTTGCCACTGAATTCAGTCACCAAAGGTGTTTCCTGATGACGAGTCTGTCGTCTTTAACTGCTCGCTCGCACTGCTACTTCGACACTCGCTGGTGGCAGCTTGCCTCGAACTCATTCGGAGTGTCATTTCGTGGATTCTCGTGGCATCTCTCTGTCTGGTGTGGGGACTTTGAATGAAAATTCTTGAAATTGAAAGGATGCCAATATGAACATCAAATATCAACATGGCTCATTCTCGGCTAAAAAGTGTGAATCACCGCCAAGCACGTCAAGGCCGAGCATGTTGTGTAAGGATTTGTACCGGCCAAACTTTCCGAAGCTGGGCGTCACTTGCTCGCAAGAAAGCTGCCAGTAATGCCATGGCAAAGATACTGAATGATCAATCATTTACCTGATTTTATATAATTCCTTGGTATGAATGTTACTTATTGAGCTTCAAAATCCTCATTTGATTTTGGATGCTGGGAGTCGCCTCGTCAAACGCGAGCAGATGCAAGGGTCCGGTCAGCTTACATGGCTTACATCTTTGTATGCCATATACTCCAGGTACATTGTGATGCTCAAGGCTTTTTCTTAGTTGGCAACTGCTAGTTACCAAATTATTGAAACAGCAGTGGGAGCTTATTACAGGAGCATCGCATGACATTGAGGTCATCATTTGGCAGTTTGATCGCATCGTGGAGGGTTTCCTTCCAAAAGTTCATGATGCCTTGGCGATTCATGGGGTCAATTCAGAATACTACGCCATTCAATGGCCTCCTGGCTGCATTCGCTGTCGACCTGGACTGCTTGTCACATCGCCATTTTCTCGGCCTGTGAATGTGGGAGGAGATGGGAGGGGGGAGCTGTAGCCAGGCTTTTTCCTTAACTTTTCTTGTGCTTCAGATGCCTGTCTTTGTATGGCTCCCTCCTCCCATCTCCTGGCTTCCTGTGTGCCACTTGTGCTCCAGGTTTCTGTCTTTGTATGCCAGCGACCTCCCTCAGCCCGTGGTGCGGCGTATTTGGGACAGTGCCTTGGCGGCGCTGGAGCGCAGATTTATTGCGGGCCATGAAGTCCCAAGTACGTTATCTTTGCAGATCTATTTTTTCTATATATGAAATATAGTAGTACAAAATATGTGATATACTTAACTATCATTATATTCATTATTCGATATTTTCATATCTATGCAATCTACATCTATGCAGTTGGATTTTGAAGTTTGTGACATTCGTTTGGTTTTGGCGACTTCACATGTGGTAGAAAGGCCAACATTGGAAGCTAACAGATGCTTTCAGGATTTTTGGTGGCTGGATGGAGGATCATCGTGCAGATTGGCCTGGCGTTACTACAGGACATCCAGGATGAGCTGGTCCGAATAGACACGCGCCTGGTTGGCAACGAAAGACACGACAGACGTATACAGACATGAGGGGCATGTCATCTTGAAACATTTGAAGCCGTTGAGATGTAATGAGATGTAGGACGTGAATGGCAACGTAGGACTCCGTAGGACGTGAATGGAAGTGACGTGAAGTGACCAGCCGTGACCACCAGGTGTGTCGCTCTGAGCTACTTGAAGAAGTTTGCCCAGCAACTTGGAGAAGTTGCAAGGCCAAGGGCCATGGTTTGACTGTCCATCAGAGTGCGCCACTGGAGCCGCCTGATCCTGGCACCTGGTCCTCGTCGCCTCGTTGCCTCGTTCATCTTTGGATCTCAGGACACGAACATATGATGCTGACAAGCTGCTCAGAACGGCTTCTTCCTTCAAAGTATCCCATCGCTTGCATCTCGGTTGCACTTTCCCAAGCTTCTCGCAACTTTCAAGAAGCCCCACTGCAACAGGGTCGAGTTCAATTGTCAGAGTTAGCGCAGTTTGATGTGTAGGTTATCTGCTCTTGAAGCAGCCTACAATTGGGAGGCCTCGGCTCTTGATCGCCGTGAAAAAGTCGACTTAATGAGTGCAATATTTCTCCATGTCTCTTAAGCAGTTCAACAAAGTTCAATGCAATCTGATGGTGCAAGCGAGAATGGTCAGTGGTGACCTCCTAGAGACGCCCATAGAGAGAGAGAGAGAGAGATGAGCAGAGAGAGAGAGAGAAAGTGTGAGAGAGAATGTTGCCTCAGTGACAAGCCCTGGACAGGAGGATGCTCAGCTGACGGTCCCTCGAATTGCAAGAAGAACCCTTCACTCGGTTGCCCGTGAAATCCAATGAAAGGATGTGAAAAGGAGGCGGTGCAGGCATCCAAAAACGAGCTGTGCTGCCCAGGTGATGAAACGTGATGAATTGCATAAAACTTAAATAACTTAAGAACAAACATAAAATCTGTGCAATATTTCTCATATTTTTTTTAATTTGGAGGTTCAAGATTCACCCCGAGGTTGTCAAGGACTCCATCGCGCAGCAAGTCCACTGGGTAGTGAAGGCAGTCCCTCGGGCACCTCCAACCTCTGTTCCGAGTCCAGGACGACAGTGCGACGGTCGATGTTCCAAACTGAAAACTCAGACGAAAATCAAAAAACTTCTTGAACTCTCAGATGAATCAGAATTTTCAAAACAGAATTTAAATTTCACAGAATTTGACGGTCTCTTTAAGTGCTTTTTTCTCTCATTTCTGGGCCGCCAGGAGAGGAACCGCTTGTATCAGTTCCGCGAGCTTTTAACCGAGGCGGGAGAGTTCAGATGCAGTTTTTTTTACTACGCAGTTTTGTTTCACAGTTTGTTCAGGTGGGGGAGATGCTTGGCTGCACTGGGATTCTCTTGTGCCCGTGGTTGAAACTCCTGGGTGCTGCAGCAACTGCCCAGCATGGCCCCTCCTTGGTGAGCAGCATCTTCAACGCTGCTCCTTGAAACTTTCAGGCAGCTGTGCATGGAGACGCCGGTCCTGCGGAAGACCGCAACGAAGGCAATGTTTTGCCGTTGCTTGGTGGCAAGGTGTCTCTAGGGGAATCCTTGGAAACACAATTTTTGTAACTTCAAAATTGCAAGGCCAATGAATTGCTCATGTATTTACATCAATGATGTTGAATGCCGCCCTTGAACTGCTTTCAATTGGCTGCACATGGCACAGCACACCGTGTCGCGCTAGGTTCTTGGTGCGGAATCTGGACACCGGTGCCTCGGCACACTCGGGATATGTGCGCTATGGATAGGCTGCACATCGGTGCACCTCGCTGCATCTGGGCTCAGGTGAAACCGGGATTCTGAAGAAGGCCTTTGTGCAGTACAAAAACGAGATCCATCGCTACTGAACTGCAACGCAGAAGGATGACGCTGATTGCAATAAATTGAAATGCGGTAAAGACAACGGTTTCCAAGTTGACACTGACATACACCAGCCATGGATGACCATGGCAATGAACAATGGTTATATAATATAACATAGCAGGAAAATCAAGAAGTATCAAGAAAATTCAAGGATAAGATCCGACAGAGGTAAATTGTTTCATGTTTTATCCTCTACAAAGAGTGAGGACGCACGAGTTATGATGATGATGATGGTGATGATGATGGTGATGATGATGATGATGATGATGATGATGATGATGATGATGATGATGATGAGAACAAACTGCAACTGTGACTACGATGATGGAAAAACACGATGACGATACGTTGATTTGATGACGGCATTGCGATTCTTATAGCGATGATAGGGATGATGTTGTTGATGTTGTTGTTGTTGTTGATGATGATGATGATGCTGACAATTCTGATCCTGATGGTGATGGTGGTGATGGTGATGCGCCTGTGATGTGCCGATAATGACGATGATGACGGTGATGATCTCGCTGATGGTGATCATGACACGATCCGTGATGATCATCATGTCATGATGATGAGGAGTGAGGAGAATAACTGATCGATCGATTTCAAAAAACATATACACACATATTTAGCATCGTAAAGTTATAAATGCATGGTTTTTTAACATACATGTTTATACACATGCACAGATTAAGTACAGAGTGACGGTTGAGGACAAAGAGGGTGGAGCACAAAAACGATTCCGGTACTGGCACCGGCACTGGCGGTGGTCATCAAGCCACTTATGCCACAGCTCCGAGGACAAGCACAAGCTCGAGCAGGGCCAGTTGTGCGGAAAGAATCGGAGTCCGGGTATGTCTGAGTCGGTTGCTGATATTCTTCGTATTTCTTTGTCATCAAACTTGTCATCTTTCTCTGCTGTTGGCTGTGGCCATGTTTGGCCCCCTAGTGCTGGCACGGAATCTGGCTCACTGAGTCAGCCCTATTCTGCCACTGGGATCCACTGGGTCCTTGCCCAAAAGGCAACGGGTGGCCGTCTCACTTTTCATCACGTAGTCAGATGTAGTCAGATGTAGTCAGGTAGTTTAATAGCGCAGTTCGAAGGCCGGAGGGCAAAGTCAAGTTGCAGCGAGCACAGAAGCACACGACCATGCTACTTAGATTACTTAGTACCTAGGAGCCAACAGCTCTGTGGACTTGGTTCTCGATGCTGGAACGGCTGTGGCACCCTTCTATGACACACTAACCACTCATAATATGGTTGCACACACACATGGAACGAACTGAACATGTCGCATTGTGGCAACATGAATTAATTTTGGGGCAGTGGAAAGCTTTGGCGGCAACCGCACACAATCACACGCACACACACACACACACCACATACCGCCACCCTTGGCTTCAGTTTTAGTTCCAAGTTGGGAAACTTCGCCATGACTGCTCATCGTGTGTGGCGCTGGCGGCTCTATGTACGAGGCTACTCTCAGATTGGGACAGCCGTGAAGCGGCCTTGGCCGACTTTTCCAGCAAGGACAGGCGGCTTTCTCTCTTATATATTTCTATATATTTTAAGTTTAAATAAATAAATAAACAAAAAAATAAATAGATAAATATATATAAAAATATAGTATGATATCTATGAACTTGGAGCTGACATCTTTTTGGATACATGTTTGGGGAGCACAAGGCCAACGAGGGTGCTAGAGCTGCTGGGCCTGCGATATCTTGAGACATTCAGGTATTTCAGGGTATTTCCATGTATTTGCATGTGGTTTTGGTTGAGTGGTGGGAGTAGGGCTGTGGTTGGGGCGGTGGGTTGCAATCTAAAACAGATAGTCCTCTCATGTTCTCACGAGCTTTGCGTCCAGCCAGGCCTAGCCTGGCATTGAGCGCTTCCTTATAACCGATGGTTGTAAGTTATGGTTGATGATTCCTGCAACCAATCCTCCAATACTGATTCATCTTGGTCAATGATACATATAACCCATGATTAACAATCGTTAGTTGTGCTGATAACCAATGATGCTGTAAGTCTTGGTTAAGGATGCTTACATCTAATGGTGAATAATCGTGAGTGAATTAATGATTCTCGTAAGCAATGAGATACTGGCTGATAATGATAATCATGGTCAATGGGTAATATTTCCGAATCACAGTGGACAACACTGGTTAATGATGCTCAGAACCACCGGTTTGCAATGGTTAGTTACATTGTTAATGATGCTGGGTGGAAACGTTTTTTGATGGTGGTAAATAATGATATAATGAATGGTCCATGATGCTGAGGCCAGTGGTTGGTAATGGACTATCTTCTTTTGTAATGATAGCTAGCAATGCTTAAGAATACGGGCAAATTATTCAAACCAATGAAACAGCCACTGGTGACAGGAACTTAGCACAGCCGTCGCTTATGATTTTGTTCTAGGGTGTCATACGCTGATTTGAGCTTAGTACCCCCTGCCCAAGTTTGGGATTCAGTATCCGCATGTAGTTTGGGATTCAGAGTCTAGACAAAACGTAATACTGCATCTGTCACAGATGCGTACGTTTGTGTTCGACAATTGTTGTGTTATAATGTACGGACGTGTGCATGTGAATGGTTTGTCAAAAAGTGGCGGCAGCATTACAGGCATTTGTGCAATGTGTGCACCTGATGCATTCACATGTTGCAAATGGAGAGGTGTGTGTATATATATACATTTATGATTAGGTATGCAGTGCTTGCTGTTCAAATGCTCTCAGACAGTTTTGTCGATTCAAACATGTATCTTTGATACAATGCACAGATGTGTGTGTGCATGTGTATGTTTTGGGATGTTTTTCTATTTGTACCTTGGGTTTCACATCAAATGGGTTCATGGGTCTATTGTTCATTTCAGACATGGAAAAAGACTGCCACTGGGAAGTTGGAAGTCACTCGTAGATGAAAACGCGTCGCCATTCTCACACGCAGCTTGCTCAGGGACCCTGTGTAATGCATTATGATGAGTGAGTGAAATTGAAACATAATTAGTGGAATCGTACGGAATCAAGTTTGCTGCTGACAAGGTTCATGATGTTCAATTTGTCCCCACTCATTGCAGCTGCTCTCTAGTTGCCAAGCTTGAAACCATGGGCGATGAAGATCAGTATCCATCACCAGCTCTAGCACCGCATGATGTGGGATCTCTAAAGTACTCCCTTTTCAAGCTCTGGCAAGTAGGCCATGAACTCGGGTTGCTCACTCAAGTCCCTTGTCGCTTCTTGCCATCGTGCCACGTTGTGCCATGTGCTCGTTCCTGGCCGTGAATCAACTCATTACAAATTTGGCATTTGTCAACTTCTATTTGCAGCCGCGAGGCCCTGATATCACGACACACGTGAGGTTGCACGGCTTTGACTTCATTCACAATTTGCTGCACATGACCGGGCAACGGCGGCCACAGCCTTTCATTTCCTCAGATGGTCAGATTGTGGTCCTGTTTAATGGGGAAATTTATAACTGGCGACAACTGAGTCAAGAAGCTGAAAGCAGAGGCCTTCCACCCTTCACATCTGATGGTGAAGCTATTCTGCCGAGCTATCAGGTGGCAGGAGAGAGTTTTCCCTTGATGTTGGAAGGGGAGTTTGCCATTGCAGTCTTTGATTTCCAAAGCCAAAGGGCTGTATTTGCTACAGACCCCTTTGGCACAAAGCCCCTTTGGTACGCCCTTCTAAGGCAAGAGAGTAGGGTCGGGATTTCATCCTACAAGAGTGGACTGACACGGCTGGGTTTCCAAAGCCAAGACATTCACATGGTGGGACCGAATCGGATTCTTACCATCTGCTTGGAAACGTTTCAAATCACAAAGCATACAACTACTTTCGAATTTGACATGCGGCAATTCAAGAACTCCACGGAGGATTTTATAAAGGCATTCGACCGAGCCGTGAAATTGCGAACCCAGGATTTGGAAGAAACAGGCCGCCCCCTTTTTATTGGCCTTTCGTCGGGCTTTGACTCTGGAGCCATCCACGCTTCTTTACATCAGAACTCAGTGAGACATCACGCATTTGCTCTTCTCGGGTCAGAAACGCCTCAACTGCTTCATGACCGCGCTGTTTTTTCGAAATCGACTTCCGAGGTTTCAATAGTCAAGATGAATGGGGAAGACTTTGTATTAGAGCAACTTTGGTTGTCGGAGCGCGCTGAACCATTCGCATACCTTGCCAAGAACCTCACGGGCCAACCCAGTGTACTTGGCGACTTAGCAGTGCCTTGGTCCTTGCCTGGAGCCTGTAGTTTTTGGGGGCGATCTCGAAGGATCAAGGAGGTCAGGCATGGCAGGAGGAGGTGGTGGTTTCATAGACCTTTAAGTAGCCGCTCTAGAGTCACGGGACGCGCTGGAACTTGGTTAGCGGGTTCAGGTCTATCGGCATGCGAGCTATGACATGGGCAAGGTTTTTCTTGTCTACCTTCCCTATTTCCTGTGGCATTTTCTTCCTATTTCCCTCCCTCTCTCCCAGGAGAGAGAGACTTTTGAAAGTCATATGACATTTAGGACTATGCTGATGATTGTTTTCATCGAAGCCTTTTGAAAGCGTGCCCTGTTTCTCACTGGTTGTCCAGATCTGCGTGCCCATGTCTTCAGTGTTTCACAATTTGGCTGTGATCTTGCGTGATTTGGCTTCAAAGTGTATTATCCTTTCAACCTTTATAGAAATTCTGTGGCTGACTTCAAACTTACTTCTATCCTTCTGAGATTGTGGCTTACTTCAACTTACTTACTTCAACTTACTTGCTTCTATCCTTTTGTCATCTTTTCACCCGAACCCCTCTCCTCAGAATGGTAGCCATTGACCTCAGGGCTGGGATCTAAGGCCACTGGCCTCAGCTACATCGTGCGTCTAAGCAGGGACAGGGGAGCCTTGTGCTACCTCTCTGGCTCCGGCGCTGATGACACTCAGCTGTGTCAGCCAGGCGGAAATTTTCCGTCTCGGCTTGGAACTACCATTCTTTCCATACTATTCTATAGCATTCTATAGCATCGGTGTTTTGTTTCTCTTGTTTTCTTGCGTTTGAAACTATGCGTCGCAAGGAAATCTTGAGTGACTACGGTTTTGCCGGAGAAAAGTGGGGCTCGCAGTCATCCTTTGGCGGCCTATTTCCGGAGAACCTTTCTAGCATTTTTCCCTGGCCAGAGTTCTTTTTGTCAACGCAACGAGATTATTTGCACAAGGAAGAGCATGTTGCTGGAGCCCATGGGGTTGAGGCCAGGTACCCCTTTCTGGACCCACGCGTCGTGCAAGAGTACATTTGGTTGGCTCCAGATGCTTGGTCAATTGAAGTGATGCTCCCGGATGGTTCCTTTTTCCATTGATTTTTGTTTGGTGGTGTTGTTCTAGATCATGTGTAGCGCAGTGCTGGTTTGGCAGTGCTTGGAACTCCTCAAGGAAGTGAAGAACAGTGAGTACAAGGCCCCACTACATGATGCCTTCACAGACTGGGGGTACCCGTTTGAAAAGCGGCGGAAGACCCCTTTCAGAGCTTCAGATAATTTGCATTCACAAGATTCATCTTCAAGTTTGCTTTGGCGATTCAATACGCATCCCCCCGCTGCCTGCGGCCTGCACTCTGCACCAAATACAATCTCAGTTTGTATTGGGGAAGGTGACGAGCTTCAATGTGAGGTAAAATGCTCGGATGACCTACCACCAAGCTCCAACACCTTGCGCTGTGGCCATCGTGGCACATGGGTTGGCAACATCAACTGCATGGAAAATCGCTCAAGTCATTCCGACGACTTTGCAACGCTGTGGCTAAAGGATGGGCCTCGACAGCCCACGGTGATTGACGTCAGTGCAGAGGAAGCTTCAGAGCTTTAAAAGCGTTGAGCATTGATTGCCGGCCGGATTCTTGGAAGCGGGTTCATTTGATAGGTTTGGGCTCCGAATGCACCTGTACATCGAATACACATAAAGGTACTATATGTATATATAGGTATTATTGACAAATATATTTACATATTTATATGTATAGATAAATATTTGCTTATATATAGAGGTATTGTCAAAGATATAGATAGATAGATAGATAGATAGATATATATATACATCCTTTGCAGTGCAGGCTATGTTGCGTGTTGATATTTCCCAGCTTTTGCCCCCTACACATTCGAAGCCGCTGGTGTCCAAATTATGAATGCATCATTGCAATGTTGCGTTTTTCTTCACGCATGGGTGTGCGCATAAGAAGATCAGTTCTTGGTCGTTTCTATCAATCTTAAACTTATGTTGGGTCTTGGATTGGAAGATGAATTGCGGGCACTAGAAGGGGCCCCAAGAAACAAACCCGTCGATTTTGCAGATGTCTCAGTTTATATCGTTCTATAGTGAACAAAGTTCTTCATGGGATTTGGAATTGTATCTTCCAGAAGCCTTCGGTTGCCAGGGCATCTGACAGTGTTGCGGCCTGAAATATCTCCAACATATTCATACGGTGGAATTCAAAATCCGTTTTTTAAACAAGAGGGCAAGCTAACAAGGCTTCCTGCTCCCCCGGTTGGCACTCCTTGCAACTTTGTTGTGTTGGGCCATATTGGGTCTGGGATTTCTAAATGCAGTTTGATCCAGCCTGTTGATTGGTTCTCATTGGGTTATAAACCTAAAATAGCCATTGACCAACCATAATGGGCCGGGAAGAGTGCTGAAGCAAGTTGACTGGCCAACCCAATGGGTGGCTCTGAGTCCCTTTTCACGAATACCCTTCACTGCCAAGAAAGATCGTTCGATTTGAGGTCCGAAGATCACCGGGGCAGGGACTAGGTGGGATTAGCCTATGATAATCAGCTATGATCATCAGCTATAGTAGTCATAATGTTCTAAGCGTCATGATGGGGGTTCCAATTTATGGATTCAGCATCTGAAGTTTGCAGCACCACCTTGCAGGTGGTAGCAACCACCTGCTGGTCACACGGCACCGCGGGGCCAAAGATGGGAGGCCTCGGGGCTCATGGATTGGAGGTATGTAGAGGTAGATCCTTGTGACACTGAGCTGACATCGAGGGAGCAAATTGCAATGAGAGAAAGGAAACGATACTCAGTTCAATCCTGACATTCTGGATTGCGCACGGAGGTCTTCGCTGTACAAAGCATCATGTATTATCATGTCACATTTTTGCGAACTTGAGTTGCAGTGATTAGTTGCTAAGTTTATGATATAGTTGGCACTCCCATGTTTTTTTGGCGGTAGTACGGATATTAAGTGGGCAAATATCTCTTACATGTCCAGTCTATCTGACATCCCATCTCATTGAAGTTCGTTTGCGCCACTGGGGAGGCGGCAGAAGAACTTTGCTGTGCCAGTAGATGTAGTAGTTAGCCAATCAGAATGCCGCTGTTAAAAAGTGCGTCCCGATGCGTCCCGAGGGTTCTATCCTTGACTGACTGGCTTGCACACTGCAGACAGCATTTGAGCTAAAAAAATCATCGTCTTTTCCACTGTCAACTCGCAGATTCTTCGCAAGGCATGGGGTGAAGCGGCCGACTCGATTGTTGCCAGCGAACTTGTGTGGATTCCCAGGGAGTTTCGAAGATGGACCGGATGGACTGATGAGATCGCACCACGGAGGCAACCATTTACCAGTTGGTGAAAGCCGTGGCCTTGGGCTTCACTGCGAAGCATGCTGCGCATGTCGTGTGAAAGTTGCGAATTGCATGTCGTTGAGGCCAAAAGTGACCGAATCTTGGGCAAAGAGAAAGACCTGCCAGCACCTCGGGGAATTTTCACATCCCTATCGTGACGCAGTAGATGCATCATGATGCATCTAAAATCATATTGGAATCATTTGGCTTTGCCATGCCTTGCCATTGTGAGTCATGATGATGCAGGCAGCGAAGTGAATGCATGGTGGCGCAAGTTGTCAGAACCTTTGTTTGTTGAATCTGCTGCCAGATGCACCGACCCTAGGAGTCTTAAGGATTGCAAAGTAGCCCGTATGTCCGTACATATGCCATGTATTCGCATATCTTGTGACTGATATGTAGGCATGGGATAATGTTGGATGGGCCTTCAGCTGGACTGAACCCCTTGGGATTTTGATAGAAAATGATAGACAGGTGAGTGAGAGAGAAAAAACATGTTGAAAGTTGAAAGAAAGTCAGAAAGACAGAAAGACAGAGAGAGAGAGAGAGCGAGAGAGAGAGAGAGAGAGAGATGGATGTGCCCACGCCGTCGTCGTTGCAGAAACTTCGCACTGTCCGAGGTTGGGGCTGCCAAGGCTGGTGGCATGTGGCGACATTTTCAATAGTGCAACTTGAAAACGATTCGCTTCAAGGCTCGCCTTCGCGCAGATGCAGCCTGTGCCCCAGGTAGTACCCCAACCCTGTCAGATTGTCAGAATATGTCAGATTTAGAATGCAGGTGACCACAAAATCAAGAACATATGATATATGTATGTGAAAATATATATAGAGCTACGAAAAAAAAGTATATCATTGGAGAGAGAGATATATCATTAACTGTCCCTGGTCCGTTAAAGGCACGCGAGACACATGACGACTTCACACTCAGGAGGAACTTCTGCGAATCTCCCGGCAAGAGCTTCGGAAGGAGGTCCCAGTTGAAGATGTTGAAGCTTCTGATTGTCACGACTCAACATTGGTTAGAAGATATATAGCGTTGTGTTGCAATTGAAAACGTTCTGCCTTCACTTTAGACATCCAAGTCACCGCTTTGCTGGAGGCCAATCTTCACAAAAAGCGACAGGATCTCAGTTGGCCGGTGGTCGGCAAGTGTTGCGATCATTTGAGCGTCAAGATGCGTCAAGTCATTTTCAAATGTTTCAAGATTCCCTTAGGTTTGGAAGACTTATTCCAAAAGGCTCAGGACGAGTTCCGAAAGGCAGATGGTGCCCCAAATGGCAATGCTTTCCTCTCTCCTTTTGGACCTCCATGTGATGGCCCATAGAAACATTATGAAACATTTACAGGTAAGATAGTGATATATAGTCATAGATAGTGATAGATAATGATAGATAATGATAAATAGTGATAGATAATGATCGATAGTGATAGATAGATAGATAAAAAGATAGATAGATTCACGCTTGTATGTCTTTATGTAAGCTTTTGCTGCTTGCATCAACATTTGCTACTCTGTTGGCTCTGTGAAGCACGCGCCTATGCGGCTGCCATGCTCAGGGCCAATCACCTGCCTCTCACAAATATTTGGTCTAACCCGAGAGAACCCTCACATGTCCACACCATCCCGCACATCGCGCTCATGGCAAACTAAGAGGTCTGACTTCCGAAATGTGAAGTCTCATCTTGTCTCATTTTGTCTCGGTCTGCGGCTTCCCGGAAAGGGCTTGGACCAGGCCGTGACCTGGAGGAAAGAAGCCAGGGCTTTGAAAGCTGGAACCTCGCGGAAAACGGAAAGGATGCGAGTTGAAATCCGTCGACCTTTCGCTGCAGGCCACTGTGGAGTTAGAACGGGACAACCAAGAAAAGCTTCAGAAAAAAGTTCAGGATCCCGAGCTTCAGTTTGACGGCACTAAGATACGAAGAACTTGCAAGTGAATGCAACCTGAATGAATCAAATATAATCAATCAATTTTTTATTTCATGCGACTTCACATTAGATTGTAGAACTTGCGTGGGCCTACCTTGTTTGCCATACCTCCAGGAGCTTGTTCGGCGAGAAAAGGCCACGGGGGGGTTTTGTAAAAACGGTACTGCAGCCGCCTGTGGCCACGGTGAGTCGCTTCTATCTTTTGAAGAACTTTGGATATGGGGAACGTCGTGGGAGCATGCAGATTTTGAAGCAGCTCCAGACACATGGAATCCACGAGTAGCACCACTTGCACTCCCAAGTCGATTCGTGTTTCCATTTCTTGCTGCAGGCTTTGCGGCAGCAACATGCTGAAGAGAAAGAGTACGGAGCTCAACCGCAAGTGTACTTCTGTGCTGTGACCGGGCAAGGGTTTCTTTTCTTTTTCTCTCTATCTCTCAGTTGGTGAACTTTATAGACTCTTTACCTCTTAGTCATTGTATCTTGCTGTAGGCTTAGTAAGCTCATGCTATTGACCGCAAATGTGATTGCAATTGTAGTGCAGCTTCGGCCAAATGGACACCGAAGTGTCGAAGGCGCAGTTTGGATTGAATTTTGGATGTGGCTGAGGCGATGGGCTCATGAAAAGGAGCCGGCTTTGCACAGCAGTGGAAGTATTGCAGGGAGGCGATGCCAACGTTGTAAACAAATGTCGGTATTGGTTTGCCGAGAGAGATTGGTTTGTAATAGAAATGGGTTGCTCACCAATACTCACCACCTACATGACCCTGTACGCCATACGCCAAGGCTCGCGCTGACACACCCACACACATTGCTTCCAGGCATATATACA
Source organism: Symbiodinium kawagutii (assembly GCA_009767595.1). NCBI lineage: Eukaryota > Dinophyceae > Suessiales > Symbiodiniaceae > Symbiodinium > Symbiodinium kawagutii. The sequence goes on along the minus strand of VSDK01027233.1, from coordinate 251,003 downwards.
CACATACAGCATATGTGTGCTACAGGTGACAAAGATCAAAAAAAGCAACACATGCAAAACCCTAGGTTTTTTTTTCAAATTTGCATATGCCATACAAAACATGTAGATCCTGTCAGTTCCATGCGGTAGGCGTTGCTTGCAGACTGGGACCCATGATATTGGAGGTTGAAGCGACAGGCGCATTCAAGTGTATTCATGTCAAGTATACTGCCGAAAATCGTAGATGTTTTTATTTTCTGGGTCGATTGCAGCGTCTCTGACTAGGGGGTCTTTAGAAATGTTCGGACCTCTTGAGTTTGGATTTTGCTGAGGAATTCGGACATAGAAAAACGGCTCCCTTCAAAGAACTCGTGGACAGCACGCAGGAGCAACTGGAAAGACAGTTGGCGTCCAGGGCTGAGCCCAGCTGTGCAAAGAAGTGCCAAGCAATGCCAAGCAGTGCATCGTTCATGTGGCCGTGTTAAGATGGTCAAGCGTTGTAAGTTGTTGTAAGAAAAAAAGTAAGGCTGGATGTTAAGGATTCTTAAGCCCTCAGGCTTCGCAGCCACTATGTCCTCTCAGGCATTTTCAGGCAACCCATGGTGACCCATGGTGCACGGCATTTCTTAATTTTCTTGGCCCAAAGCAGAGGACCTTCCGAAGTGCTTTACGCTTCAATAAAAGCCCTGTGAATGCAATGGCCAGCTGTACCGCCTCCATCGACCTCTTCGAAATGCAGGTTACATTGACGTCCCTATGCAAATGTCTATGTGCTTCAGGCCACCTTCCCATTGTCCGCTTCCAGACTGAGTTGCACAAAGCTCGTTTCAATGCAATGCTCAAGATGTACCCCGGCTCAAATGATGCCTGCTTTCAAAAAGCAGCGCAGTCGGAGAACATCCTCATGCACTGTCTGGAATTCACTGGCCGACCGATTGCCCTAGAGCTTTTCCATACTTGTAAAGCCCTGGCCCTCAGGCTCAAATCAAATCCCCAGTTGCTCCCGGGGATCTACGTAACGTGGTCCCACAAGCAAATGCTGGAGTGGCATCCCATCCCTGGACTACTCAAGATAAAACTTGATCCTGCCATCGATCGCTCTATTCCGCGAGAATTGGCCCTACGCAATCCAGCACAGACACAACATCGAGACATTTTGTTCAAGTGTGGAGGTGGGTTTGGTGGGACTCTGCGACGAATGAGCAGTGCAGCGTTTGCACTCCACAAGACCAAAGGAAGCTGGGAGACATTGCCTGCTATGTTGAAGAAGCGGGAAGGTCATTCGGCTACCGTTTTCTGCGGAAAGCTCTATGTGTGTGGTGGGCTGAATGATGAATTTGCACAGGACAGCGGAGAGGAAAGTGTGCATGGTACTGTGGAGTGTTATGACCCTACAACTGGAGCATGGACTCACTTGCCCCGTATGTTGACCCGGCGGTATTACCATGCTTGTGCTGCATTTCAGGGACGCCTCTACGTATGTGGAGGCAAGTCTCCAGACAAATCTGGAGGTGAGGGGCAGCTTGCAACTGTGGAGAGCTTCCGGCCTTCAGAGCGACGCTGGACACAAATGCCTTCAATGCTGCAGGAGCGATCACTACAGAGGGCCCACTTCGCTCTAAAGTCCGTGAACTCGAAACTTTTTGCGCATGGAGGCTCATGCGGTACTACTATCGAATGCTATGAGGGGCGTGGTGGCTTTTGGATTGAAATTCCCAGTTCAAGCCCGACAGAGGGCGGGACTTGCATGGCACTCACAGCATGCCAAGGGTACTTGTACATATTGAGTCGGGACCCAGCTGAAACTGAGGCTGGGCCCACTAGACATGCAAGCATGCAACGATTTGACCCTGAGACTGGCATGTGGCAAGCTATGTCCTTGACTGTACAGTGCACAAATTAATTCATTTTTAAGAGCGCATGAACTTCAAATCCTGTCATGGCCCACAGAATGCAGGGGGCCTTGGAATTGATTCGTCAACAGCCACGGATGCAACAAAGCATCCAGGGCACAATTTTTACTTGCCTAAACGAGGCTTCATATGGCTCCATCTCTGCGGCCAAAACTGAGGGGCTGAGGGGTGGAGGGGAACGATGCGAATGGGGGAGCTGATGGATGCTGAGAGACCATTCGTTTCTGCATTTGTTGGTGTGCTCGGCGCTGAGTGGGAACCTTTCCGGGGGCCCTCCGGGAGGCTTCAACACGAAGTGCCTGCGCAGTCTGGCCCTAAGACCGATGACCTTAGTGCACTGTGAAGTGTTCCGAGCATCAGATTGTGAACTCTCCGAAGCCATGTGCTTGGAAGCATCAAATTCATGGAAGTGGAAAAGAAAAGCCATGAGCCATTGGACTACGATTGAGACTATTTTCTTGGGATATCTTGGGATTCTCATGGCTCGTCATGGATTCCGATTTTATTTCTAGATTTGGACAAGCATAGTTGGTTGAGCTTTGGTCACACCAGGCCAGCACATCAGGGCTTCATAGGGCTTCCATATGCTTCCACATGCTTCCATGCTGAGCCAAACTGCTTCAACGGAACTGTTCTTCACTGGGCTGTGCAGAGATGGATTTCCTCAGCTTGGCATCCTGTGCCATAAGATTCCCAGGCATCCCTAAACAACATTGATCAATTGAGCCATGCAATATGCAGTATTTCAAGAACTGACACTGCATCAATTTTCCTGCTCATATTGCGGCCATGGTCCTTGGTTGCACGGTGAAGAATGCAATTGCCTTTGTCACACTCTATTCACTCGGCGAAGCTGCTGAAGAGTCTGCTGTGAAGTGGGTCCTTTGCTTAAACATGTACCCGGATGAGGCACTTCTTCAGGGTCAGGAAGACAAACAGAAGGTTGAAAGATGAGGTCATTTTGTGTAATTTGTTTGGTATGCCTTTGTGTTTCACATGTTGGCATGTTGACCCTTCACGCCCTGCTTATACTGATCACTTCCACCATCCACCCCTAAGGTTGTAGGAGCGCGAGACGCTGATTGTAGCACCGTGTGTGCTACCATAGACTCCGAGTGCAGGGCCCAGCCAGTGCGCTTCACAACCGCGGTAGGATCTATGCATTGGAAACTTCTCAGTGTAGGGCATGGGTCAATTGATGCATTGCTCATTGCTCTCCAGAAAGCAGCCACATGTAGCCATATTCCATCATATGCCTTTCCAATGCACTTGGAATGGTGTTGCTAGTTTATGGTTTATCGGTTTATCGGTACACGTGCTTGTCACTTGTCACTCCATTCACTGCTCCACTCAGGTGTGTGGAGGGCGCTTGGCCAAACACAGCTCGAGAGTGGGACTCTGTTGCCAGTTCTGCTGAAGGTTTGGCAGGGGCTGCAAGGGTGACGAACTCTGCAGAAAGTATTCAACTACACTCCACTCATGCTATTTCCAAGGGGAGGTTGTCACAAGTGTCATGTCGGATCATGCCTCAACGATGGCAAGTGATGATCAGGCAATCAAGAGATAGTAGGGATGATAAAATGTAGTAGGTCCTCTACTCTCCGACCGGTTTATACCACTTCCATTTGTCGAGAGCTTGAGAGGTTAAAGGACGTTAGCGTGTCCAGTCATTAAAAAGCAGATGAGATCAGACGGGAACGGGTTCTGCGCAATCGCAGGCCTGCTTTGTTTGGCATCTGCTCCTGGTGGCTGGCTACACAATCCATCCATTTGCACCGATGACGGCCCAGCACCTGGGGAACCCTGATAGCAATTCGGCGCTCCTGTCATGTCATTTCTCCAAAAGAAGATAGGAAATGCGGAACTCGTTTGATTCAACTTGTGGCTTCAAATCCTTCAGCTCCCATTGAGGTTTGCTTCTGGCAAGGAGGCGTGAAATCGTGCTGGACTGCCTAGAGATTTTGCAGCACATGCCTTTTGACAATCCTTAGCTGTGCGGTTGAGGATTAATTACAATATTTCCTTTTATTCCAGATGGGTGTAGAGTGTCCCTTGATCTTGTGTTGAAACGGCTCATGTATTATGATATTGTTATGTCTGGTTCTTCGAGCTGCACCACGCACTCTACCGCAGCATCAGCCTGAAGATGAACGCATCATGCCAAATGAGGAGGTGGTAGCACTCGATGCAGTGGTGGAATGGGCCAGTTTCCATCTACGGTGGCGAGGCGAATTTGCCCCTGTCAAGAGAAAGAGGCACGCTTTGATCGGGGAGCTGCACATTTTCTTCCCAAGTTGCTTCCCAAGAGCTTTGACATTTCAAACCAATTGACGTATGGGAAGATGCGAGATGCTGTGAGTAGGGGTAGCCCGAAGATCTGATATCCCAAACGCAGCAGAGATTCAACGTTTCCTTTTGTGTCCACTTTTGGCTTCGGAAAGATGCGCCGCTTGGGAAAGCAAGAGAGGCAGGGAGAGAAACAGAGAGAGAGGGACGGATAAACTCAGGAACAACTCGCCAATTTTACCTTGGAAAGGAGCGTGAATGAAATGCGTTTTTTTTTAAATAAGCACGCAAAAACGCCACATATTTTCTATGGCAGAAATCTTGAGATGCACCTTCTATGGTAATAAGTGTGATGTAGCGCGTGTATAGTGACAATCACGTTGGCTCTTTTTGTGGATTCGAAGGCTTCGTATATAAAATGTTTGTTTGGGCTTTGTTTCAACTCATGCGTTTTGTTTTTTTGGCGCTCGGTGGTTTTTCCTGGCATGGTTGAGATGTATAAGCTAGTGCGCTGCCACAGTCCTTGCTTTTTCCCCGGTTGGAGGAACAAGAGGAGAGTGCCAGTGCATTCATGTCAGCCTTCAATGTTGTAGCATCTTGGCAGCATTTCCAGCGGAACCAGTACCTTCAGTCGTCCACATGCTGGGGTGCCGTGGGAGCAAAATGTTCCGCTTCTCATTTAACTTGTAGGGCGAATTCTTCTTTTCACATTGCCGTTTGATTTGAGCATGGCATGCAGTCATGCTTCAATCTCCTTGCCCAAGACCATCACGACCGCCACGAAAGTTGGACAACGAGAGCCGCTGAAGATCCCAGTTGAGAAGCTTCGCTAAAATCTATTAGCACTTGTGAACGTGATAAATGTGCACATGTTAAAGGCAAAATTAGATAAAATAGACAAATGTGACTACAAATGTGCTGATACGCTGGGCTACAATCGCCTTCAGCCGTAGTTGAACTCATCGAGATGGCGATGGAGAGAGAGAGAGAGAGAGACTACAAATGTGGTGCCAGATATGGCAGTTGGGCTCTGACCGTGAGCCGTAGCTGCCATAGCTTTGCAACTTGGGCGTTCTCTCCCTTTTCGAGGATGAGGGCTGCCCAAATTCCGGACGACCACTTTTGGAAGGCGGGGGTTGGGCATTTGGTTGTTCGGAGATAGGTAGGACATGTCTACCGGCAGGAGTTGCACCATTTTGCATACACTGCCTGAACATGTACAAATATATGTATTTATCCGTATATGCATATACAAGCATATGTGATCATTTGTGTATGTAATAGATGTTTCATGACTTTTCATCATACATTCTTGTTGGCTTGTCTTATGCTGTGGCTGTGGCTTCTTTGCTTTGCAATGCTTTTCGTCCGCTAAACCCAGGCTTCAGGACAATCTCGTGCAAGGTCTGGGCAGAGCTTGAACCAATGGTCAGGCGCTGCAGGGCTAGGTGTCAGAGGTTGTGATTGGATGTGATTGACCTATTATGAAATAGCATTCTGCTTCACGTTCTCGGAGTTTGTGAAAGACAATGAAAGATGCCACCAAGGTACGTGGAATTTCCACCAATTTCTATATGGGCAAATTTGTTGTGTTGAATTCACTGAGAATGACTGCCGTGGCTGCCATTTGGAGGTTCAACTTGGCCGGTGCTCTTTGGGCTGCATCCCTGAGAGCCCAAACCCACAGTGTGCCTGGAAAAAGGAGTTATTTTCCCCTGCATGTGCCCCTCATGTGCCGCAGGGTCCTACCAGAGCTTGTGTGATGTGACAAGATCCAGCCCTGCACCACATCCGTCGTCGGAGTCCAGGCCCCGTGTTCTGAAGCCCAGAAATGGCCCAGCACTAAGATCCTCAGAAATGGCGCGACGCTATGGCCAGGCACTGGGCTTTCAATGTGAACTGTGTAAGGCCTCAGCCAGCCCCAAAAGACATCGGCTGTGTCTTTGGAGATTTCTGACATACAGGAGCCGTAAGAGTTGCCACCACCCGGCTGCATGTTTGCCAACGGATGATGCCCCAAAATTGATCGAAATTGGTGGTTTCCCTCTGGTGTGAGGCCGATTCGAAAGTGTTAGGGAAGCTGTCTGCACTTTTCGATTTGGTATCGAGCATGGAACTGATGTCTAGTGGCTTCACCTGCAAAAAACATTTCTCGGATGGTTGGTAGGTATCATATGCCACAGTGAACGGAGAGATGATTCTGGTTGGGCGGACGCATGATCGCCCCCAGGACGATTGCCCTGAGCCGGAGGCAGCTGTTCAGGTTCGGCACGGATTTGGCTGGTCAGCTAGTCACGTGATAACCGGATCGACTGCGGCGTACCGTTGTGATCGCTGGGTGGCCATATCTCCACTGCGCCAGGCCGACCTAGGCCGCTTGGAGTCCTGGAAGATGTTTGGAGAGGTGGGCTGCGGCTGCGGCTGCAACACTTCCCAGTCCATCCGTTGAAGTTTCCGCTGAGGTCGATCCCAGTGACCTGAAGTATCAGGTTGGTGGTTCAAGGCCGCCGTCAACAAAAAGTGCAGTTGAAGAGAGAGAGAGAGAGGAACAAAATGAGAGAAAAAGAAATGGGAGAGAGAGAGTTGAAGCATCAAGAGTAGCAATATGGTCCCAGGGTACTGGTATGGTAGGGAAGGTGCGGTTTTCCCAAAGCTTTGTCCCAGGTCCAGCACGCTTGCAATCGTAGCGAAGCGAGACACGGAGGTGTGGTTTCCCTGCAGTACAGTGAAGATCATTGAAGCCTCGTGATGCGTTGCATTTCTATAGCAAAGGGTGCTTGCGAAATCTTGCGAAGTTATTGCAAACCGGCAGGTCTCCCAAGTTTGCCAGATGGCCCTTCTGTCAGCATGGTGGGGAGTCAACTCCACGATGGCAGCTACCTGAGCACCAGTTTTTTCAACGTGCACTGGGGACCAACAAGAACGCCTTCCATGGAGCTGAAGCATTGATGCAGTTGGAGAGTGAGAAAGTTGTTGCAAAAGGGAAGTGGCAAGATGTGGCAATGATTTCGGCCGTTGATTCTAGTCTTCAAAGATCTTCTAAAGCTTCTAAAGCTTCTTCCGTTGAAATCTGCTGCAGGCTTTTGGCCCTCGTGGCCTGTGGGGATGTGCAGCTTTGTTAATTGCAGAGCCACCGGGCCGCAAGGCAATCGACATGGTCCCTGTAAGAGTGCCAGATTCCAGTTCAAACATAGCATCAGATAGAAAGCCACATTTTCATTGCCAGAAACTAGGACATCACCGCAGAGAATTGTAACTGTAACACAAATGCCAGCCGTAAGTTTTGGCAGAAGGGAAGAAGCACACCAGCTATGAATTTTTGGGCCAAAGAAAAGCAGTTTCAAAAAACAAAGCATTCTGAAATTATTACAGAATGCTATGCTACTCAATGTCCTTTCGATGAACTTTTCTACTTTGAATTGACCTTCGATACATCTCACAGTATGTTGAGAGACCAGGTCAGAGAGATTGCCATGCAGAGTAGACAGCCCGAGCTAGACTCAGCCAATAGCTAAGGCCAAGAAGTCAGGACGCATTCAGACATGCGTCACATTGCACAACTGCTTTGTTTGCATCACTGTTTTGCACTTCAGGCTTGTGCATGCCGTGGGGCTGTGAAGGTTTGCCTCGCCATTTTTGAGTTCAAGCCAAAGTTGTTTGGGCAGGAGCAGCCAAAGTGCTGCAAGGGGATTTATCTAAAAAAACCAAACCTAGAATATCCTGGAATCATGATGGCAATCGTTCCCTAAATCATAAATGCTATCTCTTTCTATCCCTGCATTGCATTCTGAAGCGAAGATGTCATGGAGAATGGGCAACGTGAGCATATCAAGGCCTTTGTATAATGACTCGGAGTGGGCTAGCTGGTTTCAGGAGTAGAAAGTCATTGAGATGTGGGCAGCAGGCATGGAGGCAAGGTTGGATCAAGACACCCTTTTCATATGCCCCACATTCACCACATGTGTGGTCAAATTTAGAGCTCTTAGCTTTGTGTTGGATCTCTTTGACATTCTTTGACTGCCCAAGTACATGGGTAACTCTGAGCGCCATGGCAGACAGGCAGGTCTTAGCTGCCATAGGCATGAAAACTGGTGGAGACTGTCGATACTTCGAACTGGTACAGCTGACCTGTGGGGATCTGAAGCGGAAGTGTTTCGCATGTGTGGGAAAACACTCGCTCTATTTCTTGAGACAAGATCTCAATGGTCCACTTCACGATGATGCAGATCTCTACTACAGTCTGATTGGTCGTGTTCTCATCGACGAAAACTCGGACCAACACTGCTTGCTGAATCTCGCGGAGGAGCTTCCCAGTTGGGAATCAGATCGATTGTTCATCAAGGCGGAGAATCGAAATCTTTTCTTGCAACATTTGCGTTGCAGCTGGCAGACTGATCACATGTGGAGACTTGGTAGGGTGGTGGTTTTTCCATTGAGCAGCTATCCGATCACCAAGGAGCCAGGTTTCGACAACTACGTCTTGCCATATCAAGGCTACCATTGGAGAAAGTTTCAAGGGTACCGGTTTATGGTTCCAGACCGCTTTTCGGATCAGGCCAACTCTATTCAAGATTCAGAAACCGGCGAATACGTGGACGACAAAGGTGTGAGTCTCATCGTTCATGTGCACGAAGCCTTCAGTTTGGAGCAGCTGACAAAGATCTATCGAGACAATATCCGGTGGGTGGCTGCCGACTACAAGATGCAGCTGTGCTCCAAGGAGGGTCAGTTCTACGTCATCAAAAACTGCATGCGCGACAAACGAACTAATTTGGCTTCGGACATCGCTCAGTGGCACCAATGGGAGCTGGTCATCCGAACCAAGGAGGCCACCATTTTGTGTTTGGTGATGCGGCGGCAGTACATGCCACCTGCCTGTAGCAATGCGCAGGATATCGCTGTGATCTTGCGATGTCCCGAAGAAGAGTGGAGACACAGTGACACACGTCTCTTATTGGAGGCCTATCTCATTGCAGACTCTTTGTGTACAGACTCCCCGAATTTGTCAGTCTACCGTGATGTGGTTCAAGCAAAGTTGGATGCCCTTAGGTTTGACGAAGAAGGAATCGAGTGGATTGCAACCCATTTGAAGCTGAAAACGTGTTGGGAAGTTGAGGCTGCGAGGTTTGTCAAGAGCATCTGGAAGCTGTTTGTTGATGACAAAGTGGAAGGCTATGATGCTAGTGTCCTGGAGCTTTCCCCACAAGAAATCTACGTTGATGCCGCTGAGGATGACCAATGGGCGGAGTTGGATTGCATTGACAACTTTCAGACTTTCTTTCAGGAGATGCTCACCCGTGGTGAAGGCCTTCCCTTGAGTGGTACACAAGCTGATGCTTTAGATGAGGATACCAAGCTGCGAATTCAACACCACTGGCACACTCGTGTGGCTCGTTACTTTGCCTGGGCTTTGGACGGTGGACTTCTGGGAAGCAGATTCAACCTGGAAATGATGATCGAAGGAGACATTTGGGTGTGAGTGGGGTTTTGTTGTTGGATGTTGGTGGATTCTGACCAGCTGGAATATATTGTTCCGGGCTTACCCTGGCATAACCTAGCTAACTTACAACTAGACCTACTGGATCTTACTTGACACTTTTGGACCCCAACCAACACGCTGAAAGTGTATTGAAATTCAATGAAATTCAGGGAGCAGCAGGAAGATCTCTTCATTTGCTCGTGTGATGTGATTCTTTGAGACAAATGGTTTTGTAATCCGCGTGCTTGTGCTTGAAAGTTTCTTCTAGCAGCTTCTGAACCACAGTGACACCATCTCAGCTGTATATAGTCTATAGTGATAAACAATATAAATAAGTAGATCGATCGATCGATCGATCGATCGATCGATCGATCGATAGATAGATAGATAAATATATATATATATGTGCGTGTGTGTATCTATATAAATATAGTACACTACAATACAGTATGCATATCAGTTGGGTAGCGAAGCTTTAAGAGCAGCGGCCCATCCAGGACTTTCAGCACTCACTGAGGATAGCTACAAGAAAGCTGGTGCTGCCTTCCAATTTCTTTTGCATTTGCGACCGCGAGACATGACAAAGCCCTTCTTGGAAGTGAGTCTTGCGATGCAGATGAAAGACAAAAACTTGAGTCAATGGATGTTTAACGATCGAGTTATGTTGGCCATTCTGAGCACAGACTACTTGAAGAAGCAAATTGGTAAAGGAAGAGATGCGGACTTCTTTCGTTGCCTGGGCAATCTCTTAGAGGCTGACTGTGGTGTGACTCTTAAAGCTTATATTTGCAGGATTTTTATGGAAATGAGAGCGCACCCGGAGATGAAGTCCAAAGATGAAAACACATCCGCAGACCTCATTGTTGTTCCTGCTATGCTGTCCCTCTTGAAATCTGGAGGAGTTTTCCTTGCAGTCTATGCTTCGGCTGCATTGGTGAACCTCAGCAGTGGCAATCAGGCTGTGAAGATGGTCCTGATGGCAGAGGGTATGGCCAAGACGGCCGTGCGAAACATGCAAGGAAAAGATGACGACCTGAGCTACTACACCTTGATGCTCTTGGTGAACCTCACCAAGGAACCGCACAATCGCAGCGTCATAGCTAGCGCAGGGTTGATCCCTTTGTTGTACGACATCCTGACATCTTCATATTCCCAGGTTAGACCTGCCAAAAAGCGTAGTTCTCAGGGCGCTGCCTTGGGCAGCATCGCCAAGGAGAGGCTTCTGACACAAACTTGCATAGTCATCGGCCAGTTCTGCAATGACGATCGCTTCCGCGAGCAGTTCATCGTCCCTCGAGATATGCCAACCGTTGTTTTTTTCTCTTCCTTACTTTGCCTAGAGCCAACTTTTGAACTTTCTTCACCATTTTGCAAGAATCCATGAATTTTGCGGTCTTTTGTCTACCGACCATTACGAACCATTGTCTAATTCAAGTATCATGGAAGCCCTGCTTGCACATCTTGCGACGATAGCTCACTTCATGCCAAGTAACACACAAGGGGGAGGGCAAACAAATGTGGGTCCCAAACTCAGCTGCATGTACAAAAAAGGGTTCAACTTTTTGCTTGGGTTTGCCAGTTGCCCGAAAAAGCCTCTGTTCTAGATTTGGCTTGAGCAACCAACATTTGTATATAGATGCTTTTTGGCTGCGAGGGCTTGTTTGTACGGTCGAAGTCGTATTTCGCAACTGCCTTGGATTTGGAAACTAATATTGCGCAACTATTTGGTCGGATTTGGAAACTATTTGGTCGGATTTCGCAACTAGTCTTGCGCAACTATTCTTGCGCAACTCCCCGGATTTTGCAACTAGTATTGCGAAACTGGCCGGATTTTGCAACTAGTATTGCGCAACTGCCGTCTAGGATTGCGAAACTCTCGCGTCGGATTGCGCAACTATTGTTGCGCAACTATTCTTGCGCAACTATCTGGATTTCGAAACTAGTATTGCGCAACTATTGCGCCGGATTTGGAAACTATTTGGTCGGATTTCGCAACTAGTCTGGCGCAACTTTTATTCCACTTTCCTTTGACTGGGCATCCCAAATGGTTGTGCAATGAAAGGACGGGGTGTCGGGGTTGTGGAGTGGGATGAAGGGGGTCGGGGTTGGGGTGGAGGCATGTTAAAGTTCGCCTGACTAGGCGTCCTGCATGATGGTTGCTACAATGACAGGGCAAAGGGGCGGGGTTGGGGTGGGGGGTGGGGCATGTTAACTTTCGGTTCACTAGGCGCCCTAAACCGTTGTTGCAATGACAGCACGCGGGGGGCATGTTAATGTTCGTTTGACTAGGCGTGGTAAATAAATGATCGTTGCTACAATGACAGAACCAAGGGTCGGGGTTGGGGTGGGGTGGGTCATGTTAGCGTTCGTTTGAATGCGCGTTCCGCAAGATGGTTGCTATACAGTCACAGCACTGGGGGTCAGGGTTGAGTTGGGGTGGGGTGGGATGGGGTGGGGTGGGGCGTGTTAACGTTCGTTTGACAAGGCGTCCTAAATGATCGTTGCTACATTGACAGGACGATTTTTACACTTGGTGGATGTGCTGTGCAAACAGGTTTTCCTGCTTGTTTGCCAGTTGTGCTGATCCGGCTGTTCAAGAGCTGGGAGAGCTGAAGGGTTCGAGTCCGGGCAAAGTTGCTGACAGGGTGGAAGGGAGGCAAGGGCGATGGAATGAGATCTTGGAAAGCTGTCCAGCCAACCAGATCCAGTTTCAGACCCAGAGTTTCAAAAGACAACCGCAAACAGTTTCAAAATACAGGTCACCAGTTCCCAAATACAACGTGCGAGTTTCGCAATACCAGTTTCAAAATACAACTTGAAAGTTCCCAAATACAGGTCCCAGTTTCCAAATATTAGTTTCGCAATACAACGTCAGAGTTTCCAAATATTAGTTTCAAAATACAACCGTACAGTTTCCAAATACAACCGCGAAGTTTCACAATATTAGTTTCAAAATACAACCGGATAGTTTCAAAATACAACCGATTAGTTTCAAAATACGCGGTTGACCTTGTTTGTACCCCTTGCGCGACCACAGCTGGAGATAGTTGCGCAAGCCCAATCTAGACAGAGGCTTTTTTTCGGGCAACTGACAAACCCCAGAGAACACTGGGAGTGTGCAAACTCAGCCCACCATTGAAGAGAAAAAACATGAACAAAAAGCGGAGGGCACATTATGTGAACATAATTATGTGACTGATGTTGAATATCATGTTGGTAATTATTAGGACGGAGTCTATCAATAGCAGTGCCGCATCTAGAATTATGTTCGCGGGTTGCTGGTGGGGATATAGCCTGTCAGAAAGATTAAACTTTCAAATCCCTAGGATTTGGTTGGGTTGGTTTGATTTTTTTTGCAATCTTTTGCTTATGTGTTCGGGTTGAAAGTTGGAGCCAAGTTTTTTTTTGAGAGGCAGCTATGAACGTGAAAACAAACATTTATTATGTAGTTATAGACTTTTGCGTGCTTTTGTCATGTTGCTGGCTCGCATGCGCGACGTCTAAGGACATGTACCCGCACACTGTGAAATGCCTTCTGCACATCTTTACGCTGGTCCAATTTGGCTCCGCTTTGTCAAGCAAATGCATGTTTGCACTGAAGCAGCTGTGTGCCAGTCGAAACGACCAGAAGCATCACATTGGCTCACATGCAATCCCACATTTACTCGAAAGCCTGGCTGACAAGGATCTTGAAAAACCTAGCGAGTGTATTTATCAGTCTTTGCTGCTCCTCAATATGCTGGCGGGACTGTTTGCAAACTGCGAGTTGATGTACAAGGAAGGAGTCGTCACGGTCCTGGAGGAGCTGAGTGAACTACCCGCAGCCAGACGAAGTGATGGCTTCTACTCACGTGTCGGGCAACTCATGCAGAGCGTGAGTGAGCTCGCTGCAGCAGATGGCAAGTGACGAAAAAGCCAATTTCATCATCAACTTAAGCAGATAGGAAGGGCTTACCGTAGAAGTTTGTACAAATTGTCCCCAGAGATTTGGCAGTGCAGACTTTGCCTGCAGGCTGATTGACCTACATACTTGCATGGCATGCACATGTGGCTGATGAGTTGGCTATCCTAGTCTGTTTTTGTTGTGTTCATGCATTCGTGCACAGGACCATCCTTCTTCTTGCATCGGATGGGTTTTAAATCCCATTTTCCCAGCTTACATCAAGTCTTCAACCACCTTCAGGACGCCGAAAACTGGTTTCTGAGGAGGTGGGTGCAGTCCTGAGCACAAGTCACCTGCACTTTGAATGTTGGCATAGTTGCTGGCGTGACGTGTACGGTTGCTGACCCAGTCCCGTAAGAAAATTCCTCGATTTGAGGTTTGGCATGCGCTTTTGGCAGACGCAACTACTATGTGGCAATCTGCAGTAGATAAGCTCCAGGATAGCTTGGATTGATTTGATGCATGTGACTGGTGGTTGCAAGGGGAGTTTGCAAGAGTGGCCTTTGAGTACAGACAAACCTGTGATACACAGATGCAAGGGCACCTGTCTCATTTGAGAGATGTTCTGACCAGCTCCAGTTCCATATCATTCAATGTCTTTGGTACTTCCAGTACATCTTGATACATGCATTACCTACATATATCAGATATATACACGTATTTCGATACCCGTATGCCTACATTTGCATGTGTGTGTTCTGTGTATTGCAGATTTTCTTATCATGACGGTCAGAATGAAATGATTAGAATAATCTAGACAGCTGCGGCCGGGCATGTAGGCTCAGGTAGGATCTGCACCGAGCAGAAGGTGGGATTTTCAAACAACAAGGCAAGATTCTTTGCGGTTGAAAACTGCTGGTTGCGTCTGTGACACTGCGAATGCAGCCGTTGCTCAAGAGAACATGGAACACCGACAGGGCATCCTGCTCCGACACTTGTTGCACTCTGTCTTTTTGATTTGCATGACAATGCACGACATACCTCACACACGTGCTGAGTTGACATATGCGCACCCACATGTGCCATCTTCAACTTAGCCCATCTTAGCCCTTTCTCACGAAATAATGGTTCCTTACCTGTCAGTGCAGTGCAACAACATGCAACAACTGCAGCAATCAGAGATTGCCTTCGGCATTAACTCGATGTCGCTGGTCGCACTCCAAAGGGTGCAACATACTGGTTTCGGGCCGTCGAAATGGTAGAATCATGGCAGAGGTGCAGAAATCATTGGAAAAGCTGGCGCAGGGATCAGCTGTTGCGGCCCGGGACGGGCTCATTGGTCTGTTGAATGCGATTCAGAGGAGTTCCTCGACAGAGTCAGCTGCTTTAGCGTTGCCAGTGGTTGAGGCCTTGGAACAACACCCTGGTAACTCGGCAGTGCAGCGTTGGGGCGCAGCCACTTTGGAGGAGCTTTTTCGGAGATCTTTGGTCCATTCGGATGTGGCTTGTCGTGCTGTTTCAGCTCTAGTTTCAGGTGCGCATGAAAATGTAGAGGCCATTGAAGTTCAACGATGGTGCTTCAGCACCTTGGCTTGTTCTCTCACAGTTGAAGAGGATGCGTCAGATAGCAATGTCCTGGCGAAACACATGTTGGAACAGGATGTAATGACAGTGGTTGCAAGCGCGACAAGATTGCATGGACAGTCCCCATCGCTGCTTGATAGCGCAGCATCTCTGGTTTCCTGCCTGGTGATGGAGGGAGGGGATACCGCTGCCGATGAGGCTTTTCGGACAGGATGTTTGCATTCAATTCTGTCAACTCTTACTGCGACGCTGGAGACTTCTGAGGGAGAGGGTAGCAATTCGCTGACCGGAGATGCTTCATTGCAACAGTCTTGCTTGCGAGCTCTTTGGTCAATATGTGAAGCCAACGGTGAGCTAGGAGCCACTGAAATAACAGCTGATGATGGGTTTGAATCGATCATTAAGATTCTTGCACAAGAGAAAGGGAATTGTGGAGAGGTGAATGTGAACACGCAGGTGCTTGAAGTGCACAAATGGTGTGCAAGTCTTCTTCAGTCTTTGCTTGCGCAGGGAGGTGACCTGGTCGCAGAATCTGCGTTGCTTTCCAGCGCAGCTGAAGCGCTCGTGGCGTCCATAGCTCTCTTTGGCACAGACAGCGAAGTGGCCGAGAGATGCGCTGCTGCTTTGGCCACCTTGGCTGCCTACGGCCCTGATGCCGCCGTGTCAGTCTTGGAAGCTGGAGGTCGGTGGTTCAGCTCCAGTGAACACACGGCCATTTCTTTCACATCCATTCACATCCAGGTTTTCTGACTATGAGTATCTTTCGTCTGTGTATACACCATGTATTTTATATTGCATTTAAGATCATTTAAGTAATTTTCAGGTTTGTGAAATTACTCATCTTGTTTTCTGTGTGTGTATTTTCTGGTTCAATGTTGTAGCTTTTCGTTTTTTCTTGCTCCTGCTTTTCTGCATTTTCTGCATTTTCTTGTTTTGCTGTTAAGTCTCTTGTTCGGCCTCTTTTCTTGCTTCTCTTCTTGGCTGCTATTTTCATCTTCATGCTTTGTGTAGTCTCAGATTTTGTGCTTTGCTGCTTGTTTGCCTTTCTCATATTTTACGTCTCTGTTGGCTGTGCTCCACCCGACCCGGTTTCCCAATTTCTCACTCTTGGCTATTGCGCTTTTCTGCTTCCCCTGCTCTTTGCCAACAAAATCCAGTCTAAAGCACCAATCACAACAGTGGCGCAACAATGCGGCAATAGTTGAAAATGTTGGAATGGCCAAAATACAACGACAAGATCACATCACCACCAACAACTGTAACAAAAACTACGCCAAAAGCACCTAGGCTGTAACTGGGCAGTAGCTCATCTGGAGCGATTCCCAACATACCGCGAGTTCAAACACATTGGATTCCCTGTCCTTAAGAGTGGAGGGTGCTTTGGCGGTAGCTCTGGGTAGCTGTGGGTAGCTCTGCGTTGGACTAAGCAGGTAGAAGCTTCAAGGTTTACAAGATGCGGGCCCCCATCGCAGGGCAAGGTACGATCCTTTCCAGCAACGATCAGCAGACAGCAGCCACACCTACAAAGATGCTACGCGCAAGAGATGACGATGCGGAAAATGGATTGACAAATCCATGTCCAGCCCGTTAACAGCTCCCCCTCAATGGCTCTCAGGATTCAGTATCTCAAGGGATCTCAAGGGTTAGGATGGGAAAAGCAGTGCCATGATATTTCGTGTCGTAGTGGCTCCCGATGATTTGGAATAGATATTTTAAGACACGACATCGGGCAAACCCCTGGAAGCCCTGACAAAACAAAAGTTTGATTCCCTCACCTTGACCAACATGCTCTCTCAGCGTGCAGATCCCGCAACTACAATCCGAAGGTAGGCTACCAAGAGGCTTCAAGAATTGAACGGCACAAAGTTTCTTTCACGTGTGGTATCAGCGTTTGTCCACGCTTAGCCTTGTCTCTTTTGCTTTGTCTCACGTTGGGAAAGGATTTCTGGAAGATGGAAGAGTCAAATAAAGTACTTTTTAAGTAAGAATAAGATATGATATTGATAAAAGCAAGTAATACTAAGTAATAGTGTCTTAAATATAGAGTAATTAGATATCATATAGATTCATATAGATTTTATAGTGCACCATAAGTGCTCTACTTTTTAAGTAAGGCACAACTTGTGGCGTAGCGACTCCATTCGGACCCTATGCAAGGCCTCAGCGCTGTGGAAGAAGCTGCTGAGCTTCACGGCTTGGACGGGGCGTTGGGTCATTGGTACCACGCACTGCAGGAGGCCATCGAACATTGCACCGATGAGGAGAGTCCGTTGAGCCGTGAAGAGGTGAGGTGAAGAGGTGAAGAAGTGAGGAAGATCCTCAGCCCGCACAAGTGGGAAAAAGTGCACCGCTTGAAACTTCTCGTTTTCTTCCTCGTTTTTGCAGCTGCCAGTGGTGTGCCGGAAAAAATGCAGGACGAAAAGAAAGCCTCAAGCATAGAGGTTCCTCTACTGAGGCCTTGATGTTTTCCGTTGGCCTTCTGTTGCCCGGGTGAGCCATTTCTGGCTGATTTGTCAAGTCGCACATGGCACATATTTGCACATATGATACCATGATAGATTGATAACGTATTGAATCAATGCCCCCAAGCAATGTCAGGATGGAGCCTTTTGACCTGCAGCAGTGGCTGCCCCAGGGAAGGCAAAGGCCCTTCACCAAGTCAGCTTCCCAGATCCATCGGTGGATTTGAGAGGTGACTTCGTGAAAGCAGCCCTGACATATCGCCGTTGACTACTGTCGCTCTGCAGTTGGCAGAAGCAGTTTTCCCATTGCTGGGTTTTCGCTAAATTATTTTGGCTCAAGACGTAGGTTGCTACATCCGACCGCTTCAAAGCGGCTTACATCATGGGATGTGAAGAGTAGGATCTGCAGCCATGGAGGTGCCCTGCGAAGCATGGGACATCTCCAATGATCTCGTGATGAGCTTGGAGAATCTGGATTACACTGCTGCAAATGATGAGACTTCAGAGGAAGACTTGGATATCTTGGATGAGGAGATGCTGCAGCATGACATGCTGATTCACAAGTGGTGCCAGAGGCAGCTGGGACATCTTTTGAGCAAACTCTCCCTGGAGCCAGAAGCAGCGCCATTCTTGGTTCCCGTTGACTGGAAGAAGCTTGGTCTAGATGATTACCCAGAAATTGTGCAGACCCCAATGGACTTGCATACGATTAGAAAGCGGTTGGATGCATCTGTGTACAATGATGCAGATTCACTTGTGGACCCTGAGCTCTTTTTTCGCGACCTGGCGCTTTGTTGGGAGAACTGCCTCGACTATTTTGAAGATGACTTGGAAATTGAAGCTGTCCAAATGGCTTTGAAGCTGTCATCCATTGGAAAGAGAATGGAAGAGACGTTTTGGACCGACCTCGCAGCATTCGAAGAATCACTGGAGAAAAGGCCCTTGACAACCAAAGTGGCATTGGCAGCAACTCGAATAGGAGATGCTGCCAAGAAGGCTGCAAATAAAAGCCAACGAAAAACAGCGGTCTTCACAAACGACATGGTCACATTTGCCGCAGAGTGGTGGCAGGGAAAGCGAAAAGAATCCCCGTTCTGGAAAGATGAGCAGGAGTTCAAGGAGCAGCTGATTGGATTGGCCTGGCCATCACGCTTTAAGCGAGGCATCTCGGTTGTTCGGGAGACTGTGCGAAGGGTTCCTCCGTCATTGCTGGGTTCGGAGCAGGCAGTTCAAACTTTTTTGAAACCTTTGGCTGAGTCTATTTTGCGCACGGTGTCGTCCTTGTCCATGCCATCAGGAGTTCGGGTCGTTCAAGATACCATCGCTGACATCAAGGGCGAGTGGATCCTACCTGAACACTTTAAGCCAAACTCTCATGCTGAGAGAGTTCTCCTTTGGGCTCATGGAGGGGGCTTCGTTTTGTGTTCTCCGGCGACTCATCGGTTTTTCCTCGCCAGGATTGTCGTGCACACCGGTATTCCCACCTTCTGCGTTGATTTCCGAAAGCCGCCACGTCACCCCTTTCCAGTTCCACGTGATGACATCTTAAGGGTCTACAAAGGCATCTTGGAGCTGGGAAATGCGGATATGATCTTCATGGGTGGCGACAGCGCAGGTGGAAACTTGGTCCTATCGGTGACCAAGGACCTCGCTGAGCTTGCTGAGGACAACGATGAATTGTCATCCTTACCCGTTCCAGAAGGTCTGATTCTCCTCTCACCATGGGTCGATCTTTCAGACACGAATGGAGAGTCGTGGCAGAAATATGGAAACGTCGATTACATTCCTTCAAGGCAAGCAGAAGTCATCGCTGGAATTTACGCCAAAGGCGTTCCATTGCGAGACTGTCGTGTGTCGCCAGGGCTATGTAGCAGTTGGCCATCCTGCTTCCCACGGACATTGCTGGACTATGGAGGTTGTGAGGTCTTTCGCACGCAAATCGAGAGATTGGCAGATAATATGCTGCATCACGGCGTGGAGCTTGATGCTACTGTTCAGGATGGCATGGTTCACTGCTATCCTCAGCTTGAGTATCTGTGGGGTCCAGATGCTGATGGCCTTTTTGATGCTTATTTTCAGCGTGTTGCGACCTTCATGGCCATGAAGTACTTTTAAGCTGTCCATTGCCCGCCTAAAAAGGAGCCTAGCATCCCTTCCAATGTGTAACCGTGACATGCTTTTCACAGCAGTTCCATCATTTCCCATGAATTTTCATTTAAAAAAGTACCAAAGAGTGTTACGGAGTCTGAATGAATGAGTTTTTATGCGCTGCTCAGTGACATGTTTTTCATCAAAAAGCTATGTCAAGTTCAGACTTAGGCTATCTTAGACTCAGTTCATCTCAGTTCGCTTGTGAGGCTTCGGCAGTATTTGCAGCCACACCTGGGAACAGCGTCGGGTTCTCAGAGCAATTCAGGGATGTATTGGCTGCCACTGTCGACACCTCGGGAGGCCGAGTGAAGCCACAAAAGCAGTAGGCAAAATGCTTGAGCCTTACCACTTACCAGCCTTACAGTCTTCAAAATCAGTCTGCAGGGATGGTGCTGTGCAATGCTTTTGGCCTTTCACACTCATCATTCAGCATTCCATGTCTGGTACGTACGAGGCTTTGGCTCTTGCCAGCTTCATCTCAGGAAAAGCTAGCTGGAGTTGGGGCCTATGGGGCTGTATGTGCCTGCCGAATTCTGCTGACACCGTTGACTCATGCGGAACGGATGTGGGTTCTGAGGCACTGTGGAAGGACGTGCGCCAACAGCTACTGTCATCTGAGAAGGCGTGTCCCCGAATCTGCCGACAAATCTTCTGTGGGCTGATCTTGGCATCTGCAGCTGAGAGACTTTGAAGGCCTTGCGTCTGGGAAAGGCTGACCCGTGAGTGGCTCAAAGGTCTTTCGATGTCTTTCGCCTTCGATTTTCCAAGAGATCTTAAAGATCTCTGCAACAGTCCTCGTAGCTCACCAAGTTGTAATCAACTTGCGAGGTCGGTCGTTGCACAGGCGGCCTTGATCTTTTTGGGTGTGGGACATCTGCCGGACCACCTGAACATACTTGAAGCATCTTGAACCCACGCAGAACAACGTCGCTTCCAGTGTCTTCCAGCTACAGCCTTGCGCAACTTGTGCACTTTGGTTTTTATTTAATATGCATATTCACTTTGTTTATTTAATTGTATAATATTTTTTTTTTTTGTTTCTTTAATTGTATATTTAGTGTGTAATGTGAAAAATACGGATTCATATATCTATCCGTTGGGAATGCGTCGTCACCCGACCCGATTGGAGGTCGCACGCTCCTTGCTGTCAGTTGCGGCTCTCTCTGTTGAAACGGCTGCAGGAGATGCTGAGGTCCGGGGGACCTGACCTTGGGACGTTACAAGATGCCAGAAGGATAGGAGATGCGTCAACTGTAAATGCTTACGTAGCAATGCTGACTTGTAAATGTGTTTAGAGTATCTTACTGTGCCTGACCAACATCCACCAACTGTGTTCTCATCATTTTTCATCATTTCTCGCTTTGCATTTTATGACACCGCGAGAATCAGGAGTAATAAGTGTTATATAAATGACTTTACGGAAGAGGAAAGGAGAGGAAGACTGCCAGGCTGCTTTAAGAGCTTTGACTCGTCTTTGTGCAGGCGTGGAAGGAAGGGAAGGTGCTAGAAACTAGAAACTGCTGAGATTCACCATTTTTTCAGACTGAGACTGAGGCTCAGATAAACATAACACAAGTACGACTTGGATAAACACAACTAAGATCAACCAAGCAGGTGGTACTTCTGGTGATGAAAGGTCACTCAGAAGAGCTCTCTTCCATGCTCTCGGATGTCGGCCGCCCAACTTTTGACATCCTTTGACACTGTTTGTTTGTGTCGCGCGTAGTCCAGAAGCACCTGACACTTTCGTGACGAGCCAAGGCATTGCCTGTTCTTTTGTGGCTTGTTCTGCTCCCAGCGATGTCGTGTCATACCCAGACGTGTCATCAAATCAGTGGTGAGGCCGACGCCACTGGTGCCACGGGGAGGTGGGGCCAGTCCAGGAAATCGGAGATCACCGGAGATCACCGGAGATCACAGGAGTCCAACCGCTTTCGTGGTCGTAACAAACGTGTGAAGCCTCAACGATCCTCATCCTCTAAGCCTTTGGAAGCGAATTACATCGTTTCATTGCTGTTGGACGGAGGCCAGGGCTCGTGTGACTCGTGTGCAAACACCAACCATCAGCTTCAAGGTCCTCATGGCCTGACAAAAGAAATGGTCGATGGGTGAGAGGTTGATACAAGACTAGCTACAGAAGCACTGGCCACTTTCAGAAGGAATGTTGCTCTCATTGCACAAGTGAACAGACTGACTAGATTGACATAGATTCACAAGATTTCACAAATTCGTGAGCCACATAGATTGAATGCACTCATAGATGTGAACTATATGTCAAAAGGAGCGGAGCCCTCTCCTAGTGCTACAACTAAATCGTGAGACAGCAATGAAATAAAATTAGCTTCTGAGCCTTGCTCAGTATTGCTTCTGGCAGCATGTTCGTCTTATGATGCGCAAGTATGCCCATGAGCAGCCCGATGCTGATGAAAGAGAACTTTACGAGAAGCTGATTTCACGCTCCTAGTTTCACAAGTGAGATTTTACATGTTTGTTCATGTTTTTTTCATGTTTTCCTGAGATCACAAGGGCACTTGTTAAGGCTGGAGGTCGGCATGCTGTGTTCAACGAGTCACCTGAGGTCAAGGCTTATCTTGTGGAGTGATCGACCCCGACTTTGCAGAGCCTCTCGATGGAAAGCTGACTTTGGAACGGGGCTTTCGGTACACTTTGGAGCTGGACTGTGAGGATGAATCTTTGAGCTTCTGCCGTGTGGTGGGCTCGGTGAGATGCGAACCCAGAGACTGCTTAAGTGGCTCCGGCTTGGCTCTTTTGGAAGCGGATAGTCGTCAAAAGGTTGAGGAGGTTCGGACTCTGGTGCTTCCAGATGAAGTTTGTCGTAATGCTTTGCTGGCTTTGATCGAGCATCTGCAAACCGATCATAGATCCTTTCGACGACGGGCTTCATTGCTTACTTGGCTTCCAGCTGGGTGCATCACAGGATGCATGCCTGGGTGCATGGCAAGAGCAGCACCAGGTGTCCCTCATGATTCCTCCGAGAACTCACCTCGACTTGGAGCCTTCCGCTCGGAAGCCTCCATTGGGCGTCATCGCGATGAAACCAACGAGTACTTGGAAGACTTCCAGGCTTACTCGAGGCAGCTGTGGGATCGCCAGGCATCTTCTTCGTCCTCCATCCGTGTGTTCCTGAATGCCCTGGTAGAATTTCACATGATTCACCTGTGAAACAAGAGCCATGTCAATCACCAAGAGAATCAAGAGAAGCCAATGATTGCACAGTTGCGCGCGTGAAAAGTGTTGAAAATTCTTAGGCAAAAGTGGCAGCCTTGGAGATCTCTCCAGCGCACTGCGCCAGCGGGGCTCCAAGATCCAAGAATTCTCCAAGTTTCCAACCGATTCTTCAAGTGGAAGGCCTTGGAAGGCCCAAATATGTCCAAGTTATGCATTAAAAACGCATTGATTGCGAGAGCAAATGATATTCATTGACAGCTCATTGACAGCTCATTGACACTCAATCCAATTTAAATTATGGACAATTTTGTTTCGGGCCTCCTGTATTTTATATCGGCAGAGGGTTGGCAATTGGTGTCCACAAGCCGTGTGGGCCCAAATCATCCAGATCATAACACTTCAACATAAGTACGTGCATCCATGTTTGGACAAACCATGAATGACACTAAACCCCAAGTCTTCCCAAAAGTCTCAACAATGTCATCTTAAATCATTATCACTCTGAAGTCCTGAAGTTGTCCCAACTGTAGCGCGCAGTTGTGCAATGTTTTTCGCAGTTGAGGGACCCAATTTTCTGCAAGGTATGGGCGGAGAAAAGAGACGAGGGACTCCAAAGAAAACACTGACACAAAAGAGGCACGACCATCCCCTGCGCAGCCAAAGGCAACCAGGCTGCACTGAGGACAGAGAACATCAACTTTCACATCCGTTCATATAGTGATGCACATGTCAGCTGTTTCAACATGTTCGAACTGTTTTGATCCCTGGGAACAGAATCTCTTGGACAATTGGTTTCAATATGTTTCAATCGAGATCTTCCAGCGTGACGGTCTCGTCTCGTACGGCCACTTTCAGGCACAAAAGGACAGGCTATCTGCCAACGAATGCGCAGCACTACTCCACAGGTGGCTGGTTCGCCGTCTCTTGCATATGACAGATGACAGAAGTGCCACGTTACATTCTGCAAACGGGAAGCCTTAGTCTTTGGTAAATGGAAGGCTTCTTTTGCACGATGCGCCAGCAGTCGCGGATGGTCAGGCACCGTTGTGTCGCCTTCGTACATGCTGACAGCAGTGTTTGGAACGAAGTTTCACACAATCTTCAAACTTGGCATTGAAAATATTCAAATGACTTGAAATTTTCAAATCTGCAGGCAGTCGCCGGATTTGAGCTCTTCC
>VSDK01027233.1:216796-226859 GCA_009767595.1 Symbiodinium kawagutii | reverse complement strand
CTCTTCCGACTTTCTTCCACTTTCGAGGAGTTTTGGGAAGTACTGCCAGCAGCTCAAGCCGAGTCACCAGTGAGGTGCTTCCAGGCTTTCCACTTCCGCCGCGCACCGTGGCCGTTTCTAGGCAGCCTATGCTCCTGTTGGATGAATTACTGGCAGAGCCCAAGCTCCAGAGCCGTGTCCTGGCAGTCAATGCTTGGTGAGCGATAGGTGAAAGATATCGCATTTAGTCAATGATGATGACAATGGGATACAATGATGATGATGATGACGACAAGGATAATGCCAATGACAATGACATCTTTCATTATAGTGCATGTAGGTAGTGAAATGTTGTGAATGATAATGATGAGATTGATGATGCAGTGAATGATAGATCATGATAGTGATGTAGTGGATGATTAATACCAGCAACAAGTTTGATAGCGGTCAATGTTATATAGTAGTGGGCAATATGAGCAATAAATATCAATAAATAATGTTTAATAGTAGGGGTTCACCTTCAGCCGTAGTTGAACTCATCGAGATGGCGATGGAGAGAGTAGTGGTTCACAGTGGTTTGTGACGATCAGCAATGGTTGATAATAGTGAAAGCACACGAATACCCGCTAAGAAACCATGATAGTCACAATTGCTGACTAAGGTTCAGATGACCATTAAGAATGAATAATGCCGATGACCCCACGATGATGCTACCACTGACGATGATGGTGGCTGCAGTGACATTTTCCCCATCATTTGACTCCCAAAAAGTGTTGACATTGTGGTATGCTTGAGTCACTTGGAGGCTTTGGAGATGGAATGCCGGTGATGACTTTGGAGAAATGGAGCTGGTTTTTAGTGCAGGTGCAGAATGAAGAGCGATTCTTGGCACAAGCTTTTGATACGTCAACCCTTTATGAATCAGAGAGACGAAACAGACTGCAGATTGGTTGCCAGAGTTCAACTGTGTTCTTCATCTTTGCAACACTTCGCCTCTCGCTAGGTGGTGTGGTGGAAGCCGCAGCGTCCCAGCTGAAGTCCATGGAGTCTCCTTACATCGACTCAGATGGGCACCTCACCCTCGCTGGCCTATCCACTAGCCTATGCGCACAACAGAACAGTGCTCCTTGGAAGCTGGAAGAGCCGTGGTGGACTCTGGTGGTTTGTGGTCATGATTGCTCTGAATATCGCTTGATCTTCCTTATTCTGCCCTTTGCCCAGACATCTTGTGTTGAGTGACCTCCAGGCTTTCATTGGGACTTTTCCTCCCTCTAAGACCGATGAATATGAACCGCAGTATGCTCAACTTGTGGGAACAGCACCCCTGAAACATAGCCCCACATCTGCGAAACATTTCGCGAAACGCATCCCAAAAGCACCACGGTGCACCAAAGACAACGCTCAGAGCGGGTCCCCTGATGCCTTCGCCCAGGCCATTCGACCAGATCTATGTCAGCCGGGTTCCTGCGACATGACTCGGCCAATGAAGGATTACTGGATCGCCACTTCTCACCACATCATTCTGGAGACGTTGGATGAGACCGAAGGTGGCTTGGTCATGGTTCGATTGGCTAATGCAAAGGTTCAATCCGATTCTACATCAGATCCAATCAATTTTTATCAATTTTTAATGCCGAAATGTCTAGGTTTGGCTCAGCTCAGGTTCTTTCATGGCTGAGGCCCCGGTGGAAATGGTGCGAGTTATGGATAGTTGTGGCAGGTCAAAACGCCTCAGTGTCTCGCCAGGAGGGAAATGACTTGGAACCCTTCACGCGTTTGCTACAAGAAGGGTGCAGGTGTTTCAGTCTGGCTCTTGTGGAGGCAGCTGAGCTTCAGGCTCGACTCAGAGTTATTCCAAATATTTCTATATTTTCATCTTCCATGTTTCGAGGCTGACGGAGTTGAACTGACTCTATGAGGATACTTTGTAATATGAAGCAACGTAGGTTGCTTCTTAGAGTTTCCTTTCTACCATCACCCTGAACCGTGGCTGGAAATGCTGTGCTGACTGTACATCCCCGAGTGCTTAGATGCTGCCACTCCGTGTTGCCTAAATCGCCAGGTAGAGCTGCAAAAGAAGCGCGTTTCCTTCGCAGAGCACCACTTAGAATGGCCGATCACAACGTTGTTTGGCGACGTTTGGAGTTTCTCACATGATGTGCCCTGTATATTGGCACGCCGGTCTGAGGATGTGCTGCAGCTCTTGTTATCGACAGGTGCCACATTGAGGGGATTGGAATGGATTGGAGGGATTTTGCCACTTAGTTCGCACCTTTGGGGCCCTGTGGTCAATGTCGTTTTGAGTTTTGAGGCTTTGAACGCATCCAATACCCCATTGTGACAGAAACTCAGGAGTCAGTTCAGTTCAATGTGTGCTCAATCCTTCCGTTTGTTCGCTTGCTTTGCAATGGTGTCAATGTGGCTTTCTGACCCGTGCCTTTGTCCTGCGTGCCAAATGCTGTCAATAATCACTATCTTTCACATTGTATTCTCTAAAAGCGCCAAATAATCTCCAAAAACATCCAATCTGTGAAGTTGCGCCAAGGCTTGTTCTCAGCTTGCAGCAGCTGGCCTCTGCCAGACTACGCGGAGAGGTGGCAACATGTGCGGCTTCAGCCTCGAGCTAGCTGTCATGATCGCCCATCTTCATCAGCTCTCCAAGTTTGCCCTGACATAGTGTCTGAGACACAGGTGGCAGAAGTGCTTTTTGACAAATTGGGCGAGAAATTATGGAGGACAGAAGTGCTCTCTGCTGATCTCCTTCCCACCTCCAAAGCTTTCAGAAATTTGAGAATTTTGTCTTTTCCCTGTATTCTCTAAAAGCTTTTGGATTTGGACCCTTGGAATCCTTTGGACACATTTGGACGAAAGGAGCAGTGCAGAGATGCCATCCCCTGAAGAAGCCAAAGGTCACTTCGCTGACAGCTTAGTAGCACTTGAGTCAGAGTGCTCCGAAGATCTTCCACGAGTAAAGTCCCATAGAGTCACTGAAGAATCTTCGAGTTGGCATCAACTGGCATGTTTTGCAATCGACCCGTGTATCTTTAGGTCGTCGTTCTTGCTCCTGGATGTGACATAGATCCTGGCCTTGAAGGGCCGAAAGTGCAAAGAGGTGCCTGATGGTGCTTGCTCTAGCTATTGCCATGGTCAATCATGTGCAGTTCTGGCCAAAGGATCCACAGGTTGGAGGTGCCAACTATTTTTGGCTTCCGAGCCACCCTTTATGCACTTTCCCATACTTTAAACTTGCAGCTTCAACGGTCCAAACTTGGCGATGACAAGCAGTGCTCGGGTCATGATGCAGCGAAGGTGTAGGTGCAAGCTCGACCGTGGAAGATAGCGAAATTGTGGAGGCGGGGCATTGTGGCCATTCTGGTGACTACATTGTGATTTCATCGTGCTCATATGGTTGCACACATATGAATATGATTACATGTATGTGACTACATTGGATGACCGACCATGGGATAAAAATTCTTTACTAGGTTGCTATTGTGGCTGAATAATGAGCCCGTTGACATGATAGCAAGTAATTACCTGATTATCATAATCCAAGATGGGAATGCCGGGTTGTCTATGCCGAGCATTCAATTAGGATGGACCACAGCTAGCGCGGGAATGCTTGATGGCCCGCTGACCATGAAGGCATTTTAAAGCAGTATGCATCATCAAGGCATGGCATGTCCCAAAGCACAAGCTTCAACGGCTCACACTGTGAGGCCTGGCAAGAGGCCGCAAATCGCTTCACCGTTTGGTGCGGCCAGGACAGCAACTTCCACAGTAACTTCCAGCTGCTGTGTTCCAAATGGATGGCAGAGAGATGGCGGAAACATGCGGAAACTGCACAATTCCAGGTGTTCGACAAGAAGTTTGCGCAGAAGCTTCCTGGTCAGACAGCAGCCACTCATCTCAACTCAGGATACTTGGGACAGCTCTTATGAAATATATGCATTTATATTTATATTGTTAATTTTAGTTATTTACTGTTGCAAGAGCCACAGCAAACTCATTATTACATAGTGTTATTTACATATTATATATATATATAGACATGTGTGTGAGTGCGTGTGTGTGTGTGTGTGCGTGTGTTTTTTTTTTTTTGTGTGTGTGTGTGTGTGTATTTTGTTTTGTGTATATCATTATGATTATTCAATCTCCGTGATTTACACAAAAAATGATCAATTCGTATCTTCGAGTCGGATCCGGTAGGTCGGATTTCTGCCCTCAGATGAGCTTCGCAGCCTCGCGGAGTTCAAGCAGAAGCTTTTCTGCACTGGAAATCAATAGAAAGATCATCCTTGGATATCTTTGGGAGCATTATTACATAATATTCCCAAAATTCCATTATATTCCTATAGTACTCTCTTATTACATCATGATTAATGATGATTCATGGGAATGTGCCACATATTCTCAACAAAAACCAAGGGTGATCAGGGGGCCTCTTGAGCTGTGGGCCCTGTGAACTCTGCATCACCACAGCGCTGCGGGTGCCAGGCAGAGCATGTTGGAGTACCACCGGCAGCAGCTTGGCTTCTCCATGTTTCGAACTGTGACTGGAGAAAGCAAGCGGATCAAGCTGCAAGATGTGGAGCTCAGGTACTTATCATTGAGTTTTCCGTTGTCTTTGCGACACTCTCCAGTGACTTGACCGCACTGGGTATCCCATCGTATCTCTACTGTTTTTTTCTTCAGCCAGCCTCTATCAACACTTTTTGTGCTGAGTATCACCCTAAGTCGTCATGGGACAGAAGTCTTTGGGAGTCTGCGAGCTTCTGAGTTTCAACGGTATTCCTTCCATTTCCTTTCGCTATGTATTTCTACCAGATTCCTAGAATCTTCCTCTAAAATCCTCTTATTTCCTTCTACATCCTTCTACCTACTGTATTTCTTTTCACTTCTCGTTCTTTTTTTCTGTTTCCTTTCTCTTGAAGTTCTTTAGGTTAACTACAACCCAGCTGCTGCTTGGTCCTGTGGTGCCAGACCCTCGGTCTCTTCTCGTTTTTCATACTGCTGGCAGGTGCCCTGTGACGGCATAGTGAGGTGCAGATGGCTGCAGTGACCCTGGGATGTGGAGCTGATGGGTGCGATGGTGCAGGGGTGCCAAGAGGCTTGTGCTTAAGCCATGTCCGAGGGCTGCTAAGGGCTGCGATGCACCGTCATTCTCGGTACAGGCCTTCCGCAGTGTTGTGCAAGTCCATGTGCTGAGGCCATGCTTGCACACACTGGCCTCTTCTTCCTCAACGATGGCTGCGGTTATGTCTTGATTCTTGTCGTGCAACTGCCGCTAGGAACTGTGAAGAGGATGATGTCGGACTCCTCATCGTCAATCATGTGGAAATGTGCAAGAATGTGCCCTTATAAACACATATTATGCGATGCATGTTTGTGCACGTGGATTTTGCACCGTTTTCACGCACACTACATCATGGATACTCAAGGAGTGTGGTCATCGGATGATGTAAGTGCAGAGGGTTGATTCATACACAACTCTTTTCCCAGCTTTCTTCATCCTAGTGGCAACACGACAATAGTTGCAGGCTAGTATCAAATCAACTGGAGCTTGTCTAGGCGTACCGTGGTGATGCTTCTGCTAAGAGTGATCCTACCAGTGATGATTGGTGTTAGTGGTGATTGTGCCTGTCACTCCATGATGGTCAGCGACTATGATGACGATGATGATGGCGAAGCTGCCGGTGGTGATGGTGACCGTGACCAGTGACAGCACTGACAATGGAACAAATGCACCCGAGAAAAAAACTGCTAAGCAGCATGAAATGAACATACACTACCTTTCACATGAGGGTGATTTTCTTTGGTTCGAGGCAGCATGAGGATGCATCAGACAGCATCAAACTGAAAAACATGACGTGAGTTGGAGCACGTTGGAGCTTGTGAGTTGGCAGGGACGACTCGGGCCTGAGGAAACCAGCCTTCTTGAGGAACACTGAGCTGCAAGCTGGGGGTCAAGCAGCCAGACACTGAGCTACCAAGCTGCCGGTCAGAATAACGGCATGTGTTTTCAACCTTAAGGCCGCTGCCACTGCACCGCCCAAGCCTGTCTATTTGGAGGCTCCGAGAGTTCACAGTGCCTCACAGTGGCCTTGTGTGGCCAAGTTCAAGTCACAACAGGTCCGACTGATTGCAGCACGTGCTATACCTGGCATCGACTCCCCTTTACCAAAGGGTCCGGTGGCCCTTTCCTCAGTGCCCTTGGTTCACAGCTGGATTAAGTATTCAGCATTGCAGCTTGGCCAGGTGGTAAGTGCCAGTGTTTGGGGTTCTCCTCCAGACTGTGCTCGACAGGAGAGTATGCACCTAATATTGTAACTGCACTGCATTTTTATTGATAGTTTGATCTGATCAGAAGTGTTGATAGCCTTTGGCATTCGTTGATAGGACTATCATCCAGTCAAATCATCTGGCGTGGTTCTCTACTGGCCAGACGCACCTTGGTAGCAAGTCTGAGCAGCTAGGAGTTACTGGCTGAGTGTCATGCCCGACGGAGAGAGAGAGTTACTAGCTGCTTTTTGGAAGACAGGACTGGAATAGAACCAGTCTGGCTGGCATGCTTGCATGGCCTGGAAGCGTTGGGACGTCTTGCCACCAAGGTTGCCGGTCTTGCTGCTTGCCAGAATTTAGATTTAGCGTAGCACAGCCAAACCGGGAGAGTTCCTGCGGGATATGGTGCAGGTGCAGGGTCTATCCTCCTTGATTTGCATTTGTTTGACAATATAAAATGGGTTGAGTTGTCATTCATGCCAGTGCATATTATTCGCCCCTGTTGCCATCCATGTGTTGTTGGCATTGGCGGAGATGGTACATCTGCCCCGGTAGCCTGCGGCAAGTCTTCAGACATACGACTCACATACAGTTCTGTGCATGCCCATAAGTAG
This sequence comes from Symbiodinium kawagutii, assembly GCA_009767595.1. Taxonomy (NCBI): domain Eukaryota; class Dinophyceae; order Suessiales; family Symbiodiniaceae; genus Symbiodinium; species Symbiodinium kawagutii. The sequence continues at coordinate 219,984 of VSDK01027233.1, read as the reverse complement.
ACATGCCAAAAATGGCAAGTAGATTGCAGGAACCAACTCCTTCCCAAATCCAACAAAAATGAGCCGGCATTTCACATGCGGGCAAGTAAACACAGGGTCCAACTATTGGAGAGGCGGCAATTTGTATTGACCCTGACACAAGGGTGCACATTGCAGATGAGCTGCTGAATTGCCAGGAGATCACATTTCTTCCTTAGATTCTGTGCTGGAACATGGCCGGTCCTTTGCAAACCAAGGGCTTCAATGTGGCAAACCCACACGCAGCCATACTGGTAGACGCAAGCTCAGGATGCGGAAATGGTTCCCAAAATCCAGTTGTCTTGTGAGGCATTTGTTCTTGGGCCTCCTGAGGTGGAATTGTTTGAATTGGATCAGACTTTAGGAGGCTCAGGGGCATGGCCAGAGCGAGATCAATGGCAACGAGTGTGGAGACGGGAATCCAACGTCATTGGAGGAGACCTTCCACCCTTCAAGATGCCAAGTTTCATCAACGATCTCCCAACACCTCAACTCCAGAAGCGATATCAAAACGGCATAATACAGCCATATACAGCCTAACTGAGGATAAGAATCCCAAATCTGTGGTCCACAGTCGGCCCTCAAACTCTTAATTTAAATTGCTCTAGATTTTCCACCTGAGGGTCGCTCAATTTCTTCGCAGTTTCTTAATTTTGTATTCTTATATATATTCTTATTATTCTTTTATGGACATAGGGTGATGTTCTCATAATTACCCATGGTTTTCCTTACTCTCAGCGATTCGCCACAGCATCTCACAGTTCCCAATTCTGTGGGGGAGTGGCTCAATGTTGAAGCTAATCTTGACCTTCACAGCCCTGGGCCCTTGCAACCCGAGGGAAAAAACTGCACGCTTCGCATCAGAAAACGCTGTCACAGTGTTACCCCGAACCAGGGCTGCTAAGAATTTGATTCCCTCAGTGAGGGTCCCTGAAATTCTCACCCGCAGAAACAATTTATATTCAAACCAAATAGGGGTGGAAAAAAATCTAAGCCCCTTTAATTCGTATACAGAAGATTCTGATGCAGTACCTTCGTTGTATGTCACAAGCACACAAAACTGCCGCCTCACACATGCCACGATTTTCAGAGCATGACAGTTTCCTCAAAAGTGTCCTCTGGTTTGGCGCTTGGGACAGGCTACAGTCGCATAGCCTTCTCCGCAGCACCAGTGTTGGCACCTCATGGCACCTCATTGGACTCATGTCTTAGAAATTCAGAGCAGAGACCAGAGAAAAATCTGATCCTTTGGTCAAGGCATGGTCTTCGCCAGGGTCTCCGATGGCTTCCGGCACTCTCCGGACAGGGTCTGCGCTCGGTGTTGTTCAGTTCCCATATTTTCCCATTGAAAAAAGCGCATCAAGAGCTACAAAGTGCGGCACTGTGCTGTCCAGGTGGCCGAAGACCCACAACCCATGGAGCACTGTCCGGAATGCTGGCGCACATCTCATTAGTCGAAGGAGGTTCTAGCCTTGGACTCTACAGCTGAATCCTTGCCTTGGACCCGGTGTCTTGCGGGGCCAGATGCACGGCCAGATGTCTTGTACTTCACAAGATTTCACAACTTCATATTTCACATTCCGAGGCAGACGTGCCTCCCTGCAAAGAGCCTCACCACTGTGACCCCGTGCATTTCCGCCCTGGGTCATTCACGAGTTTACAATTGACAGCAGAGCAGTGTCTTCCTGGCGAATGTCAGTGTACCTGGCCAGTGCGATTGCTGTCGGGTTCTGTACGGTCCACTATTGGACTCTGCATTGACCAGAGCCTCGATGCTTCAAAGCTCGTGTACAGTTGATGCATTGAGGGCCGGTCTAATCACAAGATCTTGTCGGCATGTGGCTTGCACAGTGCTGAATGCAAAACAGGCAAAGCATACCAAGAGAGAGAGAGAGAGAGTGCAGTGCTTGCCAGGCTTGTGTTCTCATTCCGTAGCTGACCGTCCCCTGAATTCAAAGTTGCGCGAAAACATTGGACAACTGTTCAGAATTGGCTTTCTAAAGTTGGAGGTGCCCCCCAAAGGGCAGTATGGCGGAGCTCGCGGCTAAAGTTTTGTTCTGATCTCAGACAGGGCTGAATCATAATTGGACAATCCTGTTTTCATGTGGTTTTCATTTGGCTTCTCTTGGAACCAGGCACGACCTCGGACCATCATCTGTTCGTTGTGTGTGGCCCTCAAACCGAAGTCTACGACCGCCGCTGCGAGTTTTTCACTCAATGCTTAGAACATGCAGATCATGCAGGCTGATTTCCAGCCATCCAGCGAGGGGGGAAGCTTTTTTTGCCAATGTAACAATCTTTCGTGTCCTTGCCACCTGCCACGGCACGGGATGTGAATCCTCTCGAAATCTCAGCCCCCAGAACGTCACCTCTGGTGTAGTAGTGACTCTGCGCATCCTGGGCGGTTGTCAGCGGGAAGGGCTCATCCAATTTTCCCATCCAGACATTCGCAATGTAGAGGAAATCCAAAGTGAATGTTTGGCCAGTGCAGGGAAGCGATGTCACCTGGTGAAGGTTAGGAGAAAGGCAAATGGACAGTTATTGATAACACATGCCATTTGATCCTCATCTTACCTCATTCCATCATGAATCTGACGCTGTGTCCGTGAAAGTAATGTGCTGGATTCGCAAAGGTTTTTTTTGGTTTCATTAATTTCTGCGCCCAGGGTGGTCCAGTCACTGTGCATTTCCTGGCAGCTGCCCTCTTGAGAGCACCCGTGGAGGTACGGAACTTAAGGGTCCAGTCCGCTGGGAACACGCCATCTGATCTGGTGGTCCTAGACCCTCTCCTGTGTGAACCTCCCAAATAGATATCCATTGAAGCGGCATTGAGTCCTTGCATTGCCGGTTGCATGCATGCATTGCAAGTAGTTGCATGATGTTACATGTGCCTGCAACAAAATGCTGAAACAATCCTTTTGCAGCATGTATCTGAATCAAGTGATATCAAGTTTCTGCACGTAGGTGAGGCCATTCGTTTTCTTCACCCTACGCAATCTGATGAGACATACAGACATCGAAAGCAGATTGTGAGGCGAATGAATTACCTGGTGCGTTTGTCTTGCCTCGGAGGCTGCGTCCTCCAAACCTACCTGGAGCTTGCTCCCAGTGTCAGGCACAGAGGATACAGGTGGACTTGACGTATGTAGATTGTTTAGAAACAATGTTCC
>VSDK01027233.1:194296-211796 GCA_009767595.1 Symbiodinium kawagutii | reverse complement strand
ATATGCAGCTCAGCGGCAGTTCTTGCGGAATGTGGATGGATGTGGTCTCAGCATTCGTGAGCAATCCACCTCCAGGCCTTATCTTTGTGAACTTGGCTACGGAGTTGTGGGGGTTGAGGCTGAGGGCTGAAACAAAGCTTGACCAAAGTTTTCTTCAGTCCATCTGTTGAGACTAATTTCAAGCCTGCCAGGGTGTCCAGCGAGGAATTCTGGAATTCAAGGCTGAGCATCAAATCAGAGTGCTCGACCCAGAAAATGTTGCTGTTCCAAAGGAAACCTGTAGCATCAACGGCAAGCCTTCAAGCAAAATCACAGCGGGGGAGTGCCGCAGTTTTGCATAGGTCAAAGGCATGAGGTCCCGAACGGTCATGTCAAAAGACGCAGAAGGCGAGCCTCTCTCCTGGAAGACTGGACTTTCTCAATTCTTGTGATTCGCACATTATTTCTTGAAAAGATAAGTAAACAAATAAACACACAAACAATACAAATGAAAAATGAATGAAACATATGAAACAAATAGATGAGTAAACACATAAATGAATAGTTATATTAATAAATAGATGAAGACGTAATATGCATATATTTTTCCATATTTCACAATGACCTGGATGATCTTCACCTCAGGATGGAGGGAAGGCACTGCCTTTTTCCCTGAGAAACAGTTTCGAGGAGCAAGGACTTCCCAAAGTCAGGTTTCTGCTGTATCACTGGCTGTCGTACAAAACTTCCGTCGAAGGTGTTTGACTTAGCAATTGTCAGTGATCATATAGGGTGCAGTAATGTCCGGGCACTTTCGGCTTGTTTCCTGTCCAATACATTTTTTTTAATCATTTTGACGAACGGATTCCAGGAGAGGCTCAGTATTTAAGACAGATGACCAGGGGTTGGCGGCCTACCCTGCTTGTCATGAAGTTCTTGCATATTGTAATCATGCCTGGTCAACCATGTCCAAACACCCAGCGCGTGAAAGCCCATCTCCTCTCAGTGAGGTTAGGATACTACACAGAAACTCCTGCAGTGTGGAGAGGAAAGGCCGGCGGAGTTGCAGTCCAGCTCTCTTATGACCTGAGTAATCTAATTCCCAATATCCCCAATCTAAAATGCACCAGGGGCCCCTTCAGAATATTTGTAGTTTTCCCTCAGTTTTCCTTCAGTTTTCCCTCAGTTTTCCCACTAAATCAATGAGCAGACTAAATGCCCGCCTTGGTCTTTGAAGAGACTGCTACCTCAGGTGAACCTTGGCAAGAGGTATTCGCCTTTGCACATCATAGAGGGCGACATGTGGGGTCCTCAAGAATCCTCAAGATACTCAGGGACGTGGCTTTGATTCGGAAGCTGAGGTTTGATGTCACGCCTGACCTAGTTGCTGCTTCAACCTTTGCAACAGATGGCAGGCACACACGCTCAACTGAGCCTGTTTTGGATTCGAAGTAGCGCACTATACCCCATGCGGACAGAAGATGTGGTTGTCCATACTCGTGCACTCCTCAACCTCCTCAACTTGAAGTTTCCGATGTTTCCGATGTTTCCAAACAGAACATGTTGAATCAACTTTGTGCAAATGAATTACACATGTGCAAAATTTGACCGAAATTCTCATCTAAAGAGATCTGCAGATGTGCAGGTTTGACCTAATCTATGATCGTGATGCCTTGGCCACTTGGAGGGGGCACGGGGTTTGGTATGGGGCCCCGAGTTGTACCAACCAAGTGGATAGCAAGGTGGGTGACGGTGGGTGATGGTGGGTGATGGGGATACGGGTAGCTGAGGATGCCAATTCTTCGGTTAATTCTTGGAATGTTCAGCGGGGCCAGAGGGTCTTGACCTGCACCCATCGTTTGGAAGCCTTAGTGTCCTTGGATGTCCTTACCCAAACTTATCTTATTATCATTCTTGATTAAGAGACGCTTTAGGTGCGTTGGATCTCTGACACTCCCAGAACTCGGATTGATGGATTGGTAATGATTGGTAGATGGTTTGGATATGTTTGAAAGGGCGTGGGCACCTTCCATTCGCACTGACCTTTAAGGTAGCTCTTCCTCCAGATTCCTGGGGCCAGCTGACCTCTCAGAACACACGGCACTGCTACAGCTCCGTTAGCCGGTCACATGTTCAGTGCACAGAGGTACGTGGAGAAACTCAGCTCCCTGCTTAGGGTAGGTGCGGGAAACCGTACCCATTTTGACAATGGGCCCAGGATAACGAATGATGATTGGAAGAACAGTTTGCATAAGAACTGCTTGGAGACTTCGGACGAATTCTGCTCTAGCCAAGCGTTCAGACGGCCAGGTGGACGAATTCTTTTAATCGCAGAGGGCCCAGCCAATGCCCCCGCAGTCTGTTGAGATTCGATGATCAGCAGACATTGACTCGCTGCCAGCTGCAGGGTGTCCAGTATGATCAGAGTAAAGCATCATACGATCGTGCCATCGGCATGTTTGAAAGATTTTGAAGGGACACAGAAGATCAATGTTATTTTCCATTTGTTTCTCAACATTCTAAGTATCATTAAGTATACCACATGTTGGCGCAGGCCGAAAATATAATCCACCGCCATTCAGTGTGCGTGCCCAAGCAAGATTCGAACCCGGAAATGTGCAATCAGCCCGCGTCCCCGTGATTGAGACATTTCACATCCAGGTCAGCAAGGAAAGCATCAACAAACTCTTTCCGGACTGGAGCTTGGTGCATCAATGACACAACTGATACTGTATGGCCACCAATAAGCAGGATAGATCTAGAATGTGTTAGAATGTGGCATGCTCCATGACACCAGGCAATCACTGGAATGAGGTCAGATCAGCGGATACACTGCTGCCAAGTCTAGGCTTTGTCGAGAAATGAAACCAGGTATCCAGGGCGCGCGGATGTTAAGCTTGCAGGAGCCATCGTGGTCTGTGACACTTTTGGAGACTGAGCCATGCAAGGATGAGTACGTTCTGGAGCTCAAGTCCCACTTCGCAGAGTTCGTTGTACTTTGTTTGTCGTTGCTTTGCTTCACTGCTGAGGAAAGTAAACATCGAAAGATCAAACGTTGCAATTGAACGTGTATTGAAATCGTTTCTCAATTGTTCTGCGTGCTTTCTGATTTTTCTCCAACTCCCAACCAAAACGGGAGTAAACAATTGCCATCAACTGCCATTAGTAATGTATGGTTGACATTGTTTTGAGATGTTTTGAGTGACTGTCATGGTGGGATGTCGTGTGTACTGCCGGCTGATCACGTCCATCGCATGAATTCCAATTTCGGTTCAACTCATCGCAAGGCACGAATGAGGAAATCATGAGGAAATCATAAGAGAATCAGGACTTGTTGGAATGTTTTGGCAGCTCATTTTGCAGAATCAGAAGGTGGATTGCTCTGCCCCTGATGTTTTTAACATAGTTGGACTGCTTTCTGGAGATCTGAAAACGGTGTTTGAGTGCCTCACCTGTTTCACCTCTGCGAAGTGAGAAGTCATGAGATACCATGCCGGCACAGCCATAGCCTTGATCATTGTTATCCATTTGACACCTTGATCAAATGACTTGCTCACATCATCAACACCCAAGCACTTAGTCAGTGCTGGCCATGGCCATCGTGACCTCTCACAGCCAGTGAATCGATCTGGGTGCTGTGTTAACCGCTCAAAGAGAAGTCGGTTCTCGTTGGTGGATTTTCTTGAAAACTTCTTGGTTCCCTTATTCATTTCAATTCATTTCACTTCTCCCAGATTCTCCTTAAAAATCTTCAAAGATCTTCAGACACACTTGGCCGGCAAAACGCAGCACCCGATCCCAGCCTTCCCAGGGCCTTCCCATTGGTAGCAGATCGGGTCCGATGTATGTCGCGCCATTTGCAAATTTGCCTCCTTTGTCCGACAAGCGCAGTCGAGCATGGGTCCCTTGGAGGCAAATTCCAGATGTATCATGTCGCCCCAGCCCCCTGTTGACAACCAGAGAGAACCACCAACAAGCTGCATAATTAAAGCTGCCAGGTGGTTTCTATATGGTCCCTGATTGTTCAAACATATCAAACATGCTTAGACTCTTAAGATGCTTTAGATGACCAATTTTTCCCAGATTGCGGTGAGATTGAATCGCCTCTCCTTCGCCTGTTTGTCGACGTTTGTCGAGCCAAGTCTAGCCGAGGCCCGGCATTTGGAGAACAGGCTTCGGGGACTGACCGAAGAGCCAACAAGGCCCTTGTGCTCGGGCGTGGCCATGATTGGCCATGCATGGCATGATATGAGCAGACGACTAATTAAGGGTAAAGCAATTGCCTTTTGATACGGTATTATATAATTGTAGGAATTCAGTGTTTGGCATGGAAAACGAGTTGGTCCGCCCCAAAAAACGAGTATCAAATCTTAAACCGAGGTACGTGTTGATATGTAAAACGAGTAGGTTTGCCCCAAAAAACGAGTTCAACAAATATGATTGGATCATCTTTCCAGGAAGTTTGATTTGAGAAACGCCGTTTGAGTTGGCTTCCTACACATCATTGAACGAGTTGGTTTCTTACCCGAACGAGTTGAAAAAACGAGTCTGTGAATTTGGGTTGAGATTTCGAACGATAATTTACTTAGCCGCTCGTATGGCATGACCCTGTGCCCAGGAAACATCTTCCGGCCGCTCAGTTGTCACCGCTCTTGGCCGGTCACCTTTCCCAGCACCGCATCCTTGCGTCGGTTGCCATGGCTTGCCGTGGGTTGCCCTGGGATGCCTTTCGCACCGAGGCCGCAATGCACCGAAAGCTTCGGAGGTGCCCAAAACGATCTTCGGCGGCAACGCTGCGCTGCGCAGTCGTGCGGAAGATTTTGATTCAAAAAAGCAGAAAACTTAATAATTAATTACTGTACATGTGTTTTAAAATGTTTTCAATAAATAAGTAGAAGTATATCATATTATATATTGCTATATGTTTTTTGGATCTCATATGATATTATCTTCTATTTTTTCTTATATTATGTTGCACATTTGTATAGCATTGTTGTGCTTCCACTTTTGAAATTATACTGCAACTACAGGATTGTACAAGATGGCTCTTTGAGATGTAAATGTTTTGTCCCAGGTTTTCCGGTGATCAGTATTGATTTGCGTGGTGTCAAATTGGTCTCCAGATGCTGTCAGCCATTGTACAGCAAGGATACATTTTGATACATTGCGATACATTGCGCATGTTAGAAAAAGGCAAGTGTGTTGAGTAGACAAGACAGTTGAAGAACATAATTTTCAAAATTATTCAAGGTGTTTAAGACACATTTGATGATTTCGTTCACTTCTTTATCATTCTTGTGGAGCGATACGGAGCGGCAAATTGGTGTGCCACGTAAGGAGCCTCCGCCAGAAGCGAACGTCGATCAGTCGAAACCGGAAAGCCGGGAACCCTGAAGAGGAGCTATTGCCAGTGCTGAAAGGAATGGAGTTTGAAACTTCCATAGCCTTCTCCATATGCACACCTTTAAGATTTTATGATAGGAGACGCAAGTAGGTGATGGAGGATGATTGAAACACATGCTTGTGATTGGCTTGTATTCTGGTCTGTGGCAGCCCTCGAATTTGCACTCAAGCCTGGGAGGGCTTGCTGCCATGTCTTCGGGGCAGCCATGGAAGAAGCAAAGGCTTGATGAACCAGCAGAGCCAGCCTCGACTGTCCTCACATTCTTCAGCGATGGATCCTTCCGCAGAATTCCCGGTCCCAAGGAATCGGAGGTTCCACGAAACAGGAAACAAATGACGACGGTCTTTGCTGCAGATGGTAGATATGTGCACTTGGAAAAGCCAAGTTCTACGGATAGCTGCTCTGCTCAGAAGCGCAGCGTCCAGATTCATGAGGCAGAAGGAGCCTTGGCCGTCCGCCCAGCCTCGAATACAGCTGTCCAAGGCACTGGAAGCAATGGCACTGCGAAAGTTGAGCCCGTCAGTGGAAGCACAATGGGAGCCATGCCCATTCCTCCTGCTTCAAAGTCTTGGTTGGATTCTCGCCTGGAGAATGCAAGATCGCGGCCACCACCACTGGTCAAGCGAGACGATGCCCCAAAATCTCAAGTTCCAGCTGCGAATGTGATGGTAGAACTCCATGTTGCTCAGAGAAACCCAACAAAGAGCACGGAGAGTGCTGCTCGTTTGCGGATCAATGCTTCTTCCACAGACGCCTTGGACAAGGTCTTAACCCAGTCTGTTGGTACTTTATTGTCTGCCATTAAACCTGCATTGTGACATTGAAGGATGCAGAACTGCCACTGCCCCTGTACTGAGCTAATGAAGACCATGAATGGATCGGTAGGAATGACCATCGCTGCACAAAAGTTGCAGGGGCGCCGTAGCCTTGTAACAAAGGCTGAACAGTGCAGCCCCCAAGCGAAAAAGACAGCACCAAGATTCCATGACCCACTACCTTGTGATTTTTCGTCTCTAAAAGTAACACTTTCAGGTTGAAGAAACAGAAGCAGAAAGACATAGTCTGTTGCACGATGAGCGGCCTCTCCTCTCCTGTCCTTCGCATTGCGCCCAGGTGGCTGACAAGTCACGGCGGAAGCCAGGTCAATCCCCAGATGTAAGGCAGAGATTTTCCCAGGATTTTCTCTTAGGCGGTTAAAAATCCAGAAATATCCAGAAATTCTGATTAGACAATCCAGATTCTGCCGTTGAGGCTCTCATATGCTCTCATGCCATCACAGTTTTCGATGTAAGGTCATTTGAATTCAATTCTATATATTTGCATTAAGTAGAATTAAGATATTATTTGAATTCATTTGTTGAATCCATTTGGCAAGGTGAATTCAGTTGCCGCGAACAGCAACGCCTCGCCGCAGGCCCCGCAGACCACCTCGGGAACTGCCTCCGTGGCGACCAGGAGGCGAAGCGGCGAAGCCACGGTTTCTGTTGCGCTGTTGGATCTGTTGGTATTTCGAATGATGAATTCATCAATTTGTTTGATTTTTTAAAGATATTTAAAGATATATTAGATATTTGCATCTATTCAAAAATATCAATGTTTCTGGATCTGTTTTGTTATTGCAGATGTTTCTGTTTCTATTGATTTTCATTGGATTTCTATAGTTTTGTTGGTTGTTCTGCATAGCTATGATATCTATGATCGAAGTATGCCATGGGCATACTTTGGACCTATGGAGGGGAGACCGATGGTACACTCTGCACGTTGCCCTCGTCAGCTGCTTAATTATTCCTCTTTGGCCTTGTATGCTTTGCCATGCCTTGCTCCTTTCGTTCTTTTTCTGGCCCTACTGTACCTGTCTCTTGAGCTATCTCTTTGGGAAGGAGCTGCGTCTGAGTTACTCTTTGACAGTCAAACCAGCCTCCAACAACGTCCTTTGCCACCTGTCTTCGCTTCTCTGGGCTTTGCACTCAAATACCTTTTAGGCTTGAACAACTCAGCAACCTCTCCTCTCCTCTCTCCTTTCTGCTCCCTGCGTCCGTCTCGACTTTCCTCTTCCTTTGTTTCTTCTCTCCTTTCTCATGGCTATGCCTCTACACCTGTCTACTTTGCTATCCGCTGTTTTTCTCACCTTCTCGATCGATCTGCTCTCTTCTTTCCTCCGCCCTCGCAAGACTCTAGTGGAAAACTGGCAGTTCCTCGTCATTCTTGGTGCCAAGATAGAGCAAAAACCTCCTTCATTCAATCGCTTGACCATTTCGCTTGGTTGCCATTTTGTAGGTGCCACGAAGGCCATTGCAGCAAGTGCTGCTAGCCTGAAGCGGTGGAGCTCTTATGATTGCCTGCGATCACATTGGGCACAGAGGGCTGTTGCACAAGAGCTGTTCTTCAGCACTTTAAGGGACCGGATGCCGGGATAGATGAAGGGTATTACGGTCAAGAAGCCTCACCTCAAGGTCATCCAAGAGCCTGGCCAGACCACAGACATCCATTAGCCGTACCTTGGCCCACTTGGAGCGAGCAGTGGGCTGCGAGATAATTGAAGCATGATTAGCTGTGACACTGTAACTAGCACTACACCTCATGCTAGCACAAGATGCCAGATTCCAGATCCCATCATACTTGGCGAATTCTATTGGCACTTCTCAACTTTCTTCTGTCATCCAACTTTTTACCTCCTTCCGTACTTTTTCGGGCATGAGTTGTACAAGTTGCATGGTTTTTCTACCATTCCGCTCCGTAAGCAACAAGCTATGGAGGGCAAGCCGTTGGACGCCCCGGCAAAAAAAGTGCAGATGGGGCCTTTTGTCTCCCAGGTTCTGTTCACAGTTCGATGAGTGTGCGGTGCATAGCCTTTGCATTGGCCAGCTTCAGTCTAGAACAACCTTGATGTTGCTGGGTCTATTCATTCCAGTGCTCATGAACCAAACAATGATAACTTTGGATAAAGAAACAATGAGAAACCGAACATGAAAGGAAACCATGAATGCTGGGCACACCGAAGGTTGGTTGGTTTTTTGGGCAGGCGGTTGGTTGCACTGTGTTGCGTCTATTCATTGGACGATGACCCGCCGCCTAGGCCAGACCTAGCAAGACCAGACATAGCCTGGATTGGCTGGGTTGCAGTACGTCGACATACGACCCTGCCTCAGCAGCCGAATTTCGTGGCAAGGGGTGTGAAGTTCAAGTGGCAACAGGGTATTGATGAGACGGCGGAACCGCCAAGCCCAGCGAGAGAGAGGGTATTGATGATGTTTCAAGATGTTTAAAGGTTGTCGTTTTAGAATGTTGCAAATATTGTGTGTCGAGAAATTCACTGTCAATAGCAGTCATCAGTCATGACACATGAAGACCTGTTTTACTTGTTAGCGAAGCTAGTGACAGTTTCAGCCTGAGGATGGTGATCGACGGCACTCTGATGGCAGCATGCGGCGACCTTGGCAGAGCATTTTATGCATTTGGCTTTGGAAAGCATCGCTGCGCTTTCGATGGTTTCACCCACGAATTCCATGAGGAGAGGCCAGGCAGCTTTGCCAGGATCTCAGTGAGATATTGTCAGAGAAACTCGTCAAACAATTTTTTCAACTAAATCAGCTTGTCAAATAACTTTACAAGTTCCGCTGTCCAAGGCCAATAATGCCACTTCCTGATGCTGCACTTGCGAGGGTTGCAACTGGTGAGGGAAGCTACAACGAATCTGTGATCGAAGGCCGTCGCCTCAGAGCCGTAGCATTGTGCCTTGCGCAACTTGTCATGCCTTCCTCAGGGGGACCCATTCGGCCAAACTTGCCTTTGGTCCCTTCCTTCGAGGAGAGCGGCATTGCTTACCGATTCTTACTGATTCTTACTGATTCTCTTGGATTTGGGCATTGAGTCAGTCTGGAATGTCAATCATTTCTTCCAATTTGGCATGGAAAGAGGGCAGAAAGAAAGTCGCGGAAGAAGCGCGGCGAAAGTCAGCAAGAGATCTGGAAAGAAGGCAGCGGTCAGTGTCAGTTTTGCAAGGCAGCAAGAGATCAAGGTGAAGCTATGGATACCGTAGCTATCTGTAGCTCTGGGTTTCTGTTTGCACTACTGGTCTTCCATAGGAGGCGCTTGGAAGCGCTGGAAGAAGCCAATCGCCGGCGAGAAAACCGGCGGAGAAAGCTTCAGAACCAGGCGGAACTGAGAAATTGCATGAGAGACCACAAAGAGAGAAATAGAAAACTGAGAAAACATGTAGAGAAATAGAGCTGAACTTTTCCGCTTTGCCTTATCCTTAATTCTTTTGCTTGCACAGGCGCGGCGCCTGCAAGTACTGCGACAGAAGGCCCGGTCCTCGACTGAGAGATAAAGGCATAGCAACCTTTGAAAATCGTCAAGGCATTAGAAGCTGAAGAGGAGCAGGAACACGATGATCACGAAGATACAGAGGACCTATGCCGAAGCAGCGGGATGAATTTTAAGTGAAAGTAGTGGGAAGATATGCAGACTGCAGGGAGCTTGTCACTTGATTGAAGGCATTTAATTTGTGTTGGCTCAAGCTGTAAAGCTCAAGCCGTCTCAAGCCTTTGCACTATGAGATCTCATCAAGCCATGGCACCAGCATGTCATCTTGGGTTTGCGCCTGCGGTTTCCGGAACAGGGCCCACAACGTTGTGTGTGGTGGAACTGGCTTGCTTGGGTGCAAGGCCCAGCGGGTCACCATGCCACCAGGGTCACCTGGCACTGGGATGGCCTACGAGACGGAAGGAACGCCACCGCGTCGCGGTGGAACTTTGCGCCTGATAACTCTCAATGTGTGCTTCCACCCTGCCGACCTGGAACTTCGCGTGCAAGCGATCGCACAAATCTTGGAATCTGCTGATCCTGATCTTGTAGCTTTACAGGAAATGACTGACAACATTGTCCACATTTTAGCATCACATCTATCACAGGAGTGGAAAATCTTCAAGCAATCCGCTATGCATGTGGAAGATCTCTTCGTATACGAGACCAATTACTTCACCTGTTTGCTGGTGAAGAAGTCGGTGCATGTTATGGAAAGCTCCTCGCTCCGATTTTCCATCACTGCCATGGGCCGAGGTTTACAGTATGTGGTGCTGACGTTCCCCAGGCAGGATGCGGACCCTGAGCGCCACAATGGCAAAGGAACAAGAAGCAATGCAGGGCACAGGTTGGTTGTTGCGACATCACATTTGGAATCGCCTGTGCCCTCACGATCTGGTCAAGAAACGCGTGAGCATCAATTGCGTGAAGGAGCATATGAGGGGTACAGATTGCAGAGTTTTTTCACCACCTGCAAGGTGAAGGAAGGTTCTGGTTGTTCGATTTCATCACTGACCTTTTGTCTCTTCTCCTTGCACTGCATACCGTGAGCTCCAGATCCCGGTGGACAATGCCGGAGGAGAACTGTGTACTGCGAGCTCCAGATTTCAGTGGGCACTGGCGGACCTGAACCGTATACCACGAGCTCCAGATCCCAGTGGGCACCCACAAACTAGATAGAATGTCAGAAAGAATTCCAGATAGAACGTCGGACAATGCCAGCCAGATAGAACGCCCGAAGAAACCCCAGATAGAATGCCAGAAAGAATGTCAGAAGAGATGCCATGCCCGATAGAATGCCAGTAAGAATGTCAGAAGAGATGCCATGCCCGATAGAATGCCAGTAAGAATGTCAGAAGAGATGCCATGCCCGATAGAATGCCAGTAAGAATGTCAGAAGAGATGCCATGCCCGATAGAATGCCAGTAAGAATGTCAGTAGATTGGCTGGATAGAGTGTCCGAAACTGTGTCAGATAGAACGCCTGTATGTATGCCGGATACAGGGCCACAAGATATGCTTTGGTTTGCCAGATAAAAGGCCAGAAAAAATGTCAGAATCTGCCAGAATATGCCATTACTGTACATGTTGAAAAGACATTCTGTCAGATTGGTATGTGACCGCGGGGATGGCACAAAGTATAGATAGGTAAAATATGTGTTCTTTTTTATTCTCTCTCTATCTCTCTCTCTTTCTTTCCTGTTTTGAATGCTATTGGAGTTTGATATTGAGAGGCAGAATCATGTTTAAATTTACAAGATATTTTTGAACATTCGGCCTTCAAGTGACCAGAAACAGGATTGAAGGAGTTGAGCGACATGCTGGAAGATTGTGATGCAGCTATATGGCTGGGCGACATGAACTGGACAGGGGAAACTGATGTGGATGAAATCGCTGTTGGATGGTCCGACCTGTGGAAAGAGATCTCCGCAGATGAGGGGCCCACGTTTCATGGCAACCAGGGCGCTGCTTACCCAGCTCCCATGCGCTTGGACCGAATCCTGACCCAAGGAGTGAATGGAGAGGCCATGATGTTGCTGGGTACCAGCAGAATTCCTGGCACCAACAGTTTTCCAAGTGACCACTATGGACTCTTTGCAGTTGTTTCCTTCAGCCAGTAGGTTGGTCAGAACTGTTGCGACTGAAAGAGCCAGGAGCACCGTGATGCCAGACCAGTGCAATCATTGCAGCCACCAGCAAGTTTGTTGAAGGGAAGCCGTGGAATTCTCTGGATGAACTGGACGATTTCACCCATGGTTATGGGGATGTGCCACGGGCTGAGCCAATGGAGTGAATCGCGTTTGGATTGTGTGTCTGTAATATGGCCACCAACTTCCCAGCCTCATGGGTCGGAGCCTGCTGGGCAATTCAATTCCGTAGAATCACAGTTGCCTCCAAGTCTAAACAGAAGATGAAAACAAAGCGGTCCGGAAGGCTTTGCTGCGATATGCTCTGTAGTGTTTGTTGACTGGCATGATGCACAGTCTTTGGATTTGCACGGATTCAATGTGAGTGACGACCAGGAGGAGAATTCTCCTGCACACAAGCAGGACCAAGGGGGAGAGCTGTGAGATGCTGTGAGTTTCCTAAATGTTTCCATGATTTCTTCTGCAGCACAGCGCCATGGAAGGCTTGATGTCGGTTCTGTCAGGATCAGGAGCGGACGATCGTGCGATTCATGCCGCCCTCGGACAGCTCGTCGGACGATCGTGCGGCCCCTGGGCTCTCAGAACGTTGGGCACTCGCGAAGTGGTCGCTGCACAGGTTCTGATCAGAGCTCCGAGTCATCACAGGACCGCTGAACGAATGAATGACTTGTAGTCACACAGGTAGTGACACAGAAAGTGGTACAGTGAGATGATGTGAGATGACCTCGGGCTCCGCATCATTGTAATTTTGCCGGGGTCAGTGCGATGAGGATGAGTACGATGGAACACGTGACCCGCTTCCGGTCAGGCGCAATATGTGGGTTTGAGATGGTTTGAGGGACTAGTGCAGCGACACTGCCCCAATCAGACTTGAACACTGAGGCATGGTGAACCATGCAGGACAACATGGAAACATAATATGGAAACATGATAAAAATTGATGACACATTTTCGTTTGGCACTGCAGGTTACCCTTGTGGTATCCAGATGAGCAGCCGTTGCAAGCGTCAACGGCATTTGGTCAGGGCCTTGGTCGATTTGGGGCCTTGCATGGCCTTGCACTGCAGGGGGTTGGATCGATCGTCGCCTCAGGAGTTGGAGCTGTGGAGTTGCCTCTGAGCCAATTGGTTCCGCCTGCGCCAACTGCCAGGCACAGCGGCATGGCATGTGCCGTTTGGGTGTTCCATGGTGGTGTTCCTGATGCTTTGCCTGTGTTCATAGAAGAAGTTCCAGTGTGCACGGATGTCCACGCACTTAGCAGAATGTCTTGACAGTTTAGGACACCTGATCTCTTGACCTAAGGTATGCACAAATATCGATGAATACACCCTAAAACATGTTGGACTAGCCAGGTGCACACCATAATTTTTCAATATTTTGCACCTAAGATGCTCTCTACCCACATGAGCTAACATGATCTGATGGATCATATTCGCACGGTGTACATGATGTGCTTGTGTGTGCCATCGTGTGCCTCGGCGCCACAACCTCAGGTGTACTGGACATGACAAGGTGTCTGTGGCCTGGCAGCTGCAGGGAACAAGGCGAGCAAAAGTGGTACCGTGGTCATTTTTAGATCATCTTAGATCATTTTGATCCTTTCAGATCATCTTGGATCATTTTAGATCATTTTTTTAACCATGTGCACATCACGCGTATTAGAATATTTTATGAGTATTTGATCGCTATTCCAACGACGTATCCGAACATTCAATGCATGACTATTCCAAAATATATCATTTAGATTTTGATGACCATAGTAAGAGTTTGAATCATGCTTTGAACCATTTTGCATGATATTTAGTTTGAATCACCGTTTGAATGACCATATACAATATTTATTTACATGCATGTTCTTCTCCATTGAATCGCTGCCAGGCTTTTAGACTTCACCTGGCAAGTGCGAGTGCGCACAACAGCACCTGATGCCGAGTGGCAGAAGGCGGATGGATTTTGTTTCCAAACAATCTGGCATCAAGATGTCGAAATCCATTGTAGCAGCAGAATGCAATTTGATGATTTTGCCAACGTGATGATGGAGCTGGAATGATCATGAATAACTGATGACACATGATGACAGATGTCAAGTGGCAATCGAACTCATCGAAGTCTTTACACTCAACTGACTCAAGTGGCCACAGCTTCCATCATGCCATGCCGCACAGGTCGACCTCGACTCTGGTCGCATTGAATCACCAGAAGTCACGAACTTGCAGGAGACTAAGTGATACTAAGTGGGTGTATCATTATGTGTCCTGAAATGGGATCTCAAAATTCCCAAGTGCATCCGAATCCACCAAGAGTTGTTGAGTTGTCATATGTTATCAAAACGTGTTCCTTCCCATTGGAGAAACCAAGTGGAAGCAACCCACTGACCCGAAGATTACCCCTGCCAGAGAAGGACAGACCCTGAGACCCAGGTCTTGGAAGCATCGTGCTTGTTTCGTCCAAAAAGGCTTGAAGGTGCCATACATTGGTGCTACAGTACCATGTGCTACCATGTGCTACCATGTGCTACCATGTGCTACCATGTGCTACCATGCGCTACCATGAAACCATGCATGGCGTCACATGGTGTCATATGATGCCGTGGCCGTGCCACGAGGATCCACACATGCATATCCCATCATGGCTGGTGACCTGGTCAGGTTCTGAGTTTCTGTGTGGAGGAGGGCCGCAAAAGCCAGCGACCAGTTCCAGGCTGCAGCTGCTAGCACAGTAAATGACTTCGGATGCAGAAATTAGAAGAACAATTGGAAGAACTTCCTAAAGAACCTCTGTAAGGTCTGAACTCTCATGAAATTGGATGATAGATGTGGTCTGATGTCCATGCCGTCCATGGTGCCAGTCTTCCGCATGGAGGCATATTGAAGCATGGTGAACCCCAGTTTCCTTGTCCTGGCTTGTGAGGCACAGTGGTTTCCCATTACCCTGGCCTGGTCACAGTGGCCCAGCCGCAGTTTTGTTTCACCCCGTAGCTCCACGATACATATGATTCTCATATGATGCTTGATGATGCTTGATGTATGTGGATTATGTATGTTATGATTATATTGGTTTAGAGTTTAGTGCCGTCAGCTTCCATGCTTGAAAGATACTGGTAAAGGAAGTGCAGCATGATGAGTGTTGCAATGAAGCTATAGAGAGGGGGAGATGCCAAATAGATGTGGGATCAGTAGCAGGGTCATGTGCTTGTAGATTTTGGTGGAGCTGAGATCGATTTCGAGCTGATGGGGGGTCACATCTTGCGCCAACGTGTCCCACAAGATTGGGTTCTGCTTGCGGCAACTTCACGTGAGATCAAGGCGTCAGATGCTGGGGTTGGGAGTTGTGCATATATCAAGTCTTTTGCCTCATATCTAGGGCCTTGGGGATGTACATTTTCCAAAGTGGTCTGGATTCATAGACCTACGCTTGAGCTGCCAACGCGAGGATGTGGCCTGGAGCCTTCTGGAGACAAGGCGGCCATCATCATGCCATGTGAACAGGTTTCCAAGCAATGTGACGCTGCTGGCGCAATTGAACTCCCAGGTTTGGTGCTGGCCGTGGTGGAAGGCAAGGTTTGGATAGGCTTCCATTGCGTACAGTTGGTGAGATGATGTGAGATGCAGAGATCCTTCCGGTTTTTCAGTTGCTCGTTTGTGCCAGGCGGTTGTGGCGTGTTGCCAAGAACAAGGCCTCCAAGTGGCAAACCACGGTTACCCTATGTTACCCCGCCGTCATTCTGGCAAGACGGTCAGAGGGACCGCGCTTTCACTTGCTCCCCTTGAACTGCCGAAAGGTGTACGAACGGATCATCAGAACACATCGTCAGTGCGCGGTACTCTGGAAGCAGCAGGCGCAGACAATTGGCTTGCTGTCTGACAAACGCGACCCCTCCCCACATGGCTTTCTATTTGGAGTTTGTGTTGGGTGAAGTGGCTCTGTTGGGGTATGGAACTACATGGGCCTGCTTCCTCTTCGCTTGTCAGGTAGAGCTTCCTGACCCTGGCTGTCGGGTCTCCATCAACTGTGCCATGGGCGTGCAGGCTGCTGCACACATGGTGTTTTACAGGGCGGAATCCTACTGCAGTTGGACATGTGGAAGGATTGATTGTGCAACATGCATGTAACATTTTATAGCATGGATTGGTATGGTATATCTTGATAGAATATATTGGGCGTTTCATTGTTTGCTCATTATATATCGATATCATTATGTGATAGTGATACTATACGTATTTAGGCATGTGTTTATGCAGGCGGTGGAATAGAACTATAAGTTGACATGAAGGAACCTGACTATTCCTATATATCATTGGGTTGCTAGCATCAGCTGGCACAGAGAGGGGGAGGGAGCAAGGGAGAGTTGGAAAGACTTGAACTGTTGGTTCAGGTGATGGAGGGTGATGAAAAGGAGGAGCGTTTACGCCAAATTCTTCGCGAAGGATCTTCCCATTTCGCCATTTTGCAATGGAGGACTTCTCGCCAGACGGCAGTAGAACGACCACATCCAGAGAGAGCCGAGCAAATCGAAGTCTCTCATTTGCATGCGAGATCATGCCACTTGTGCCTTCCACTTTGACGTCACTAAACTTAGCATGATTTGATATGATTTGATGCTGTATTAATTCTTTGATTGTCTTTGCGCTCTGTGATGCATAGTGATGCAGCATGGAGTTTGAGAGCACTTTAATGTTCAAGGCATAAGCTCCTGGTGGCCTGCTGTCCTTCCAACAGAGGCGTGGCTCGCAACGGAGCCGGGCACATGGGATGCAATACTCATGGCATGGCAAGTTGTGGGAAGCCGAACCTGTCACATCGCTGGTTCCGCCATGGAGGCAGAGTACGACTTGCGGAGCAGCACAGACGTCCCGGAGGCGTGGTGCAACGATGTGCAAAGCATTTACCGCTGTGTGCAGCTGTGTGCAGCACGTGGATGAAACGAAGAAGATTATGCCAAGAGACCCTTGCACATGTTCATTGAATTTCATTCATGGTAATAGATGGTTCGGGCTTGCAAATCTATGTATGCTTACTGCTTTACTGTTGGACCGTTTCACTTCTCTAGTTCGACATAGGCAATATTTTGGTAGATCAATGCAGCATCACCATTGACCTATTCAGCATACCGTGGTTGGTGTGTCACTGTTCTAAGCAATGCCTGGGGCATCTTGGCACATCCTGGTACTAAGCCAAGACATGCTCAGACATCCTGGGACAGCTACAATGTATGACATGGGTCTACCATATTTGCCTCAAGTACCTATGACCTATGGTTGTTATAGGCATGGGTCCTTCGAGGGCGTCGCGCGCTGTCGTCGTTTTTTGCTACGTCATGCTACGTCATGGTTGGGGTGGGGTTGGGGTTGGGGTGGGGCGTAATAACGTTCGTCACACGTTGCATGCGCTGCACATGCTATACGTCATGCTACGTCATGCCACGTCATGCTACGTCATGGTTGGGGTTGGGTTGGGGTTGGGGTGGGGCGTAATAACGTTCGTCACACGTTGCATGCGCTGCACATGCTATACGTCATGCTACGTCATGCCACGTCATGCTACGTCATGGTTGGGGTGGGGTTGGGGGTGGGGTGGGGCGTAATAACGTTCGTCACACGTTGCATGCGCTGCACATGCTATACGTCATGCTACGTCATGCCACGTCATGCTACGTCATGGTTGGG
>VSDK01027233.1:173896-194190 GCA_009767595.1 Symbiodinium kawagutii | reverse complement strand
CTATGCGTCATGCTAATTCATGCCACGTCATGCTACGTCATGGTTGGGGTTGGGGTTGGGGTTGGGGTGGGGCGTAATAACGTTCGTCACACGTTGCATGCGCTGCACATGCTATACGTCATGCTACGTCATGCCACGTCATGCTACGTCATCCGTTGCAATTGCTATGCCAAAGTTGTGTAAAGTTGCGCAAAGCTTTGGAGAAGAAGTACCGCAGAAAGTGAGTCAAAAAAACTTTTTTTGGCGCACACTCTTGAGACACCCCGAAATGAAAATGGTCCGAAACTCAGGTTTTAACACATGTTGTGCGTCAAAAACGCGCGACGCCCTGGCAGGACCCATCCCTTGTTATATCGCCATTTCCATCGACTTGATCTTTGAGTTTTAGAGATTCTAGATGTTTAAAGATGTTTCACTTGATGCTTCACTTGATGCTTCACTTGGTGTTTCACTTGATGTTTCGCTGGGTGTTTCACTTGGTGTTTCATTTCTAGATCATCCCTGATGGCACATCCTTACCATGTCTACCTGGAACGCTCTTTTGGCTGCAGGAGCTTTGTGCTCGGGCAGATCTCAAGGTTCACTTGGAACCCTATCCGCGAGTCCAGGCCCATAGCATGGACATCGTGGGAGGAGAAGCCTGCTAAATCGATGGCATCTTCACTTACTGCTACACGCTTCCCACGAGTGTACAGGGCATTTGCATAGAAACCCTGTCAGTGCAGTGGCTCAGGATCATAGATCCCAAATGACTATAACATATCATAACCAATGTTTATCATTTCAATTTTCTATCCGCAACACATTTTCACAGACATGGCCAGGTGGTTCCAAGACATTGGATATGTGAGGAGCACTGCAGATCGCCCTGTGTTTTGCTCTCGGGGGGGTCATAGCGTGTCCTTCCTGGTGGGCCCCAGGAGCTTCCAGAATCTGAGCGAGCCAAGCGGAACATTTGCATCGGGCACCTCGGAGCCTGCAGGGGCTGGCCGGCGCCAGCACATGAAAGTCATGAAACCTACGGCATCCCTAAGGCATCCCTAAGGCATCCCTAAGGCATCTATGTCTATCCAAAATGTGGGCATGAAGAAATCACCAGAAATCTTCAGGTCTTGACTTGCCATCCTGAGGCAATCAGTGCTTGCCTACTATGCTGCTGCCCCAGGTTACCGCCAAACGCAGCAACAGGGCCCAGGCTGCGGCAGAATCAGTGGGAAACCGTGGCGCTTTGAGGCGGTGAGCAGCGTTGGTTCGGAAGATGGTGGAGAGGTCCCGGCCTTTCCAAAGCGAGACTTCCCAAGTGCAAATGATGTTGGAAGTGTTCAACAAGAAATAAGTAATAAAGATATTTTATTGTTTTTCCAGCCCAAAAAAAAACAATTGATTTTGTTTTTGTGATTCGTTTTGCCCAGGTTTGGGGTGCCCATCCTGAGCCTCGAGAGGCAACTATCAACTCATTGGATTCCAAGTGGACATGTGAACCATTCCGAAGCTGCACAGGCTGGCGACGTCACGCTGCAATTCGGCGGTGCCCATATGGCAGAGAGGCAAGATTCAGAGGACCGTTTTGATCAGGTCCACGGCTGAGACTTCTATGTTTCTACTGTGGATCAAAGGTGTTCTAACATTTTCTCTTCACTGACGAGGCATTGTAAACTAGAATGAACATTCACAAACCCCCAATATGTTGATATATATTTTTTGTTTCCCTCTATTCCTCCCAATTGACGAAGCATCATGAACCATAACAAACATTAACGGATTCCTATATTTTGAGATCTTTTCCTCCCCTCCTCCTTATTGACGAAGCATCATAAACCCAACAAACATTAACATCATCTAATCATCCTTATTTTGAAGGCAAATCAAGGTCCCCCATTGGTAAAACTCGGGGTGGTTTGTTCAGAGCTGGATCTGCCCCGAGGCACGAAAGTTCTTCTTCGGAGCCCGGGAGGTCCAGCATCGTTCAGAGAGAGCTGTGCGAAGCAAAGTGCTGAGGCGAAGGGATAGGGCAGGCTGTGGCAGCTCCCCATGCCCCGTTTTTTGCGGATGAAGTGTCAAACTATGTTAGAAGATGTGAGATCTGGTAGAAGACTATGGAAGACCTGGTTAGTCCATGCTAGTGTTTCTTTCTTTTTTATCATTCTTTTGTACCTCAGGGCAAACCTGTTGGAGGTGGCAAAAACCATCCAAAATCCGTTGGCCTCGTGGGCAGGGAGCTGATTTCGCCAGCAGAAGTCTATGTCTACCTTCAATGACCTGGTCCAAGTGTGTCCAGCCACACTGTGAAACGGGTCCAAGTCAACGAGTTGCGCATCGCTGGAGCATCATTTGATCTTGCTACAAGTCGAGGTAGCAACAAGAGAAAACCCGTGAGGGTTCCCTTGGCTTCTATATGGAACGCTGGCTGCTAAGTTTGATCTGGACTCCAATCATCCTGTGGTAGTCATAAATCAACATTGTACACTACACAAGTTGGGAGGATGCTGGAAGATGAATGACAGTGTGGGCACTGGCAGCTTCAGGTGCACCCGAATGATCCCAACCGCAGAACTGTGCGAAAAAGACGTAAGGCTGCAACCCGTCGGGACTGCAGGAAGATGGTTTCCAAGCCATGGGCGATCCAGAGGTGAACACTTCATGGTAGCATGCGGTAGCTCAAGATGAACGCGCACATGATAATCACATATAATCAGAGTGAAACAATCTACAATTACGATCAATTACGGTGAAAAATTCTCAGCTTGAAATGCTTCAGATCTGAGAGGAAATGTTGGCCTCATGTTCTTACAGCAGTTCTGGGGAGGTCCTGGAATGGATGGTGCTCCGGACAGCACGCAATCGAGCAGCGGAGGCACATCACTTCGTAGATCGAATTCTGGGAATTTTCCGCACGCAGATCAGCACTCTGTTCTCGACAGGTTGTTGCAAGACAAGGGTCATCTGCAGGCCCGTGCCCTTGGTATTTTTCACGGGCATCCTTGTGCACAAATTGTATATGTGTTGAAGGTGCTAGACATGCAGGCAGATGGTGGCCGAAGGGGGGCAGATGTCATGTGCGACACGTCTTGAATGATTCCAGGTGTGTACCATCCGGCCTATGGGTACATTTGGGATGAAGCCGGGGCCTCAGAGTCGAACAGACGGTGAACAAAAGGAGGAATGACCGCTTTCCTCCTGAGACGGCGATGGAGAGAGAGAGACCGCTTTCCCCACAGATTGTTGACAGCAGTAAGCTTAGACCAAGTGATTCCAGGCAATTCCACTGACGCCAGGAGTTAAGGCTTGGTGGGATTTCCATGGATTTCCACGTTTTTCTTGACCTTCAGGTGCTTCTGTTCACGTTGATGTGCCATCTTTGCAGGTATCCTTCTTCTCGTTGCCTGGAAGGGGGGATGCTACCACTGCTAGTGCCCCTTGCCTCAGACTGACCATGACATACCATGACCTAAGAAGAAAGCCTTCAGCCACTGCAGCTCCAGGTTGCGTCCCTGGCATCGCCCGGTGGATTTCGTCGGCTTTCAACGGGGACCGATGCAGATGCAGCACTTTTCACATTTGGAAAATCCATCATATATGATGATCTTTGCTGATCTTCAATCGGGAATCTGCTGCTGGGCTGTTGGGCCTGAGCAAACTTTGGAGATTGCTTTGTGAATCTCTGCATCTCGCCGCAGGACCGTTGTTCGAACAGTTGCTCGGAACTTAATTGCTTCGGAGCCATATGCAGCAGTGGTATCTCTTGATTTGTGCTGTGCAGCAGAAGCATCATCATTGGGAAATCAAGGCCAAAGTGTCGCACTATGAGGTGATGTTTGACGAGGCTTTGGACCTTTTAGAGCCCAAACTTGCCAGTGGGAGATCTACAACAACAAACAACTTCAAATAGCTGGCGGAGTTTGCCATCTGATACTGCAGATTTGTTTCAACTGGATCTACCATTCTTCGTTTTTGGATGCTTTTCGTGGTTGTTGTTATCCCGGCCCTGCTGCCATAACTAGAAAATCACTGCTCAATCATTGAGACCTCCCATTCAATGACAAACAACCATTAGTGAGCTCGAAGAGTAATCGTGGCTGACAGGTGGTCCCAGAGGATCGTTGGGTTTCAGCCTTCAACATAGGGCCGGAGGCTTACACCGAAAAGGAAACAGAAGATCCTTCGTCACTCTTAGGTCACGGATTTTTGAGCTAGGGTTTCCCCATGTTTTCTATTGACCACTCAAGAATGTTTGAGCATGAAAGTGTGTGGAATTGTTTGGATGGTTCCCAGCATATCAGTTTCGGATCGCTTCTCAGCAGCCTCAGGCATCATTTGCAGCCAGACGGATCGGTTGAAAGGCTCCTGTGCAAAAGCGTCGACATACTTTCCGGACCACATATGTGTGCACAATAGCATGGTCCAGCACAATGCATACTATGCGCTTCCATTTGTGCATCTTTCGTGTGATGCCAGAAATACATCTAAGATTCCCAATGATAACTACACACTGCCGACGAACGGCATGTAGCGAGGCCCTTGGATCCTTCTACATTGTGCGATTTGCTTCACCATGCAGGTTCAAAGCTTTATAGCAAGTCTCAGCATCGATCCAAGCGAAAGTTGGACCTGTTTTTACAGATCTTCTTGTAAAGTTTTGCTCCATAGGCCATAGGCAGCTAGACATAAACAGGTTATCACAGGTTGGAATGCTACAAAGAGAGTGCAGGCAAACATATAGCGGATTCCATTAGCGTCATTAGCGCGGCAGATGGGCCCATTGAGCGGATGTTGCATTTGCCTACGCTCAGAGATGAGTTTTTGCGATTCATGGCGGCTTCATCCCACAACCTTTCCACCGGGAATGTCAGGTGACTCATGCACACATCACGGCAAGTAGTCACTTTGAACCAACCGTTGCCTGTCATTGTTTTTCACTCATATGCAATCGGTGTCATATCGTCTCCATTGCACCATTTCTTTTGGGTGCCATGGCCATGTCTGTGCTGCGAGAAGGGCTGAAGAGCGGCTCCATCTTGGACCTGGCGACACGGGGGAGCTGTCGCTTGAGCTGCCCAAGCGACCTATCCTCAAGGCCCTCGAGGCACCCAGTCGGCAGAAACGACTTCTGCAGCGCTGCAGTCGGCAGAAACGACTTCTGCAGCGCTGCATGTTTTCTGTGCGTGGGATGGGTTAGAACTGTGCCGCGTCGACGAAGCTTTACACGGGTCTCGGTCAGAGACTTGGCACTAGAAAACGATGGGAACTTCGTTTGGGCAACGGATGTTCATTCGGAGTTGCCCCTGGCACCATCGTACTTGGTAAAGAGCCTGGCACCGTGCCTAGTGGAGACTGGAAAAGCTCACGGAGAACTAGAAGCAACTGTGTTGGCTCAGAAGATCTTGAGTTTTTTGTCTTTGGAAATTGGCCACCTACTGAGTCTCCCCGCATCACAGCGAGCAGGTCGCCTAGATGGCCTGATGGATTTGAGTGCACCTCAGAACAGACGCGAAGTGAGGCGCAGATTGTATCAAGCCTTGGACAACATGGTACGTTGGTTCTTGCATGAGCCAAGTGTACACTTAAGTCACTTGGATCTGCAGAACGGTCATGAGGATTCTATTGCACTTCGCTCATTTTCCGCCATGGCGATTGAGAGAAAGCGGCAACTACGGAGGCTGTGTCAAAGCAGTGTTGCTTTCTCTACTAGTCCCCCCTCTGGAGAAGGTGAAGAGGCCAGTGTGGATGCTGCAGCTGTTCATGGCTTGAAGCAGTGGAGCAAAGCCTTTAAGGAGTGGTGTTTCGAAACGATCCAATTCTATTTTCTTGTGGATGAAGGTTTGCGTTCGAAATGGTTGACTGGGAGGCGTCAGGAGCGGTCTCGGGTAACGGTTCTAACTCATGCTTTGCGCCAAGTGGTTGCGCAGAGAGCGCAGCAGAACCTGCCAAAGCTTTCTGCAGAGGCTTGGAGTTCTGTTGTGCAGAATGCCGCTTCTGAAGTTCTCGTCGATCATCCTCGGCTTTTGGATGTGGGAAGTTGCACGAACTATTTCGGAAGACTTCACGGGGATTCATTGCATGTTACTGCACTAGACCTGGCCCCAGGGCATTCATCGGTGCTGAGTTGCAATTTCTTGGAGGTGAAGATTGGCTCAGGATCCGATATTAAAACACATGATGGACCAGACGGCCTTGTGGCGGAAGAGCTGCCAGCCCATCACTTCGACGTTGTTGTGATGGCGTTGCTCTTTTCAGTCCTGCCCAGTCCCGAAGCTCGAGGAATGGCTGCGGCAAAAGCACGGCGAGTGTTGAAAGATGGAGCGAAAGGACGAGGACGAGGCCTTCTCATCATAGCAGACACCAAGGGAACTGTTGGGCGGCACTGCGATCCAGCAGCTCGGAATGGTGAGTGGGTCAAAGCCGTTGAAGCGAACGGCTTCCAACTGGCAAGTGATCCTCAATTGCACTTGTCACGTGACTATGTCAAGGATTCCAAGGGCAACGGATATTGGCAACGCGCGTTTTGCTGGGTCTTTTGGACTGCCCCCACAAGTCCCCACGCTGCACCTGTTCCAGTGCCTGTTCTCAGTGACTTGCGGAAGCCTCGTAGCTTATCTCCTGAAAGGCTGGAGGCTCAACGCATGCGAGAAGCCAAGCGGCAACTGCGCGCCCGCAAAGCTGAACTGCTGGAACTTGCGAGACATCAAAAAGGAGACATCTTTTTAAAGACTTTGACTTTGCAGTATGTGTTTCTGTCCAGCCTGTGTAGCATTCGGATCCGATACTAACTAGTCAAATGATATATGATCCTGAATTTGGCTGGAGCTTTCCTTGGCCAATATTTGCAATAAGAAAATGGTACCCTGCATGGCCAAGCAACGTTCTCCACCATCCCTTTCCAGGCTTCGGCGTCCCGAATTGACCATCCATGATCTTCCAGATGATATGCAAGAGATTGAGGTTCGCCGTTTCTGATGAATATGTTACGCATGCCTAGTTGATCCGGGTTGTCTCGTTTGCATGTACTCGACGTCAGAAGATGAGCCGTTATGTTGATTCGCAGTTGGTCTAAGAAAGGATGGTGACAAGATGCATCAGGAGCATCTGAAATTCACGATAGATTTGTTTGCGTTTTGAGTCTCTTAGATTCTGTTGGAGGTGTCAGTTGGCCTTTCTGCTGCTTTTGGGGGCGAAAATGTCCACTGGAGCAAGTCTGAAACACAGCGAGGGCCAGAAACAGCATGCGACACAGATCTGCTTGGGCTCAGGCCTAGTAGGCCTTGCCGCGTACTCAAGGCCTTGCAGTGTTGGGGACATGTCAGTGTGGCCTTGTGGGATCGCCCATTGGAGGTCGCATCCTCATGCATCCTCCATTTTGTGTTGCCAAGCAGCCTCCACGATTTCAAAGGTTTTAATCTCCTGCCGTTGTCAACATTTGTGCGTGCTTTGGAAGAGTGCTCTGGGTCATTCTGGGCCTTCGATATGAACAAAGTCAGTTTTGCAGTCTCCGTTAGCCTCGAACTTTCCCTCTTCATCTTTGGTCCAAGAGCCGGCAATCCAGGCAGGTGTCCAGCCTTTGCCACCACTTCCGCCATTGCTGACGGTGTTGAGCATCAGCAGAGCCTTGGCAAGAGGGTGATCACTTGCATAAGTCTTGCTATCTCAGACATGCTGCACCAAGTCCTTGTGAGCTCAGGAGCCCAAGTTCGATGGATTCTGCCAAAGGAGCTTAGTTCTTTCCCCACTCAGACCTTTCAGCCTTCGCCGCCTGCTCATTTGATGAGTTTTCTTTTTAGAGTTTAGAGCATGATCAGTATGCCGTATGCCCGTATGCCCATCAAGACTATTCAACCAAGGGTTTCATTTTGTTTGCAGTTTGCTCGTTCGAGTGAATTACTCCGACTCTTTCTACTTCAGGAGCCTGCTCCGTTGTGCTTCCGTTTGAGGATGCGTGAGCGCGGTGCGAAGGACAGTTGAAGTTTTGACGGACCGGAGATGATGTAGAGTGCAAGCTCTCGCCCTTCGTTGAAGCAGTTTGCACAGCATGCCCAGCGAAAGAGGGAGAGAGAGAGCTGGATGTCCTGTTCTCAGCGCCAGGAATGGTTCTGCTTGGATTCTTTTGGTCATGCTCGCCCGGTCCTTAATGGAACCACGACATGGAGGAGTGTGGTAGAGAAATTAATCCATTTCGCGGCTGGTCCTTGATATGAATCCATGTCAGGTGATGAAGACACGACGCTGGCTTGGCGTTCCCGGCTGGTGCCTCTAGCCCTGCGCTTAGCCAGACAGGTGTGATAGGGTGGCGTCTAAGAAGCATAAGAAGATGGGACAGGTTCGTTTCACCGCAGCTCCTTCCGACTCCTTCCTACTGTCATCTACTGTCCTTGTTTTGTGGAACAAAATGGACTGCAGGGGAATTTTGTGATGAACATAGAGTGGATGCCATGGGGTTGGGGGGATGGCTTAAAGCATTCCTACCCGGCCATTTTGGCTCAAGGGTGATTCTTTTGCCCACAGCCACCCACCCATGTAAAGATAGAGGATGGGTTTTGGCTAGGTTCTGAAAAGGACCAAATGGGCACATCGCAAACAAACCAAGCCTCAGGATGAGGCAAACGGAGGCTGGTCCCTGGAGGAGCTGCTGTGGCTTCTCGAGGTTGTTTTCCTGGAGCTCCTTCGTCGACTCCGAGCAGGGCGACTTCGGGAACACATCCCGCCTTGGGATCCTGCCTCGAAAGGCGGGGGTAAAGGTAAAGGCACAGGTAGGGGTCGCAGAGGTAAGGGTCCGAACCCTTACTGATGAGACTCTGGCTCTGTGCGTATGGCCTGGCCTGCGGATTTATCTACTATGCGTACCCTCACCGACATCAAGCTGCACTTCAACTTGGCCGACGAGGTGTGGACGGCTTGGACTACGGCAGGGGGGGGCCCCGGGGAGGAGCTGCTCAGTTGCCGGCATCGGCAGTGGCAGCTACAGCCGAAGAAGCCCTTCTGACCACGGGCGATCACCTTACCCCAGTCCAGGCCACACAGATTGGGCTGGTGTACCGTCTGGCACATCGCAAAGCACACGTGGCGGCAGGTTTGGACTTGGACCTCTGGGTAGATCCGAATCCCTGGGGAGTTCCTGTACCAGTGGCAACTACTTCGACCTCACCGTCTACGGCTACTGTGGATTCACCGACCAGGAAGCTGAAGTTCTCCAGCATGTTGGACCAGGGGGACGACACGGAGTTCACGGTGGAGCCGGAGACCCGGAAGCAGATATGGCTTCAAACATATTTGCAGTGGACCGTTGGGCTCCCTCTGGAGCAGGAAGAGCCGTCAACAGAACAGCTCTCAGCGCTGGAGAAGCGGATCAATGCAGGTGGAGCCCCGTTCACGGATTTCGCAGTCTTCGTTCCGTACGGACGGAAGGCGGTACGGTCACAAAAATACCGAACGTACTTGCCCGACTTTGCTGGAGGATGGTTGATGAAGGAAGTGCCGGGGCCATCCGGTTACCCACAATGGGTAGCAGCCTTCAAAGTCTTCAGGACAGCGGCCATCATGCTAGACGTGCTGACGTTTGCGACCTGCATTGCCTACGAAGCTCACGTGGAAAGGCTGACCAAGCTATACCCACAAGCCTGGCACCTGGTCCTAGAAGCAGACCAATTGGCGAGGTCCGAGCACATCCTGAGATTGAGGGCGAAGACAAAGCTCAACATCGCACAAGGAGGACAACCACCGGATGGATGGGTGGAGGCAAAACCTTGGGAGTGCCTGTTCCGGATGCTGACGGCGGACCATCACTTCTGGTCAGAACAAGTACATGTACCTGCTGTGGCTTGGATGGCACATGGTGGACATGGCACCCCAAGAACACCGGCAGAATTGCATGCTGCTTCAACAATGCGGGGAGGCACGGAGGCACTCAAAGCTGCTGTGGAAACCCCAGGTGGACAGCCGCGTGCAACCACTTCGAGTACAAGACCGCGCACCAGCTTGAAGAGGGAGAACAAGAAGCGCAAGTTGAAGGCGGACAGGGAAGAGCTGGAGACACT
This sequence comes from Symbiodinium kawagutii, assembly GCA_009767595.1. NCBI lineage: Eukaryota > Dinophyceae > Suessiales > Symbiodiniaceae > Symbiodinium > Symbiodinium kawagutii. The sequence goes on along the minus strand of VSDK01027233.1, from coordinate 184,165 downwards.
AAGACGAAAGGCAACTCCAGCGACCAAAGGCAAGGGCAAGGGTGGCAACAGCGACAGCGCCAAGGACGAGGACTGCTACGCCTGGAACAACGGCAATGGGGCCTGTGCTGGCTTAGCACCAGGTGCCGCTTGCCGTGGAAAAGTAAAACGAAGGCACAATTGCACAATCTGCGGATCACCTGGCCATCCTTCGCATCAGTGTCCCAACAAGGCCAACTGAACACCTGGTTGCTGATGGACTGGAAGAGGGATAGCTGGAGGAGGTGGCGAAACAACTTCATCGAGGTGGAGCTGAACGGCACGAAGGCTTGGGATCAGGGCTCCGTAGCCGCGGTACCCATAGTCGTCCTGGCGGGAAGCAGAGAAAGGGATGAAGGAAGAGGAAGGAGAGAGAATGATACAAGGAGTAGGAGGAGGAGCTCAAAGAGAGACCATGACAGACGAGATGACCGGGAAGGTGAACCACCGGAGCGAAGTGGAGAGGGCCCCAAGAGAGCGAGGCTCGAAGGAAGATCGCTCTCATTGGAAGAATTCCTGGAACGGCGTCAATTCAACTTTCTGCATCACTACGCAGGAGAAGATGACCCACTGGGCCAGGCGGTGAAGATTGAAGCCGAGCGCAGGGGCTTGAAGGTCTGCGTGGTCTCCGACGAGAAGGAGCGTGGTGTAAACCTACTACACCAAGAGCCCTTCAACTCAGAGGTGGAAAAGGCGAAAACAGGCTGGTGGGACGGTTACCACAGCGGCTTCCCATGTACATCGTACACCAAGTTGAGGTGGCGGGAAGCTCCTGGTTACCCGGGTCCTTGCAGGTCGCGCTCCCATCCATACGGGTTACCAGGCAACACATCTGAGCTTCAACGTGAATGTGACGAAGGAACATTGCATGCTTCGAGGACTGCATTCATGGCAAAGGAGATCTTGAAGGGCCGAAGCAAGGACACCATCAAACCTGCCATCACCATCGAGAACCCACCACCTTCAGACAAGGAGGAGCACTTGTCGGCTTGGGAGCTCCCGGAAGTGGCAGCTTTAGTTCAGGAGGAGGAGTTCAACTTGGTGGGCTTCAACACCTGCTACTATCAGCAAGAGTTCGAAGTAGGCCGGAGGATGTTTAAACCCCAAATGTTCGGAGGAACCTTGTTGGGTCTGAAAGGTTTGCAAGGAACATGCCCCTGTGGAGAAGGAGCAAAGCACTTGGCGGTGGTGGGAAAGAAGAGGTTTGCAGCCTCGGGAAGGTACCCTCTGGCACTATGTGTCAACTATGCCAAGCTGCTTCTCGACCACTTCGAACGGATAGGGAAGATGGAGTTCTACCTACTACGGCAGAACCAACTCAAAGGCGAGCTCAACCTGACGAAGGTACCGAAGGGAACCTTCTTCGAACCACAAGTGGGCAAAGCAGTCGAGCCGGAGGCAGCATACAAGACTGCGGAGTCGAAGTCTAAGCCCAAAAACAAGCCGGTCAAGAAGGAGCTGGACGAGGAATATACCTATGAGTACTACTCCGAGGAAGAAACCGGAGAAGTGAAGCAGGAGGTGAAAGAGGAGGAGAGTACACCAGCAAGCGGTGGACTGGAGTGGAAAGGTGGACCAGGTGAGTACGGGATGCTGAGGGAGTCAACGTCGAAGAAAGCTGACCCACGACGCCTGGATTTCCTGGGAGGCATGAAGGACCCGGCGGAAGTGGTGCAGGGGTTGCCGGCTGCGCAGAGCCTCGGACTGAGGATCTTCTCAGCGTGGGAACAGTTCGTGCAGCGACATCCCGAAGCCGTGAACTCGGTTGAGAACTATGGCACTCCGGAGTGCAGGTTGAACCTCAACTTGGTTGGTGAGTGGAAAGCACAGCTACGCAGGCTGGTAGGAGCACAAGGGCAGAGCACGATCCACTTGAGATCAAGGTTCCAAACAGTCTCGCCATTGGATGCCGAGCTCATCTTCGCATGGTTGAGGAAGATGGGGGACCCGGACAAACACATAGTGGACTGGATTCGTGAAGGAGTTCCACTGGGCATCAACAAACCCATACCCACGTGTGGAGTGTTCCCACCTTGTGACAGGGTCTTCGAGGAGGAAAGCAACATGGATGCCCTAGCGCAAATGCAGGGCAGGACAATGTGCAACTACGCCTCGGTGGCCGAGAACCTGGAGGATGCGAAGGATGAGGTGGCCAGACTGATGGGTAAAGGCCATGTAACCCAAGTGTCAAGAGACACTGTGCGCACGGAGTTCTCCCAAGGCACCATCTCAAAGCTGGCGGTGATCGTCAAACCTCGTCCTGATGGCTCGAAGAAGGTGAGATTAATCATCGACCTTCGAAGGTCGGGAGGCAACAGCAAAGCAACCTTACCTGAAAGACTTGTACTCCCCAGAGCCATGGACGCGGTCAAAACCTTGAGGTCCCTGCACCAGCTCGCTGTCCAGCCGTCACCAGAGGAGCGACGAGCTATGTGGGGAAGAGAGATGGTGCTGGTCGACATCGCGGATGCGTTCCCGCATCTTGCGGTGCATCCCAAGGAGCTGGAGCATTGTTTGACACCGGAGGTGGGCGGCGATGGGCAGGACTATCTGCTCTTTCGAGCACTACTCTTTGGGTACCGCACTGCACCATTGTTGTGGAGCAGAGTGGCAGCTTGGACAGCCCGTGCCATCCAGAGCTGTCTTCCAATTGAGGAAGGACAACACCAGGTGTACTTAGACGATGGTCTCTATGCACTTCAGGGGACATTGAGGAGACGCAACACCCTGTTGGCGTTCATCCTTTTCACTCTCACCTCCCTGGGCCTCGACATCTCTGTGAAGAAGGGCGAAAGGGGTAGTCAAGTAGTCTGGGCGGGGGTGGAGTTCAGGCTCGTCGGAGAGGACGAAGTGCTGGTTGGACTTCCAGAGCGCTTCATGGTGGACCTCACGGAGAAGTTGGAAGCCTGGAACTCCAAAGGAATGGCTCCCATCAAGGAACTCAGGGCTGTATGTGGGAAAGTAGCCTGGCTGACAGGGGTGTTGCCAAGAGCCAGGTGGATCCTTCGGATTGTGTACGCTGTGCTGGCTGCACGTGAGGCAGAGGTCAGCAGCGGAGCCGAAACAGACCGGAGTCTGAGACGCAACGACCAGCGGCCAAAGGACCACTTGTTTGTGGTGAAGCGTTTGGAGCGAGCCAGGATCTCCATGCTGAAGTTCCTCTCCGTCACGAAGGACAGACCAACCAGAAAACTTTCCCTCAGACCACGGGGGCCAAGCCAAGCCTCCATCATCACGGATGCTTCGCCAGAAGGTCTAGGTGCCGTCCTCGTCATCAATGGACAGGTACTGGAACTGTTGACATCGCCAGTCACCCAGGAGGACGCCAAGAACTTGGACTTCGAGTTGGGAAGCTCGGCCTCCCAGGGCATCGTGGAAGCGCTCGCTTTGTTAGCAGCGTTGGATCGATGGGGGCCAAAGCTGACTGGGATGGGCATCTCCTTGCAGATCATCTCGGATTCAGTGACGGCTCTTTCCCTCACTCAGAAGTACTCAGGGCGTTCGGGGGAGCTGAACTTCATAGGTGCTTGTCTAGGCATTACGCTTGAGGCCCACAGGATCGAGGATGTACAGCTGCAGCACGTGCCAGGTGTGGCAAATCGGGTTGCGGATTGGCTGAGCCGTCCCTCCAAGTGGGCCACAGAGCGGAAGCCTGAGGAAGTAAGGCACTTGGAGCCGGTGGCCAGCCGGCCTAGGCCCGAGAGCTTTTATCCGTTGCCGACACCAGGGCGGCAACCTGACCTCTGGTGTCAGTCCCATAGCGGAGATGGATCCGGAGCGTGGGACTCATGGATGTGAACAACCAGGGTTCAGGGCTGCGGGTTGCAGGGTTTAAGGGTAAATTGATCTAAAGGTTTCCTAAGTTCCACATGTCACCCGGTACTTCTCACCTGCCATCTCCCACGTTTGCTTTGGTCTCTAGGCTCAAGCATGGATACCTGGTCACCCCTCGCCCTCCTCATTGTGTGGTTTGCCATCTGGGGAGCCATAGCACATCTTTGGGCAGTGCTATGGATTTGGCGATGGGCAACCGTGGTGCACCGATGCTTGAGGCCACCTCCCGCAACACGCGTCGAGGCCGGCCGCAGATGGGCAGCCGACAAGATCGCGGACGAGAAGTCATGGGTGCGTTGGTCGCTGGACAGCTCGCGGTTCACACCAAAAGAGCGAGGGTTGGCGAGCTTGGTGAGAAAGAAAATACCAGACCAAGGCCACAGATGATGCCACAACTGATGGCCAACCAGACCATGAGCACCGACAACAGGAACAGCAGGCCGAAGCTCAGGGACATGATGGGTAGAGGCCAAAAACGAGAACAAGAAGCAGGCGACTCACCTTTAGACTGGGAGCTGGGGGAAACCCTGTCACAGGAGCCGTTGGGGGAGACCGAGAAGTATGACTTTCCTCCGAAGCCTCCCCTTCCTCTACTTTCCCGAAGTGCGAGAGGTGCTGACAGCCAAGATGGGCACGAAGGGAGGTTGGACGAAGTTGCACAAACAGATCGATATGAACTGGAAAGCCGGAATTCCAGGATGAGAAACATGTTCAAGCAGAGTGACGTCTTGAGCGGCTGGGGACTCGGCCGGTTGTGGACCACCGCCAAGGAATCCGTGAATATCTGGGTGGGACAGAGTCCAAAGAAAGACCCACAGACGTCGCCACAGAGGGGACCCAAAAAGCCTGTGAAAAGGGATTCGTCGAAGAAGCACAAGGCTCGATCCATCCTCAAGATCGCGGCAGGCACGAGGGACTCAAACCAAGCGCTGATCAACCTGGAGAAGGACTTCTCATCCAACACTTCGAGAAGAACCAAAGCAGCAATTAAGAGCACTCTGCAAAAACTATGGACAGCAACCAACACTGGGGACCCCTTGCTGCCACTCACGGCTCACAAGCTCAAGCTGGTGGCAAGCATTTTGAAAGAGGCAAACTATAGGGCAGCTGCAAACTATATCGGAGAACTGAAGGTGATGCACGTGGAAGCTGGACATCGTTGGACCGACCTCCTGGAGCGCACAGCCAGGTTGTGCAAGATGTCAACAACAAGAGCCTTGGGTCCAAAGAAGAAGGCACGATATGGGAGGGAACTGTGTTCACACTACCTAGGCACAAACCACGAAGTGTACCTGCAGCACAAGAACTATTCGAATTCGGAACAACCTGGATGCTGAGAGAGATCGAACTCGCGAACATCGAGTTGGACCATATCAAAGTGGACTTCGAGGGCATGAAGGTGACTTTCTGCATCCCGGTGTCGAAGACGGACCAGGTGGCTGAAACCACAGTGAGGGTGCTACAATGCCTATGTCAACAGAACCCTTGCCATGCGTCGTGTCCGGTGTTCACAGCTATTCGACTCCTGGACAAGATGAGGGAAGCGAAGGTGGAGCACGCGTGCTACACAAAAAGAGGGAAGAGGGCGTCCAAGAGCCAACTTGTCCACGAATGGAGAAAGCTCTATGGTAAGGAAGTCTCTGGGCACTCAGCTAGACGCACAGGGGCGTTGTCGTACATCCGAAACGGGTGGGCGGTGTCACAGGTGGCCTACCTGGGGCGCTGGAAATCAGCTGTGATCTATGAGTACGCAGCAGAAGCTCTAGCGTCCCTACCGGTAAACAACCCCAAAACCTTCGCCAACATAGCAGCCATCCAAGACACTGTGAAGGAAGGAAAAGAAGGAGCAACACAGAAATCAACTTCACCAAAGGGCAGTGTGAAGGAGAATCAAGCGCAACCCAACATCGAGGAGAAGATGGAGGATGTACGGAACCGACTCATGGCCGAGCTCGAGTTGGTGAAGGTTGATCAAGCAAAAGCCTACCAGTGCCTCGAGATGGAAGTCAACAGCTTCCGGGACACCTGCAACTCCAACGCAGGGAAACTACCGAAGTACGTGGTTTGTCCCTCCTCGAAGGTGTTGCATATCAACACGGACATGGCACTATGCTCCCCACCTACAGCATGGCGTACCAGATGTGGATGGTGGTATGGAAGGTCTGATTTCTACTTCCTATCCATGGAAGGGAACAATCCGAAGTGCTTGAAATGCCAGAACCTCGCGCAGGGCAAATGAGGATGGGTTTTGGCTAGGTTCTGAAAAGGACCAAATGGGCACATCGCAAACAAACCAAGCCTCAGGATGAGGCAAACGCCACCAACGCAAAAGTCCGTCTATGCAATGGCTGCAGGAAAGGCATACCACGATTGTTCTGATATTTTTGCTTCGTTCCCTTTGCATCCCTTTGAACGTCCCTTTAAGTCCCTTTTTGTGAGTCCGTTTGCTGCTTTCTTCCAGGAGTAGCTTCTTCCAGAGCTCAACTGAACACTTCAGGTTCAGGGCCTGTGGGTCAGTGCCTTTGGTGACTTCGACAAGCGAAAATCCTCCACCCCAGGGGCTGCCAGGGTTCGCAGTGCCCGCGTCTCAGAGTTGGCGGAAGCTTCCAGGCAAGGCATTGCTTTGGTCACACAAGCTGCGGTCAATCGTGGCAGATGCAGTGGTCAGGGGCACAAATGCAAATCCTCATGAACAATGGCTATGTAGAGTGGCCAATAGCATGAAAGAACTGTTGTGATGTGACAACCGTTCACTATTGTTTCACAGGTGATGATTGACAAGGGCTGCGGTCAAACATCTCTTCGTGATTCATGCTGCTTGATGGTGGTAACACTGTCGCGCGCCCGAGGTCGACAGGGCAACAGGATCTGTTGAAGTTGATTTTGTCAGACCTCAGGATGATTTCTGCATTGGTACTCCATGCTTGTCTTCGTGCTTATTTTTACACCTTGTCTTTGGATTTAGCGACATCCGTGAAGGAGTACAAAATTTTGTCCCATTCTGTTCTCCCAAATCTCATCGCGTGCCCACCTTCAACTTGAGATCTTTGGCATCGCTCATGCCAGGTGGAGTTCCCACCTCTGTCCTGCTCTTGGAATCTGTTGGACCCTGTATGCTGGACTTCCTTCTGCAAAGTTGCAGCTGCCAAGGTTTTGGCATGCACTCAGTGCTCTCAGAAGTTGGGATTGGTTCAGGAGAAACATGGAGAAACGATGATTGTCACTACTTACCACTACTTATCACTGCATGATTGTGAGAATGCAAAAGACACCCTGGCATCGTCCTGAACCTCCCACGTGCCCCTATGAACTATCCAGGATGAGCTGCACACGATACCATTTGCATGGATCGAGGCTCCTGCAGTTGACCTGCCAGATTCAGTCCTTGTGAAATTGTGTGAGCATGCGTGAGCTTGTGGCCGAAAGCCTTTCACAATTCAGCTTGAAGCTACCAGCAGGACCTATGAAATCTGAAATTTGATATTTGGAAGTGAGTTGTTATGACTTGTTACTGCTGGCAAGTTTTGACTTCTCAAGAAGCGGCGTTGCAAGCCTTGCCATGCCGCTTCGAGTAGACCGTATTTCAAGGAAAAGGCGGGCTCGGAATGTGACATGTCTTATTTGGTCGATGACTACCCGAAATTCCATCAAATTCCATCAAACTCCTATAGTTGTTGGGCCTCAGTTGAGTTGCCGAGGAATCTTCAGTCTATCAATTGTGCAATTGCAAACGATGCGTAACATCATAAAGAATGATAGGGATATATAACGATGAAACGTTCCAACGTTTTGCATGTGAATAATGACTGAAAATGCGTCAACTTTGCATGTTGTCTTCCTTCGAAGCAAACTTTGGTTGGAAACGAAAGGATGGTCAAGGGGAGTCTTTTCTCCCACCTCGTGAGGCTGTGCCTTCTTGTACTTCAGGCACGTAGAAGGTTCGCTGCAAGCGTTCGTGATTGCACTTGAGGGAAGAGGGTGACTTGCTGAGGTGCCGATTGGACCATTATTTTTATGGCTGTTTTTTGAGGCATTCTTATCGCCATCCTACGCAAGCACCTGCCGATCCCACAAGATCCACAAGCACATTCCCGCAGCTTAGCATGACAGAAGCAACATGCGGACCGTTGATATGGTGATGGTACACCATGGTACACCAGTTTGTTGCCAAGGACTTCTGCATCTAGACTTTGCAGAGTGCAAGGGTGCGGAAATGCTTGGGACAGGCAGCTCGGAGCAATGGGCATGGCTTGCAGTTGCCAGATGCGCTGTTGATCCAAGATCCGTGCCCATCAATTGTATTCAATGTGTATACTGTACTCTGACTCTGACATACTCTGACTCGCTGATCTCTTTATTTCAATGAGTCCTGAATCAAGAATCATTGGCCAATAATGGTTCGTTCATGTTCGTTCGGAAGTTCATGAACCAGTATGGGTCAATGAAGAGATTCCATCGTTTGGACGGGCTGAAGCTCTAATTTGTTTTTGTTGTCACACTACTTTGTGCGGGACTCATGTGTCTGAACATCAGAAATCGCATATTGAGAATTATTGAGATGAAATTATTTGGTGGGCATTTTTGCTGGCAACTTCTTCAATGATGTTGCCCCAGTGCATTTCTTGTTGTGAGGAGTGTCGTTCCTCGGATGCATTGGACCGATGCCTGGCATGGTCTTGGGACGTCTTGGGGAATTCTATTCTTGTGATCAGATATGGCCAAGTTGCTTCGAGGTACACCGTCACAGAGTGCAACGAAAACCAAAGAGTTCTTACCTTCGGCGTTTGGGACTTAGCATTTGGTTGCCTGCTCCTGCAAGAGCGTAACTGAGCAAAGCATGACCGGACCGCTGCATCAAGCTTCTGTTTCGATGGGCCAAGGTATGTACCGACTACATTCACTCAGGAACATCACCAGGATGATGCGTGGTGGTTACGGTTTTGATGAAGATGATTTCGAATGGGACTTCATAGAGTCTGACCTTGAGTCATCTGAGGATGTCACTCGGCTTTTTGTTGGTCAGTCTTTTGTTTTTGTTTTGGATTTGGATGTTGCATGGATTGCTTTTGGTCAATTTGATTCATTGTCTTGACATTTGATTCATTTTCTTGACATTTGATTCATTGCCTTGACATTTCTAGCAAAAAATGGCACTTTCCGGTTCTGCTGTTGTGTTTGGATCTTTCTACCTTAGCGTTTACTTCAGGTGATGCTGCCGTGTGGCCTTCGCGAACAAGAAGCGGTAAGCATGATGCAACATGGCAGCAAACACATTGCAAGCACATGCAAACACCTTCAAACAAATAAGCTGGAACGCATTCGTTGCGTTATTCTGATTTATTCTGGTGGTTCCCGAATGAACTTGTTTCTTTGCCATGCCTACTTGCATCTCGCTATCACATCCCTGGTGTTGGTGGGGGTTGCTCCCAGCACAGCGCTCTACTCGTAGCTAATTCCAGGGTTGCAACAAGGCCGACTCTTTCTGCGTGTTGACTTTGGATGACTTTGGAATACAGTCTGTAGATGTTTGTAGAATTTCCCGGTTGATTGGTCTGGTTGCCGTTGCTGTTATCGTTGCGATGGTTGATGTTGATGTTGTTGATGTTGTGGGTTGTGCGATGTGGGTTGCGGACGTTGCAGTTGTGGTCATGGTTGTCATGGTTGTCGTTGCTGCTGTTGCTTTTCTTGCTGCTGTTCTCAGAGTCTGGCGGCTCAACATGACTCAACACTTGGTGCTTGAGGCATCGGGAGCTGACACCAGAGGATTACGAGTTTCTTGGTCGCATGAAGTTGCTTGGGGCTGGGGGATTTCCTGGCTGCAGCCTCACCAGAAAAGCATCCTGGAATCCTGGCTGTTCAAGTTCTTTATCTGGCGCGTGATTATTGCTTGAGCATGCTTGAGCCTAGGAAGCTTTGCAAGCTCGATGAAGCTGTTCCGAAGAGGAACACGCTTGATGAAGGTTCGTGGGAACATGTGGGAGCTCTAAACTAGAGCTCGGCGTTTGATTACTTGAGCATACTTGAGCTCTTGGAGCATCTTCGAGCTTGGGTGTTCGATTGGTTCACTGCTCCTAGGGTAAGTTGTATCTTGCTCTGTGAAGGCGAGGTTGACAACTTGCCCAGAGTTCGTGGACGTGAGAAGTCCAGTGGTGAATGCGGGGTGTGTTGCTGGGCATGGTTTGGTACCATTTTTTTCCGAAGTTGTTGTGATTTATTTCAGGGCTCGCATTCAGCCATGGATCCAACTTCAAAGGAGGCATGCAACTGGGGGATGTCTAAAAGACTATGAAGTCAATGTCAACATATGAGGGCCGTTCTAAACCCCCCCTCTTTAGATTTGAGCCAAACGTGACTTAGGTATATTTGAGGGTAAAATATTGGTCGTTTTTATGTGGGAGGCGCAAGAAGGCGCAAGGG
>VSDK01027233.1:148896-168896 GCA_009767595.1 Symbiodinium kawagutii | reverse complement strand
GATACAGTCCAAAGACTCATGCAACGGACCGTCCAACACACTGACTATGAGTTCAGATTGTGGATTTTTGCGTGTTTGGAGTGCAGCGTGTGGCAATGTTCAGCAGTTTAGCCGACCTAACCAGCCTATGGGTTCCCAACAAAAGGGAGATCACAGTGGTCATGGAGGGTTATGGTGGGTCATGTTATTTCGGCCTCGTGTAGTGCAGGTGCAGGCCGCCGACCCGTTCGCACTGGGACCGGATTCCAGGGCCTGAAAACAAAACAACTGGCCGCGCTGCGTTTGCTGGTGCATGTTGCTCCGCTTGTGCCATGTTTTGACATGGCTAAAGAAAACAAGAGTCGTTCCTTCCTATCAAATTGCTGACCTGACGTAGTACTGAATTGGAGGTTTCAGAGACTTGACTTGTGAGGCAGTGTGGGTGGCCGATGGCAATAGCTACCTGAAGGCAGTGCGGCAAGATGTTGCGATGGGGAAAGGTTCGAGAAAGTGGCTTGGAACTCTGAGATGTCGGACAGTCTGATCTTTGCAGTTCGATCAGTTGCGCTGCCAGCAATTCATGCTCTACTGTGCCAGGGGACACCAATGGCATCTCACACAGAAGAGAAGCAGGCTTCAGGGCTTCAGAGATTCTACTACATACGAAAGACTTTCACAATGCTGTGCAGTCTTGATATGGGATGACAATGGTGAAAGTTGCATTTCACAGCTTCATGTTTCGTGTTTCTTTTTCTTTTTGCTTGATTGCTGCATTTGCTGCACATTACTTTCGTGCATGAAAAGGTGTCACGCAACATCAGTAAAGTCGGAAGTCGAGTGGACTCAGCGTCCCACACTCAGAACGGTAGCTGCATGGCGGGTTCTATGGCCAGACTAGTGCTTCCACGGGTTGGTTCGTTGCGCTCACGGGAGGCTCCTCCAGATGGATGAGGAGAGAATCGAGGCGAAGCGTCATGTCCTGACTTTGTTTGCCGAGCTTCACAGCTTAAGGTGAGCCGTCAGGACCCCACAACTATGGGGGTGATCTTGGCACATGATGTTTGACCAATGTTTGACCAATGTTTGACCTATTTTGACCTGTGTTTGACCTATTTTGACCTATGTTCGATCTATTCTTAGATATCCATCCTATCCTTTTTTGGCTTGCAGTGGTAGGCTGAAACTCATGCATAGAGGAGGGAAGGCTTTGCCCATTTTTGCTGGTGGCCATGACAGTTCCCGATGATGCCCGGGAACGAGCTACAGTTGGGCGGATCGGACAGTTCAAAGCCACCCATTCCCGCAGTGATGAAGCTGCAAGATTGACGGCAGCACTGACCATGCAACAGAGTGACAACCGGCAGACAAGATTGGAGCACATGCGAAGAGTAGCCATGGAGGCTTTGTTGGGTGGAAATTCCCAAAATGATCTTGAAGAGCAGGTTGAGATTCCAGAAGACGAGGATGAGGATGGCATCGAGACAGGCGACATGGACATGGATGGGGGATATGGCCATGGCAAGAAGATGCAGCGCCTTAGGCGCTTGCACCGAACTTTGTTTTTTGCACGGCAGCTGCAAGTGCCAGATTGGATGCTGACGCCTCCCAGTGATTTGGCACAATCATGGCTGGTCCTTGCGAAGCCCGAAGGCGAGAGATGCCTTCTCCTATCGGATGGTGGCCGTGTCGAGGTTCGCAAGAAGAATGGCTACGTGCTAGAACGCTACACGGATTCCCGACTTCCACGGGGCTTGACCATCTTAGATGTGGTATGCATCGAGGGTCCTCCAAAGCCGACACCGGCTCCGCAAACGCCTTCAGAGCCTCCTGCCGTTTCCATGGAAGAAGCTCCACCAGAGGATGGTGAGCCTGAAGAGGTTGAATCTGATGAAGACATGGGATGCAAAGGTGGCAAGAAGGGTGGAAAAGGCCGGCGTCGCCGGCCACAAGGAAACCGGAAATATGCTGTTTGTGATGTCTTAGTCTGGGGAGATGTTGACCTGGCAGCCACTGAAGCTGAATGCCGACTGTTTTGGCTGGAGTCGCGCTTCGAAGAGATGCGAGAAAAGGCTCCAAGGAGAGCAAGGACATTGCAGCTGGTGCATGCTCTCCCTGCTACAGCTGAGTCCTTAAAAGAGTTGTACTTTGGCGACTTCGGTTACCTGAAAGATTCCTTGCTCTTCTTGCACCGGGAAGGGCGTTATCAGGTCTCTGAACCTGTCACACCCGTTGCGCGCTTGTGGCGCGATCGACACCTCAGTCGGTTTGTGGTCGACACTCCTGATGAGAAGGGGGAAGAGTTGCCATCCAAGCAATCCGTGGTCCTGGAAATCCGTGGCGGGGGTCGCTTGAGAACAGCCGATCGCCACTTGGTGGCTCAGTGCAATGAGGAGGACCTTGCAAAGCTGCAGGGAGGGCAAATTAAGGCGAAGTCACTGGTTCGCTGTGACATCAATGCCATTGATTTGGTGAAGGGTACCATGCAAGTGGTGCCTGTCGCGCATGTATCTGCAAGGTCTCGCGTTTGGGCAGACTCTTGGGCGCGCATAGCCTTTCAGCATCTCCATCGTGAAGGTCAAGCATCGATGATCTCTTTTGATACCCTTCTTCAAGCAGCCAGCTGATGCCAGAAGCGCGCTCAAGATTCAAGCCGTGTCCGAGGACCTTTGGATTTTACTGTTGGCTCTCAGTAATATGCTTGAGATACTCAGTGAACAATCTTGTAATATCTTAGATGTCTTAGGTTGAGATCGCATGGCTGCAGAATGCAGCAGATTGCTCATGTTTGGCAGCGCGCCATCCTACACCGACCCAGCCCACAGCCATTTCCCAGTGGGTGCTGAGTTTTGTCGGTCGGTGCCATGCGTCAATCGCAACGGCAGAGCAGCTTTGTGTTAAAAAAAATGCTTCGACTTTACAGTGAAAGGAGCCAATTCTACCATCTAGATCCATCTAGCAAGTTCAATTCTGAAAGTTCGCTGTTGCTACCTGTTGCTTGTTCTTGCACGCGGTGTTGTACTTGGTGTCACAGATTTCCTGTTGACGGATTATGGAAGATGGCAGGTGCTTGACGAGTTGTCTCCTCAGCGGGTGGGAAAGGAAAGGCATTGGAGCCATCCTGAAGGCAAGTTGCTTGCCATTGATATCCATTGATTTATCTGCATAGCTATCATTATGTTGGCAAAAATCAAAGCACTTTTAAGGGGTCAAACAGGAGCAGGTTCAAACCAGAAAAGAGCACAGAGTGCAGATGAGTGCGGTGTTTCGCAGCGACGCATTCATCAATATTCAGTATTCATTGGTTATGTCAATATTTCACCAGCCATGAGGCAATGGCTGCACTTGCTGGCCCAGAAGAACATGCTTGAGACGGTACCGGGCCAATCGTTTCAGATGGTTCCCCGGGTCACACAGACAGGATCAGACAGAATCAGACAGGATGCCACACGAATCTATGCGATGTAAGTGCATTATGATTGCGTGATATTGCGTGATACTGAGATTTACTCAGCGATACTGCATGTGTTCCAGCTTCTTTAAGGGAAGATTTCCTCCAGGTTCAGCTCACCGGGCATGAAGTGGTTGGGCTCAAAGCGGAAGTGGGCTACGAATTCTCTGCCGACCCCCCAGCTGTTTCTCATGAGAGGGGCTGGGCTTGGTGCATGCACAGCTGTGCTGAGGTTCAAGCCTTGACCACTGGTGGTTGGTTGGGGCCTCGGCTGTGCAAACGCTGCAGTTCTTGGTATGGTATGATTTTCTTCTTTGATGAAAAAATATATGATGCTGTATGATATGATGTTTTATTTGTAGATCAATTTCTTTCTTCTCAAGGATCCATCCATTTTTGATGTTTTGATTCCATTTTGTTTCCCTAGGACGGAATGGAGTGCACCTGGCAGCATACAGATGCCTCGTATTGGCTATGAACAAGAGCAACTGGTCAGCCCCATTCTCAGAGAACCCTGCTGGCACGAGAATATGGTTGCATCCTGAGCCAACGAGAATTCTGGTAGATGGGCCCCGATGCCAAAGGCGCTTTGTTCAGAAATGTTCAGGAACATTTCCGCCCGAGGCGAGAGGAAAGCGAATGCGCTGTATCGAGCTGATTTGCTGCCACAGGCGCCAGCTATCATTATGAGATTTCAGAAATCGCTCTCGATGCTTGACTTCTCGTTTGTTGATGTACGAAGGGAACAAGGATTCTGTGCATTGTGGTGGCGGTTTTGTCGTTAGTGTGTTTGTGGGTGCTGCTTCCGGTGTTGTGTGGGTGGTCGTGGTGTGTGGGAAGGGATGAACAGAGTGCAGATGGGTGGAGGGTGAGGAGTCAGAGTGGTGGACGGGGATGGTGGCGGAGGACCCAGGATGAGTGTGTGTGGGGGGCAAGTATGGAGCCAATGTGTGTGCAGAGGGGTCTTTGTACATTCAACAGGGTCTGCCGCACAACGAACTGCGTTGCAATTGAAAAGTGCAGAACTGCGAAGACATGTCGGATTCAGTCTATTCATGTTGTTCAACCTGTCCCAATCTTCGGCCTTCAAAATGCCTTTCCCGAGCAGGCCTTGTACAAAGAATACGAGAGGCGGGCTTTCAAGAGCTTTCTGGCATCCAACTGGTCAAACATGATGCAAGAAAATGCCAGAAATTGACCCTGCAGCGGATCTGTGCAACCTTGCAAGGTGTTGGGACTCTGTTGATGAGAGTCTCACAGCAGACCGGCTGGACCGCATTCATCAAGTCCTGCATGGTAAGAAGGCTTGGGACTTTGCTTAGCCAATTGTTTCGCTATCAATTTATGACAACTACAATAGTCCACATATTGACAGATCCTCCCTTTCGTGTTATCTCAGGATCTGGCGGAAGAGTTTGATCATGAGCTCTCCAGATGGCTGGTGGACATGGAGGGTCCCATTCGCGAGAGCTCTCGCATGTTGGAGGCGCGATGCGCGAGTTGCTGGTCAGGTCTGGGGACGTTTGGTGCCGTGGTGAGCCAGGCAGAAGCGCGTTTGTTGCTGCGGGATCTTGTGAGCCGCAAGGCGCGACCTTGATGGCTGAAGGTGTGACGTGGTGTGACCAACCACAATCGTTGTGGAAAGATGTCAGCCTTAGGGAAAGATGATGAAAGATGACCCCCTTATCATCCCTTATCATAGCCTTACTATGGCTGACTTCAGCTGTTTTGGCTGGCCAGTGAAGGAACTGACCATTCCATGTCAGCTGTGAGGCAAATGTGAATTACAGAGATCAAGCAACAGGGCGAGTACCGTTGACCTATGCCGGGAAACTTAGGAAGTGGGTGGACGTTTGAAATCATTTGGTCGAAGTCATATTCCTGAACGAGTCGCAGTCAGGTAACATTGAAATCAAGTGCACCACCACGCACCACCTATCAAAATATCTCAAACCTTTGCAACTGAGGCATGTGAATATGGTTGGAAGGTCAAAACCGGAGTAATCGAGGTGCCAGTTGATGGAAAAGAAAGGCATTTGACAAACATCCAACTTTTGCTATCTTCAACTTGCTGTGTACTTCTGCTGTGTGCGAACATCAGGAGCTTCTACAGCTTCGAGCTGATGTCGATTCAATGAACGCCACTTGCATGCAGACCTTAGCAACACGAAGCATCAACCCAGGGATAGCACAGCTTTGCCAAACTACACGCTGCACTTTGCTGTGCCAAGGATGCTAGGCACACTGCGCTTGGAATTGCAGCAGCTGGCGGCCATGCAAATATTGCAGGATCCTCAAATCAAGTTCAGATCAATTTCTTCATGCTTCGTCGTCTTCGCTCACAAGAGTGGCAGTTCTGAGGTGGAGATTCTGCTTGCTCATGGGGCAGATGCCACAATTGTGAGCTTGCAGGCGCCTTGAACACCTGACTGTGGTACAGTTCAAACAGGATCAGACTTTGGTGAAGTGCTCACAGATGCAGAAACTCCCGAACCATGCAGGGTTGATATGGGTTGATGAAATGGGAGCAGCGAATGTCATGAATGACAGGGGGAGACAGCACTGCTGCGTGCTCGAGCTGTACGAGGTGGGTTCTCATATGGGCAGGGAACAAAAAATGGTACAAACTGAATTAAAGCCTTGGTTACATCACAGAAATCGGCGTTTATAGTTTATAGTGAGGAGCGAGAGGGGGCCTTGAAGAGCCAACCCCCGGAAGCATTAGAATCATCGCGTTCAAAAATGTAGCTCTCCAACTTCGAGACTCTCCTGGACTTGAATGATGCCTTCAAATGTGCCCCTGCAAGGGTTGCGTTAGGATAGGTTCTTAGAGAAAGCCTATAGTAGAGGGCAGGTGATGGGAGTGGGGGATTTTTTCACTCAGCTTCACATTAGCATAATTGTTCTTTAGCGCCTGGTGCCTGTAGTATACAATTGTATACAATTGTCATATAGATATATATCTATTACAGATATATCTATATGACAATTGAACTGCCATCAGTACCATAATGTGTTGACAGTCGCGCATATACCTGGCAAGATCCCATCTCAAAGGTATGATTTTGAGCAGGCATACCAGTGAACAGACACAGACACAGATGCATTACCATTTCACAATTATGATTTGCATATGAATTTGGAGATGCACTTCCAAGAATCCGAGATAATCTGAGCATCTTAGGGTTGCATAGTCAGATCGTTGGAACACTGGCACGTTTTTTCATGGTCATATTTTGGAGCTCCAATGGATGCCTTGCCTAGGCATGACCCACGCGCAGATCAAGGGCATCAACCGCTGTAGGCCTGGCACTGGCTGCTCCGAAGCGAGTGCATCACAGCCGCGGTGCAGGGACCTTCTTCGGCACAGCCGCTTGCCATGGGAAAGCTTCGAGTCTGCGGTTGCCAACTTGGCCGATGATCCACCTGCTGCTGCTCGCGCTTTTCTGGACGCCAGAACTCCGCTTTTTTAATTCTTTTCATGAAGGAAAACCATGGAGAATTCTACTATTTTAACCTGTTTGACACAGTATACTGTAACTGTATACTTTGCAGAGCAAGTCCTTTCCAACATACTCTTCAGATATTATGTTTGGACTGTCGCAGACAGGTTCGAGGTACTTTGCGCAATTCAGAGGTTTTTTGCGTTTGAGATGTCGTTTCTTCTGCCATTGTTGAAATCAGCCCTTTCTGCAGGAGATTGCCTTTCCCACCGGGTGCGGGGCACATTGAGTGGTTTCCAAAGTCCTAGGGCAGTCAATCAGGGGTGATGTTTTTGCTGCTACCTTTGTCACCAAAAGGTCCAGTTGAGCAGGTGATTTGCTGCCAACTTTTCATGACAGCAGTGGCAGCCAGCTTTTTGTGAAGTGCCAAGGCCGGGCACCATGTTCGTGGCAGACAAGGAGGGGAAAAGGATCTCTGCATATGACAAACTCCGATTGTATGAGTGCTGGCCCCAGGGAGCAGAGTTGGCAAGCCTTAAGAATGCACAACATTTCGACTTGAAGGAAACATGCACGTTGTGTTGATGGAGCAAATTCTATTCAGCTTGACCACTTATGATTCATGGAGTGCGAGACTCGAAGCTTCACTCTTTTCGGATCTGTGAACCCTAAGGCAAATCCTTGAAGTACGTGAAGTGGACAATGGTTTGGAAGAGGCAGTCTGTTTGAACCAGCCCTGAGTGTGGAAAACCTGTTTTTTCAATTTTTTGTTGAACAGGAAGACAGACGTGGCCTTCTATGCTGGAATCCCAAGAGCCCACAGATGCCCAAAACTACAAAGCTGCTGTAGCCATGACAGCTGCAGATGTAGCATGACCTGGCGCTGTCTCGGCTGGTGGCAATGTTGATAGGTCTTGCAATGGCCGAGGTGCACATAAGTTGCTGCTGCCACAGGCCGTGCGGAAACATGTATGACCAACCAATACCAACCACCACAGCATGTTTTGAGGTTCGTGATATCATCCAGCTCGAATTGACGTTGCAGGTTCGCGCTGCCACTCTCCAGCGGGGCACTTGACTTCTATTCACGTGGCTAATTACACACAGTCATTGATATCTCCACACATTTTCAGATATATATGTACAGGCATTGTGTATTTTGCATGAGGTGATTTTCTTGCATACCTGTTGTAAACACATACAGCTGATTGTCATGCATCACGATTCACAATTCACGACATTTGGTCGTCGACCATTGCTGAACTGCCAAGGCAGCCACCAAACACCGAGTGCCGATCTCAGCCTGGGTTGAAATCGTCAGAAGGTTTTTGCAGGCTGGAAGGTTCGCTTCCCTTGGGATCACTGGGTAGCTATGGATAGCTTCTCTTGAAGGTCCAACATGGGTCCATGGATGGTTTCAGGGAGGCTTGGTCTTGGTCGGTCTCGGTTTTCTCATTGCCATGCCATGCCAATTATACCTCTATAATTCTAAGCATCCTCAGGTCTGGGAACCATGATTCGAAACGTGTGAGTGGTTGTTTTCCGACAGCACCTTGATTGATTTCAATGGCCGAGGTGCAACTACTTTGCCAGGTATTTGCTGCATAGTGGTATCATGAAATGGTGTGCCAAAGAGGCCAGGTGTGGTGATTGCACGTGGTTACAAGATGGTCCCCAAAAACATCTCCTTAATATGTGGACGCTACTGCAAGGAAGGCAACAATAATCCACAATATGGGAGTTGCTGATGATGATGATGATGATGATGATGATGCTGGTGATGATGATGATGATGATGATGATGGATAATGCAAAGGAGGGGCTTTCCTGGTGGGTAGGAGGGGGATATGGGGCTTGTGGATCAAGATGTGAAGGGGCCGTGCTGCAGAGTGGGTGTGCTGCGGGTGGTTGTTGACGATGCAAACGACGAGTTGCTTTACTGAAGGGGGGTGACCCTCAAGGGGTTGCTTTTTTGTTTTTCTTTCGCGCTTTTTGCATCTCCTTTTTGTTTTTTCTCATTTTGAGCATTTGCATTTTCTTTGCTTTGCGCCGAGACATCCCAACGTATGTTTGTGCAATTGGGTCAAGCAGCGTTCTAAGTAGGACGCCTGACTGACGTGGGCCGATGGCTCTTGCTGAGTCTCATTTCGTACATGGCGCTTGGATCCCAGCTACGCTGGTGGCTGCGCTGGTCTTTTTGTTTGTTGTGAGTGTTTCCAGAAGAGGCAGGAAAGCACGGAAAGCCGATGGGAGGAGCAACCCATTGAACTTCCAACCTGTGGCAGCCTACCACGAGACAAAAGAGGAGCTGGCCATCAGGGATTTAAGACAGAGGTTTGCCAAAGGTGAAGAACCACCAGAAAACCTTTTCTTGCAACTTGCCTGGTCTCGAGCCTTAGATGTCGATGCGGCTGAAAGTGTTTGGCGCAGGCACTTGACAATGACCAGAGAACTGAGAATTTCGGATGTTAGCGATGAGCTGGTTCGGTCTGCATATAGAGCGGGGTTTTGTGTTCGCTCAGGGCTTGACGTGGACGGTCGACCCATGATCTGGGTTAGACTTGCCAAGTCCGTTCCTTCCAATATGACAGCAGCGCAGGTGGTGAAGAACACCTGGATGGCACAGGATGCCACGCTGGCTAGTGGGGCTGAAGCAAATCGCCAAGGCATTTGTTTTGTCTACGATCTCACAGGTGTTGGATTGAAGAATCTCACTTTCGATCCCATGGCACTTCGTGATGTGATCCGTGGTGCGCTGAGTCATCCCTGTCATATCTCTCGGGTCTGGCTTCTTGATGCGCCACGGATTTTTCTGCTGTCTTGGCATGCGTTCAAACACTTTGTTCCAGCAGATGTTCGGAAGCTTGTTCGCTTTGCCGAGACTCGTGCGACAGGTAGGCCAAACGACTTCTCTCAAGTGTGTCCAGAAAGTGAGCTTCCTGTTTACTTGGGCGGAGACCCAGGTCGCTTTGCTCAGCCCTACAGTGATTGGATGTTTAACGAACTTGAAGGACAGGCCCTTGCGTATCGGACATCCAAGCTGCTGTTGCCAGTCCCTTCGCGGCGAAACATCGGCAGGTCCGGTGCAACTTGCTATGTTGGTATCCGAAAGCTCTTGCGATGCTTTTGTTTTGCCTAGTTCCAAGGAGCTAAGAGCCCACCAGAATCCACCAGAGCTGTTTCCTCGCAAGTCTTTAGAGCTAATTGAGCTCAGGCGTGCGACCCTGTACAGACTGCTTTTTATTTCTGCAAGCTGCTGATAGGGAGTTCACAGCATGCACAGTTTCACCAGACTCATGGAAGGATTGCGGAAAAGCGGCGACGAAAGCCTTGGTTCACCAAGGCTTCCACATGCTTCCACTGCAGGATGCCAATCTGTGCCAATCTGTGCCATTCCAAATGTATGGCTCTGAGAGGCGAAGGAGCTGGCCGCAGAATTGTTGGCCCACTATGACAAGGCAAAGACTCCAAGGGCCACGGCTGCATGGCATTCCCTTTGTTTACAGCCGCTCGAGTAGCGAGATTCGGAAAATGCATGAGCACTGCCAACCAAGCAAGACAAGTGTGGAGACTTCCTTCATTGGAACGCTGAATCGGAAATTTGACATCACCACACGTGACCATTGAAGCACTGCCTTGCAGGAGCTTCAGAAAAGAAGATCAGCTTTGAAGAGGTTGCCACGACTGACGGAGGCACAAGTTAGACAAAGACTGCCTACAACAGTAACAGTGTTGCGAATGAGGTGACACACCGCGTCAGATCAAGCTGCTTGGGATCGTAGCAACGAGGAATTTGCAACTGCGGAGCTGCTGACAGGCGGAAATACTGATTGGCAGCAGACCGCAGTTTGCAGGCCGCTCCCTACATCAATGGACTGGGCCTAAGACTTGCAATCAACAAGTTAATTAACTGAGACCAACGGACTGCGGGATTTTCAGGAGTATTCTTTTGTGGAGCAAGTGTCTCACTGACATTTTGCAGTCAGTCTGCCTTGAACAACTAAGGCATGCTCATGATGACTTGCCGTGGTTGACTGAGCAGAATGTTGTTGGGACCTTTGAGGCCGAATGGTGCTTATTGTCAGCGGCATGCCAAGACTATGACATTGTTTCGCACCAACGGGCTTTGTTGGACGCACTATAAATAAAACAGGTTGGTGATTGTGTAGCTTTGCAACTGCTATTCCTACGTTCCAGGCCCTGGTTCATTCGGGGGCGATTGTGAGTATGGAGGACCGGGCCTGTTGCACTATGTTGCACTACTCTTTGATGCTGTTTGAATTTGCTTGCCGTTTTTTGATACTGCAGGCTTTGCGCGATGAGTTTGCACACATGTTGCAACAATCAATGATCTTCATGCAATGTCGTTTGCCTTTTTTGGCCAGATTGTGCTCCGAGTCCTGAATTGAAGCATTTCAAACTTGCAGTTTTCTTGGCTCAATCGTGTTGCTCCTATCTTCCAACGACTCATGGCGCCTCGAGCTTCCAGGCTCGTATGCATGTGATATGTTTTCGTCGTTGAGAAACTGCGTCATTGTTCGACATTGCCGGCCAAAGGGCGACCCTGCTGCTCGCTCTTGTGGGTGCTTTGCTGTTGCTTCGCATTCAAAGGCCGGCTTGAGTGCAGACTTATGCAGACTTGTGTGATTTGTTGTGCAAGTTGTTCGTCTTCGTTTTATGTGAGGGCATCAGGATTGTTTGTAGCATGGGCTGTGCACGGAAGGTGGTCAGCTGATGTGGAAAGCACTGAAGCTTTCAGCGCCTTGGCTTGGTGAGGTGATCTTTGCCCACAGTCTCTCCCATCAGCAGCCTTCACCAAAGAAATAAAAGGATCTACTAATTAATCTAATTAGATCTAATTCGCAGTTACATGATGCCTGAACCCCACCCCCGTGTTAATATGAAGTTGGAAAAGCAGAGAGTCAACGTTTGAGCCCGATAAACTGAAGATCCTGCTTTTCCAAATCAAAATTTGCAGAGGCCTCAGACCATTGCAGCAATGTCATGTCATTGCGGACCACCGAGAAAGTGGACTGTTCAATAGAAAAATCAAAAACACCCGCGCCACGCAACTCCGGAACAAAGTGCAGAGGGGGTGACTGCAGCAGGACTGATTGAAACGCATTATGGTGAAACATGAAGATTGAGTGCTAGACTATACTGTCAAACGTTCTGTGTACTGCTTCGATCCCACTTTGAACTCTCGGTCTATCTCAGAATGTAGCTTCAGCCCAGGCCTGCCTCAGGCGGTGCGAAATGCAGCTGCTGCGGGCATGATGGCCTCCGTTCTGGCAACTTCAACGCCTGCCCTTGCGGAGGAGGTTCGTAAGGGTTCGCGTCCATAGGAACCAGGGCGAATCAGAATGAATCGTCCGAACATGTCCTAACCGTGTCTTGTGTCACCTTGAGCTTCATTGGTTCCAGTGCGGAAGAATACATGGAATGATATGCAAGAATGGAATTGGTAAAGAAATATGTTACATCATGAAGCCATCCTTTTCTCCTCGCACGCCTTACGGTACCCAAACACATCTTACTTAGTAATTTCAAGTTAGTGTATTAGCCCCTAGCCCCCATTTAGCTGCACACTTGGAGGACATCCTGAAGTCGCTCGAGAGCCAGCTGGCGCAACGCGACGCAGGGATCGAAAGGTTGCAGGAAGAGAAGCTCCGTCCCAAGTTGAAGTTGGCAGAGGCACCACGGCGCAATCACGCGCAATCCAGGTTTCAGATGGTTTCAGTGTGCTATGTTTAAGTCGGTTCCAAAGTCGGTTGCAAGGTGCAGCATGTTGCACTTGCAACTTGTGCAGCTGCAACCTGTGCGTATCAGCGCCAAGGGGATCCAAGTTGCATGCTGCAGGTTGAGAAATTGGAGCGCGAGGAGATTCAGACGGCCCGCAGCGCAGAGCGGCTCAAGGCACGGACGTGGCGACAATATGCGCCGCAAAACGCGACATTGAGAGGTACAACTGACGTGAATGCACCGTTTGTATTTGTGTGTTTGATGTAATGATGTGTAATGAGGTGTAATGCACCGTGTAATGCACCGTGTAATGCATTGAGACCGGCTCGTTTGGTCACATGCCGCATGTTGGTGCAGGAGAAGGAGATCGCAGTGGCAGAATCGAAGGACAAGGAACGGGCCAAGGAACTCGAGAAGAGGGAGAAGGCCCAAGAGTGTTATCTTGAACCAAAACAACATTTCACTTTCTAGGATAAGATCATGTGGATCTTCATATTTTAGTGCATTTGCACTGACATGATCGTTTACAAGTCTCAACCCATGACGCTACGGGCTTTCAATATTGACATAGCATGGCAAGAATCCGATGCCCCTTACCTTGGAAAGGCTCAGATTGAGAAGGAGGAGAAGGAGGCCAAGGCCAAAATCCAGCGCGAGTTGGAGGCACAGAAAGCGAAGATCAAGAAGGATGAGAAGGCAGCGATCGACGAAGCCCGCCGAGTGGAGCGAGAAGAGAAGAAAGTGGCGCGAGACATGGAAAAGAAGGCCTTGCAAGCCAAGGCAGACTCGGATCGCTTGAAGGCAGAGGAGGCAAGTGAGACGGCTTTCAATGCTGCAACCGAGAAAGCTGAGGCAGCGATTCTCGCTGCTGAGCAGCGTTCCGAAGATGAGCTTAGCAAAGCTTTGGAGCAGGCAGAACAGGCCAAAGAGGCTGCGGCTGAGAGAGCAGAGTTGTTGGAGAAAGCCTCAACGGACAAATACGAGGCTGCCCTGAGCCAAATTGCAGACGCAGCTGAGCGTGCTGAGAAGGACGCAATCTTCGAGGAGGAGGCCGTTGAGCAGCAGGTGGTTGCAACGGTGGATGCAATTGAGAAGGAAGACTTGCTTGAAGAGAATGCTGCGTTGGAGAAGGCCAAGGAAATCCTCACAAGCGCCTGGAGCATTGCTGCTCCCTTGGTGATTCCAGGTATTTTCATCGCCTTGTATGCGATCCTCGCAAGTTTTTCAGCCCCCCCTCCAGAGCCTTGTCTGGGAGCCGAGGAAGAGGAAATCCGAAAGGTCATGGGCAGGGCAGAGAGGCCCAAGACTGCGAAGGCCAACATGGACCCCTGGTCCGGTGAAGCCAAGCACATGGTGGGAGTTGGAACAGGCGCTATGGCTTTGTTGGCCGTGTTCATGTCCTCCGGTCCCGTCTCCGGCTTTGTTACAACCTCTTCTGCCCCGTTGCCCTCCCGAACAGTCCGCAGCACGCAGCGGACTTTGGCAAAAGGCACGGAAAAGACCCGTTGCATGTCATCATTTCAGGAGCAGGGGTTGGCGGCCTCCTTTTGGCCAAAGCCTTGAGCAAGGAACCTACCATCAAGGTGACGTTGCTCGAGCAGGCCGGATTTTCATCTCATCTTGTTTGATATTATTTGCATCTTAGCAGTCTTAGCATGTCAATTACAATGATTGACCGAATCTCTGAGCTGACATGAGCAGACGAACAATGCTGTTGAACTCTGAAAAGTTGATGGGGCATGTGCAGTCACAAAATATTATGCCCGATGCCCTGCCTGTTTGTAGCTCCATCATCCAAACAAAGTTAACCAGTGCGCAGGATGCGTGACGATGTCCAACATGGCATGGCCACCACTTGTTATTGTTTGCAATGCTGTGCCAAGTTTCATGCACCACTCGCCACTTTCTTGCCTTCAGGCCAGCTCGTTCCAACGATTTGGTGGGCCAATTCAGCTTGCGTCCAACACCTTGTCCACCATCCGCGACATCGATGAGGGTCTCTTTGAGGAACTGATGAAGAAGTTCACCTTCACTGGCTACCGCCGAAACGGTTTGGTGGATGCTCTGCGCTCAGAGTGGTACTGCACCTTTGATGCCATGAAGGATGCTGCAGAAATGTTCAACCTTCCTTACACTGGTGTGGTTGACCGTCCCGACCTGCAGCAAATCATGCTGGATGCAATTCCGGAAGGCTGCTTGTCGAACTCCCAGAAGGTCAAGAGCTACGAGGTCCTTCCTAACTATGAAGGAGTGAAGGTGCAAACTCAGGATGGAAAGGAGTACAAGGGTGACGTGCTCATTGGTGCAGATGGCATTTGGTCAGCCACAAGGGCCCAGATGTGGAACGAAGACCAGAAGGGACCTAACTCTGGTTGTACTTACAGTGGTTACATCGTGTTTGCAGGGGAGACCATCTACAAGCCTGAGGACTACTTTGATGTGGGCTACAAGGTCTACATGGGTCCCAAGCGATACTTCGTGACCTCAGATGTCGGCCGAGGACGTATCCAGTGGTATGCATTCGTAGCTGTGGCTGAAGGTGAGGAAGTCCCATCAGATCCTTTGGAGAAGAGGGAGTATGTGAAGGCAGCCTTTCAGGGTTGGTCTTCTCAGATCTCCGATCTCTTGGATGCCACCCCTGCCAACACAGTGGAAGACCGCTCCCTGTACGACCGCCCCCCCAGCGTGTTGAAATCCTGGGCAGATGGCCCTGTTGCTTTGCTTGGCGACGCATGCCATGCCATGATGCCCAACTTGGGTCAGGGAGGTGGTCAGGCAATGGAGGATGCCCACTGCATCTTGCAGAAACTGAAGGATCTCACAGACCGAAGTCAAGTTCCAGATGCTCTGCAGGACTACTACCGCTCACGCATTTTCCGAGCCTCTGCTGTGCAGGGATTGTCGCGCATTGCTTCTGACATCCTTTTGGGCACCTTCACCTTCCCGTGGAAACCGGAGGAGGGCCTCTCGGCACCTTATGGCAAAGGCCGAGGAGATGTGAGCTATGAGTCCGTGGTCGTCAACTACCTCAGATACATCCTACCAGCTACTTTCACAGCCCAGTTCACCTTCCTGTACTCCTTCCACCCCTACAAGTGGTCCAAGGAAGAAGTCCAGGTATTGGTTGCTGACGTGATGGACCGCCACAAGAAGGAGGCTGCAGAGGCTTGGCAGAGAAGACAGGAGGCAGTGGAGAAGGGAGAGGCCAGGTCTGATGTTTGTGCGGCCTCGTGTTATTTTGTGATGAGTGATGGCATTTCATGTCCGCACTTCATGTCCTCACTTCATGTCCTCACTCATCCTCACTCACTCCTTCACGATACAGGTGGAGAAATTTGAGGAAGAGTGCAGGCAGGAATCCTTCTTCGCGCCCCTCGCAGTTCAAAGATGGAGGGGGAACCGACAAAACGCGTCACATTTTGTTGTAACATTTTGCCACATATGGTGACATATTATGACATGGTTGACTGGGTCTTAAGTCTCGCATTTCACTGTGTATCCAAAAGAGAGCCTTATTTTCTTGCCACACGGTGCGGTCAATACGAGAGGGCGGCTGCATGCTACAAATCAAGCGCCATACATCCTCAGCATGCTCAGACGCCAGTGAGTGGTTCTCGCGCACACATTTGTCACAAAGATCGATGAACATGGGATGCACTAGCGTTATCTTGACAATTCACTGACTATCATTTACTAGCATTAACCATTCCTTGACTCATGATCCAATGTGTGCCATCGCTCAGCTAAGGCTTGTTGCTCAGGTTGCCGGAGGCATTGATCAGAAATGAGCGTCCGGCAAGGGACGTGCCTTGCAAGGCCCGCAACTCCTCAGGGCTAGGCATTGCTAGGCATTGCTAGGCTCAGCTGATGCTCAATGGCTGACCCGTCCAAGGGTCAACGATGCCAATTTTCGAGCAGTTTTCCATGATTGAGCATCGTTGCACATTGCACGATCACTTTTCAATGCCGTTCATGCAGCTGCCATTGCTTGGCAGATGTGGCATTTCAGTTTGTCTCTACTAGATATACTAAACGTTGCTAAACTAACCTAAACTAGCACCCACTGTCACCAGAGCGTGAACGATGAGCCGATGGCGTCAAGTGTGTAGAATGCATTGGTTCTTTCATGCTGTTTGCGAGCTGTTTGTTGTATATATCGCAACTGTTGCAATTTGTTTGACCGGCTCATTTGGGCTCCGTGGCTGTGCAAAACTTTGCAAAACCGTCATCTTGACAGAAAAAGGCACATCCCGCAGGTCCGGTGGCCAATGAACATGTCGAGAACATGTCTCGATATGTTTTGGTTGTGCTTTGACTTCACTCGAGATTCTCGCAGTTGTCATTCTTGTCATTCTTGCAGTTCTTGTTGTTGTTGTTGTTGTTGTTGTTGTTGTGGCTGCTGTGCTGTTGTTGTTGGTGGTAATGGTTTTGTGTTTGTGGTTGTTGTGGAGGTTGTCATCGTAGTGTTGGGGTTGTGGTTGTGTTTGGTGTTGCTGTTGTTGCTTGCTTGTTTGTATTCTTGTGTTCTTGTGTTGCTGGTTGTGATGATGGCCCGATGGCAGTCCAGTTGTTTGTTTGCTTTTGTGTTGGTGTTATTGCTCTCGTGGTGGCTTTCCTTGTGCTGGCTGCCGCATGCAGTTGTTCTTGCGGCGGTTGAATTTGTTGCAGGGCCCCAGAAAAGGCCACAGAATGCCACAGAGACAAACCAGCGGTCTTCGCTCGCAGCGTTTGGCTTCATTGCGTGACCGCTCAGTCCTGGAGATTCTTCAAAGTTCATGGCGGCACCTCCGAGGCAGAGGCGAACTGCGCGGAGATTTTCAAACTGAGAGCTTTCAGATGCAGAGAGAAATAGAAAGAAAGATGGAAAGAAAGATGGAAAGAAAGATGGAAAGAAAGATGGAAAATGGGAGATGGCAGATCCCTTCCGGAGGATCTTGCTGCTCGCTCTTGTGGGTGCTTTGCTTTTGCATGGCATTCAAAGGCGGACTTGGGTTGTGTGACAGCTGTTAGTCTTTGTTTTGGGGAGGAGGAGCATCAGATTTGTTTTGAGGATTTGCAGCACCTGGAATCAGGTGGTCAGCTGGAAGCGTGGAAAGCACGCAAACTTTCAGTGTCTTGGCTTCGGGGAGTGATATGATATGTATTCAAAAAGCGCATCACCACGTCCAAGCAAAATCATCATGAGAATCCATGACACACTCAAAAACCCAAGATTTGTGATAGGAAAGGGGGGTTGAAAGCAGCTGATACCGGATTCAGAGTGGAGCAGTTGGACCCAAGCATGAGCTGTTTGAAGCGATGCTTGAAGTGTTTCTTGCCACTGTCTTGATTCTGCGTTCTGTAACGGTGCTGTCTTGATCCTCCATTCTGATCCATTCTGCAAGTGTCGCTTACCAAGCAGTCTTGTGGCAATCTTCAATGTCTAATGTCTGTTGTACGCCTGGCAGCTAGGGCCAATCGTCATCATCAAATCTGTGGGTTCTGCAACGCAGAATTTCTTCAGCCCAGGCCTGCCTCAGGCGGTGCGAAATGCAGCTGCTGCCGGCATGATGGCCTCCGTTCTGGCAACTTCAACTCCTGCCCTTGCGGAGGAGGTTCGTGCGGGTTCGCGTCCACAGGAATCATAGGAATCAGTGCGAATCAGAATGAATCGTTGGAACCGTGTCCGGTGTCACCATGCGTCACCTTGCCAGTGAGGAAGAATATGCAAGAATGGAATTGGTAAAGAGATGTAAAGAGACATTTGGAATATCAAGCTATCCTTTTCTCTTCACATACCTTCAGTACCCAGACACATCTTAGTAATTTCAAGTCACTATCTAGCCCCCATTTAGCTGCACACTTGGAGGACATCCTGAAGTCCCTCGAGAGCCAGCTGGCACAACGCGACGCAGGGATCGAAAGGTTGCAGGAAGAGAAGCTCCGTCCCAAGTTGAAGTTGGCAGAGGCACCACGGCGTAATCACGCGCAATCCAGGTTTCAGATGGCTTCAGTGTGCTATGTTTAAGTCGGTTACAAAGTCGGTTTTTCAAGGCGCAGCATGTTGCACTTGCAACTTGTGAAGCTGCAACCTGTGTGTATCTTGAGCGCCAAGTTGCATGCAGGTTGAAAAATTGGAGCGCGAGGAGATTCAGACGGCCCGCAGCGCAGAGCGGCTCAAGGCACGGACGTGGCGACAATATGCGCCGCAAAACGCGACAAGAGCGGTTTTGCAATTTTGGAATGTTTTTGACAAAACTCCGCGTAGCGTACAATTTCTGCACATTCACTTAAGCTCATCGTTACACCATACAAATGACTAGGCTCGGTTTGCAGAAATGAAAATCGACAACCTCTATCATTCTCGAGTAGATCCATCATGATCCCTGCCCTCTTACTGGGCCTTATTGTGTTTGGACGGGATCGTGGAAATCATACTATTTATGACTTATTTAGGCCGATTTTTATGATAAGGGTTGGGAGTAAAGTCATGTAGCTTAGGCTCGCCATGACTCAAAATGTTTCCTCGTCTACGGGCACGGGGTACGAGGATGCCTTGCCAAGCAACGTGAAAACCTCCAAAACCATAGCATTTTCAGTCAGTGTGATGCAAGGATTAGTTTTCATGGATTCTGCTTATCGAGTTTTCATCATTTGAGTTTGCTCATTTCAGAAACCAAAGTCTTGGTGTGTAGGGTATGCCCTCGAAGTTTTGAACCGAAGCAATGTGATTGGATCCAGATGATCGCATGACAAAGTTTGTTTCACAGGGCAGAGTTTTGAGAAGGGCGAAGCCTGGGCATCCCAGCACCAGCTGACGGAGACTGAAGTTAAAATAAAGATTACAAATGTGTTTTTTTGAATGACCAATGTTCATGTAATGGATTTTGAAGCAGCATGTGGGATGCCCCACGTTGTCCCATCGGCCCTGTGAAGCAGGAAGAAAGTGCCAGATGTGAAAGCCTTCCGGCTTCGCAATGAATTTTCACACAATTCGATTGAATTCTATTTTGGTTTGCCTAAACTAACTCTCGTGCACAGAGCTCAAAAGTGACATGTCCTGGACAGCATGGATCCACAGTGCTTCACACGGTGCAGGAGAAGGAAATTGCAGCAGAGGAATTGAAAGAGAAGGCACGCGCTAAGGAGCTCGAGAAGAAGGAGAAGGCCCGGTCATCGCACAGCCAATGTCAAACATCAAAAACTGTGAGAAGGGGAATTGGCATATCTCCATGTTGCTATGATTTGCTACGGAGGTTGTACGAAACGCCGATCAAACGAGTTAAATAGTACAGATTTCTGGGGCCAAAGTGTGAATAGCGCTCCATTGAAATCTTGGATTAAGCATGGACCTGAACTCATTGGAGTTCCCAACTACGAAGTGTTTTTGCTTTACGTTTTGCAGGAAT
>VSDK01027233.1:94434-148886 GCA_009767595.1 Symbiodinium kawagutii | reverse complement strand
TGATTCGTTTTATTTGAGCTGTGTTTGTTTGTTCCTATGTTGTTCATTCTGAGGGGTCATGGCCTGCATTTCTCACACGCAACCATTGTGGAGGTATGGCACCGTTTGGAAGTTCCACTCAAACCGATCCACTCATTGAAATTTCAAATTTCAATTGTGGATAATTTGTAACTAATCATTCTATTTAATGTTGCAATGATCAGCGTATTACAGTAATGCTAAACTACCCAGCGCCTGAGCTCCAAGGCTCAGATTGAGAAGGAGGAGAGGGAGGCCAAGGCCAAAATCCAGCGCGAGTTGGAGGGACAGAAAGCGAAGATCAAGAAGGATGAGAAGGCAGCAATCGATGAAGCCCGCCGAGTGGAGCGAGAAGAGAAGAAAGTGGCGCGAGACATGGAAAAGAAGGCCTTGCAAGCCAAGGCAGACACGGATCGCTTGAAGGCAGAGGAGGCAAGTGAGACGGCTTTCAATGCTGCAACCGAGAAAGCTGAGGCAGCGATTCTGGCTGCTCAACAGCGTTCCGAAGATGAGCTTAGCAAAGCTTTGGAGCAGGCAGAACAGGCCAAAGAGGCTGCGGCTGAGAGAGCAGAGTTGTTGGAGAAAGCAGCAACCGACAAATACGAGGCTGCCCTGAGCCAAGCCGCAGAAACAGCTGAACGTGCTGAGAAGGACGCAATTTTCGAGGAGGAGGCCGTTGAGGAGACGGTGGTTGCAACAGTGGATGCAATCGAGAAGGAAGACTTGCTTGAAGAGAATGCTGCGTTGGAGAAGGCCAAGGAAATCCTCACAAGCGCATGGAGCATTGCTGCTCCCTTGGTGATTCCAGGTATTTTCATCGCCTTGTATGCGATCCTCGCAAGCTTTTCAGCCCCCCCTCCAGAGCCTTGCCTTGGAGCCGAGGCAGAAGAAATTCGAAAGGTCATGGGCAGGGCAGAGAGGCCCAAGACCGAGAGGGCAACTATGGACCCATGGTCACGAGAAACATCAGAGATGGCCAAACTTGGAACTGGTGCTATGGCTTTGTTGGCTGTGTTCATGTCCTCCGGTCCTGTTTCCGGCTTTGTTACAACCTCTTCTGCCCCCTTGCCCTCTCGAACAGTCCGCAGCACACAGCGGACTTTGGCAAAAGGCACTGCCCCTCAACCTGCACAGCCCGCAAGCCTTAGCCGTGCTACATTAGCGCAGGGGGTTGTGGCTGTGGCTGTCGTTGCAGCGGCTGGGCGCAAGCGTGCTGCCAAACACGTGGGACGCTGGTCGAAGATGGTCCGCTTTGCAAAGGGCAGTGCGATCACGGGAAAAGACCCGTTGCATGTCATCATTTCAGGAGCAGGGGTTGGCGGCCTCCTTTTGGCCAAAGCCTTGAGCAAGGAACCTACCATCAAGGTGACGTTGCTCGAGCAGGCCGGATTTTCATCTCATCTTGTTTGATATTATTTGCATCTTAGCAGTCTTAGCATGTCAATTACAATGATTGACCGAATCTCTGAGCTGACATGAGCAGACGAACAATGCTGTTGAACTCTGAAAAGTTGATGGGGCATGTGCAGTCACAAAATATTATGCCCGATGCCCTGCCTGTTTGTAGCTCCATCATCCAAACAAACTTAACCAGTGCGCAGGATGCGTGACGATGTCCAACATGGCATGGCCACCACTTGTTATTGTTTGCAATGCTGTGCCAAGTTTCATGCACCACTCGCCACTTTCTTGCCTTCAGGCCAGCTCGTTCCAACGATTTGGTGGGCCAATTCAGCTTGCGTCCAACACCTTGTCCACCATCCGCGACATCGATGAGGGTCTCTTTGAGGAACTGATGAAGAAGTTCACCTTCACTGGCTACCGCCGAAACGGTTTGGTGGATGCTTTGCGCTCAGAGTGGTACTGCACCTTTGATGCTATGAAGGATGCTGCAGAAATGTTCAACCTTCCTTACACTGGTGTGGTTGACCGCCCCGACCTGCAGCAAATCATGCTGGATGCAATTCCGGAAGGCTGCCTGTCGAACTCCCAGAAGGTCAAGAGCTACGAGGTCCTTCCTAACTATGAAGGAGTGAAGGTGCAAACTCAGGATGGAAAGGAGTACAAGGGTGACGTGCTCATCGGTGCAGATGGCATTTGGTCAGCCACAAGGGCCCAGATGTGGAACGAAGACCAGAAGGGACCTAACTCTGGTTGTACTTACAGTGGTTACATCGTGTTTGCAGGGGAGACCATCTACAAGCCTGAGGACTACTTTGATGTGGGCTACAAGGTCTACATGGGTCCCAAGCGATACTTCGTGACCTCAGATGTCGGCCGAGGACGTATCCAGTGGTATGCCTTTGTAGCTGTAGCTGAAGGTGAGGAAGTCCCATCAGATCCTTTGGAGAAGAGGGAGTATGTGAAGGCAGCCTTTCAGGGTTGGTCTTCTCAGATCTCTGATCTCTTGGATGCGACCCCTGCCAACACAGTGGAAGACCGCTCCCTGTACGACCGCCCCCCCAGCGTGTTGAAATCCTGGGCAGATGGCCCTGTTGCTTTGCTTGGTGACGCATGCCATGCCATGATGCCCAACTTGGGTCAGGGAGGTGGTCAGGCAATGGAGGATGCCCACTGCATCTTGCAGAAACTGAAGGATCTCACAGACCGAAGCCAAGTTCCAGATGCTCTGCAGGACTACTACCGCTCACGCATTTTCCGAGCCTCTGCTGTGCAGGGATTGTCGCGCATTGCTTCTGACATCCTTTTGGGCACCTTCACCTTCCCGTGGAAACCGGAGGAGGGTCTCTCAGCACCTTATGGCAAAGGCCGAGGAGATGTGAGCTATGAGTCCGTGGTCGTCAACTACCTCAGATACATCCTACCAGCTACTTTCACAGCCCAGTTCACCTTCCTGTACTCCTTCCACCCCTACAAGTGGTCCAAGGAAGAAGTCCAGGTATTGGTTGCTGACGTTATGGACCGCCACAAGAAGGAGGCTGCAGAGGCTTGGCAGAGAAGACAGGAGGCAGTGGAGAAGGGAGAGGCCAGGTCTGATGTGTGTGCGGCCTCGTGTTATTTTGTTTTGTCTTGCTCCATGTCCGCACTTCATGTCCTCACTTCATGTCCTCACTCACTCCTTCACGATACAGGTGGAGAAATTTGAGGAAGAGTGCAGGCAGGAATCCTTCTTCGCGCCCCTCGCAGTTCAATATGAGGGAAACTGGGCCGGGAGAGTGTGAATAGCACATCAGCCATCAACCCCTTTGCCCACCCCTGTCTATCAGACCGAGGATTTCCATAGTTCTGCCCATGACCTTTCCTTTGCCGCATCGGGACCATTCAGGATGCAAAAGGGATACTGAATTTCTGGGCACAGCCATTAGAATGACACCCAATATTGAATGGACCATCCGAATGGACAATGACACGTTTGGGATTTTACTGAGGGGTGCTGCGTCCAAGACCATATCCCCATAGGCTGATGCTACTAATGTCAGCATTCAAACCGGGGCATGTACCCTAGCATTTTTCATCGGGTGATTCGTTTTTGAATGCGCACTGCGCGGTAGCACTGCCTCGTTGGTGCGAAAAAAGCGAAAAAATGCATCACCACCTGGACACTCAGCACCTGCGATCACGCCTCCGAACACATGCTGCTTCGCTAGAACTTCCGGTGGTCGAAGCATCAAGCAAAATCAAGCAATATCAAGCGACCATTCTTGACACTGCTGATTGCAGAAACACAGCAGACCTTCAAGGCTGCGTGAGCGCGAAAGCTCTTCACAAAGCCTGGATTG
Organism: Symbiodinium kawagutii; assembly: GCA_009767595.1. Taxonomy (NCBI): domain Eukaryota; class Dinophyceae; order Suessiales; family Symbiodiniaceae; genus Symbiodinium; species Symbiodinium kawagutii. The sequence continues at coordinate 145,128 of VSDK01027233.1, read as the reverse complement.
CCGGGCAAGCCATTGGAAGCCCCGGCATTCTTAAGATCCATTTCCATCGCAACAGCGTGCGATCGCGCTATGTTGCAATGGGACCACGCAAATATGAGCGTCTTCGCAGCGCTCGAACCGCGAACCCATATAGGTAGCAGGTAGCGAGATGAGATACAGTAGTAAGACTTAGTAAGACTTAGTAAGATGATGTAAGATGATGTAAGATGTTAAGACTTAGTAAGACTTAGTAAGATGATGTAAGATGTTAAGACTTAGTAAGACTTAGTAAGATGTAGCAAGGCCTTTTGGAACTTGGCAAACCACGGACGAGACAAACCCAGATGATTTTTCCGTGCCCTGAGGCTTGTTGCACAGGTGGCCGGTGGCATCGAGGAGAAATGAAACGAAACCTGAAATGCAACAGATTTTTCGGAGGCTCATAGCAGGGCTATGGAAAGAAGCATAGCTTGCTCAGTGGGCCGGCCGCTTGGTGTGCGAAGGCTTTCCAAGCCATTTTTCGCCGCATTTTTCAAGATAGAGCACGCTGGCACTAAGTGATCACTTTTCAATGCAACTGCCCGAGTTGCGCAGTGTTAGAAAGCACTCCCTGCTATGTCACTGGAGCAAATTGACCAGAAGATATCAGAAGATATCAGAAGATCATGCCAAGATTCTTCGAAAAAAACCTACCATCTTCAAACCCAGTTTTGGGCTCCGTGGCTCCCTGTACAAAGCATGGCTCTCACCTCATACCGACCAATTGCATGATATTGCATGCGGCACAAAGGATGTTTGCGCAGACAGTGTGAGATTTGAAGCAAAGCTCAGGGTAGGTGCAATGCTCTCGAGCAGCTGTTCGCTCAAGGACTTTTGCAGTTGGGTTGGCGAACTCAATGCGCAGTGGGGAGCTTTCTGTTGAGAGGCAACTGGAAATACACAGGCACCAGATGGCACCAGTGAACTTTGTAGGGCCGCAGGCCACAGCATTTCTGGTTCTTCTGTGGCAATTGGCAGCTCCTGTTGCAGCTACCCAAGGATTTGTGCAAGCGATGGCTCGCAGTCATCTGTGCAGTCTCACTCCTCAGTTCGAACAGAAATGTGAAACATTGAAGGATGAAATTGAAATGGAATGAATGAATGAATGACATATGAGACCTTGAGTGGTAGTGATAGGTGAGTATTCCTGGTGCGCGAGGCTTGGTGCATGGGACAAGCGCCTTCCTCTCTATTTTTGGGGAAGTGCTGAGCTCATGAGGCCACAAGGATCACTAAGGATCCCTAAGGATCAAGGCAAGTCATGTCGTCAGTGGACCAATGATTCTGCCGTGCCAACTTCATGGTGGCAATGAGTCATTGGTGCCCCTAGGTGCGTACACCAAGTTCCTCATGGGAGAGGCCGAGAATCATTTGCATGCTTCAGGTTGTTCATAAGTATAAAGGGTGTCTTGAAACATCTTGAACCCCAAGAAGATATCCTGAGGAGGTCACCATTTTCAGTAGGGAAAGCACTCCTCCAAAGTGATGCGCTCCAGGCACAGCGTGCTGCACGCATCTTCCATCAAATTGCTGGCGATTTGGCCCGTCGAGTGGGGAAGGTCAGGATTGAAGTCACATGAGAGGGTAAAAGAAACTATAGTAAGGAATTCACTTCAATGTCAATCGCGCAGAGTCTCGTGGTGATTTGGTGTAACAGTCAGAAGCAGCCTGTGATGCACTTGATCTCCAGATGCTGCAAAGACAAACAGCATGTTTCAGCGCGCAGCAGGTGGAGTACCGAGATGCCCCAAACAAACAGCCTTCAAGAGTGCTCAAGAAGCAGTGCCACGGCATGTTGCAGCTGAGTCGTCAAGCGTTTGATTTGGCAGGAGAGGCTGTGTTTGTTGCTTTTCAGCCAGGTTTGACTACGCATCGATCGGGTTGACCTTGCTCCACGAGGCAGCAAAGTAGCCAGTTAGAGCTGCACGTGGGTTCATCGGGGATTGTTTTCAGAATTCTACAATCGACTGATTTAAGTTTCATGTTCTGGAAGTATGGAAGTATTAGGGGCTTCCTGATGGATGTGAAAGGGCCAGATGACACTGACACACTATAGATGTACTCACGGCATCTCACGGCCAAGCACTGCGAGATGTTTGATTGGCCATTGGTCGTGGGGTAGTCCTTCGAAGTGTGAAATATGGTCGAGATCAAAAGTCTCTTTGGCACAGGCACCCTACATTTTTGAAAGAGATTCCGTACCAGCTGAATCTAGTTGACAGGTTCATTCGTTGGCGCTGGATTTCTTGATTATGTAGAATTCCATCAGCTGAGAGATTGTTGCAGGGTGGTTAAAAAGTTTCACCATGTCTCACCGTGTCAGGAACACCATGCAAGTCGCAATGTACGTGGGTCATATTCAGATCGCGTTGCTCGCAGGGTTCTTTTGGACTGGTCGTTGAATGCCAGTTTAAGCTCGCATCGAACTTTCAGTCTGGGAACGTCCCTGAAAAGCAAAGGTTACGCGCTAACTTCCAAGAGCCTTGATGACACAACCTGACAGCTTGTAGATGTTTGTAGGCCCTTGACCTCATGAAGGGAAAGTTCAGGAGCCTCGGGTTGCTTTGCTATTCTTTGCTCATGATATTTTCACGAGCAGAGTTGTTGTAGATTTCATATTAGGATATATTAGGCATATTATTCTTTTTCTTTCAGTTTGCTTCACAGCTGCTGCACACAGAATCAGTTCTCAAGACCTGGTTGGCCGCTAACATCATCTAACTTACCTTGTAGTTGCCGTTGCCCATCCAGAAAGCTGCCGGCCCAAACCTCAAGGCCCTCAGAGCAATGGCTCACAGATTTGTACAGAAGCGCGTGATGTTTGCGCGACTGGTCATGTGCGGCCTGTGTGGCTTATACATGTGGGACTCCCTGTTGGGCATGCTCGACACCAGAGCTTTCATTGGGAACGTCATGGCCGACACACCGGACCTGAGCGGTGACCGTCGGCAGAAGGCAGCGAAGAGACTTGCTGAAGCGAAAGAACTCCTGGATGAAGCTCTCGAACTCCAAGCTGCAGGCGTCTCCGGAAAGGGTCTTTGGTATAGAGTCATCACTGAGGGTGAAGATGGCATTGGGATTCGAAAGGCTCCCAGGATGGATGGACCCCGCGTGGAGGACCTGGTCAGTGGGAGCGTTTTTGAGGTGGACAAGTTGATTCGGAAAGAGGGTCAACCCATCTGGCTCCATTTGGACGATGGCCGTGGCTGGGTTTTTGATTTGACTCCAGTCGATCCAGATACCCCCACAGTGGAAAGAATAAAAGGCGCCTACGATGATGGCAAAACGATCGAGGAACTGCGAGCAGATTTTGAAGCAGCAAGATTAGAACTCGACAGGATCAGAGGAGCAAAGCGAGGTGCCTCTTGATATCTTTTTTTATCACACTCTTGGCGTGCTGACACGCTTCAGAAAAACCAGCATTGATGGAAAAAAATGACCAATAGATACATGAGAAAGTGCGGGCATTGAGCATGACATGGCATGACACATGCGCACTCTGCACATGATCTAACAGCTTGCAACACCCAGATGTCCATTGGAAGCTTGGAAACGGATCATGTTGGATCCTTCTGAGTGAGCAATGCATTGGGATTCAGGAAAGCCTATCGTGCAGACCTGCCTGGTGCCAGAACCTTCGAGGCCTTGCAGAAAATTGGCAACATGTAAGGCTTTGAAAATGGTTTGCGGTTGCGGATAATTACTTTTTTTGTGTGCAGTCATGTGATGAGTGTGGGTTTGGCACTCTTGGGGTTATTCACCAGGCTTTACCAGCAACAGCCTTGCTAGCCTATTTTGGTCATCCTGATAGGTTTATCTACACCGTTTTGGTGGTGCCGTAATTTTACATCACTTTACAGACATGCAATGCTTAGTGAACCAATCCTTCCATTTTGCACCTGTGAAAAATCTGCTCTAGGATGTGAGTGACGCTGACCCTGCTGCAAAAGGCTGGGTCTGAGTGATGGCTTTGCACGACCTTGCTATGCTCCTTTGATTCTGCAGGGGTTGACTTGATCCTGGCCCGGAGCGGCTTGCAGCTGCACGTAGCACTTGAGGCCGCTTTGATGGAGTTGTGCGTTAGACATGAGAGGATTTTTGCATAGGTTGTGAGCATTCTACCGCATGTTGGAGCCAGAGAATCCATGTCAGGGCTTGAGAGAACGAGTGACACCTCCGTAGAAGTACAAAACCAATGAGGAGAACTGACCACGTGCTCTAGGCAGTTCTTGCTGCCATGGCAGAGGGCCATGATATTTTAGTTATTGTGCAACCACCGTGTGGCACTGAGCCAGGGTACCGGCAGTCAAGACTTGTCGAAGCAGCTCATTGCAGCGATCACAGTTCTTGGAGCACCGAGGCTTGAAGCAGACCAAGAAGGCCGGAGCTTGGTGCCAAAATGTGCCCAACGAAGCAGTTTCTACACCTGCCAGCCTAGTTGACTGATGTTGACTGTTTCCATGTGTTTGGTTGCTGTAACCCCCGTGGCATGCCACACTGCTATGGCTGACTTTGGCGGAATGCCGTGGACAGAGAGGGAGAGAGAGGGAGATTGTCGATCAATGTTGTGCGTTTTCCAGCGCAGCCTCAAATCAACATGAATTCACAAGTGGATATGATTGAGGCGGCGACTCCCTAAAGAACACAAAGGTGGAAGAGAGCTTGCTTGGAGCAGGTGCAGGGTTGACTCAAGGGCCTTCAAGGGCCAGTCGGCTGCCAATGTCAGTTTTTCAGGAGCTGCTGGAGTGATTTTTGTCGATGGGCGAGTGGATGGCTCCGTTGAAGCACGCAGGCGATGGCCTCAGGGTTTGAAGCTGAAAGTTGTTGCTTTCCTATTTGGCCTGGCCTTCATTTGCCTTCATGCATCTTCATGCTGCTGGCATTTGCTTGCTGGATTCCAAAGCGCTGCAAGGATCCTTTTGCGCGGGCTCCGTCAAATCAGGCCAGACAATGTGCAAGCCTAGCGCGATGCGGGAGAAAAGATTTCGCTGCAAGTTCCACGTAACAGTCACGTCTTCCCTTGGCCAGACATCGGCAGGAGCCGGAAGAATGAACAGAAGCCGGAGGGTCTTTGGGACGATGAGGATGCACGATCCATTTGCAACCGAGAGCTGTGCAATACAAGGGGGGCTGTAAGAGAAATTTTGAGCTCACCTGGCAAGTCTTTCTGTTTGCAGGCGGGCCAACTCTAACCAAGGCTCCAACAAGCGTAAGTCACCTCTCGAATCGCTGCAGGACAAGTGCGTATTTCTCAATCCCTTCTCTGAAAAGGCTCAGGTGCTCTTCGACATTCGCAAGAGCAGGACACCTGAGCTGCCTGAGCTCATGGAAAATTTGTTGGAATGCAACCTGGGAAAGTCCTCCAGGTTTGGTTGAGGATGCCACACGCTGCCACCTTTGCAAAATCCAAGCGGTTGTTGATGTAAAGTGTGGCAGCCATCGGCAGCTTGAAATCTGGATGGCATATGATGTCACTAAAATAAACCATAGAGCATAATAGAGCCATATAGGGTCACTATTCTGGGATCCATCCATGAAATGCTTCAAGTGCACAGTTCGTCCAGAGTTGAGTTTGCAGCGTGGACTCAGTGATGTCCCATGGCTCAGCGCGGGGCGAAAGATGTCGCAGGACGGGCGATTCCTCGGATTTGCTTTGCACCGGGGGCTGTTTGGACCTGGTCCGTGGCAGCCTGACCTGCAACACGGAAGAGGCGAGGCAAAGCTGATCATCCAATGGCAGGTTGTGATACAGGTGGAGCATTTCAGGATCTCGGGATCATCTAGATTCATCCAGTAGGTAGCTGCAAGATCATCCAGTCAAAGCATAATCAAAACATTTCAGGAACTGTGTGCCGTGTGCTTCTCCTGATTGAGTCCTTGACAGCTTCAAGATGGTTCAAGTCGATATCAAAGCTAAGACTGGCCATGTATAGCTGACTACAGTGATCTCGGTGCCACCCTTCCAGCCACTGCTCCATGACAAGCAAGCGCAAAAGTCAACAGCGATCTTGAAAGAGAATGGGCTTTAGTGGGCTCCTGGCCAAACAAAGAGCCAGCCATGGGTTTTAATGCGGATATTTTTAGGGTGCAGCAGGGCATAGCGGAGCTGTGAGCCATGGATCCTATTCCAGTGACCATCATTGCTGGTTCCTTTGCATGTGGGAAGACTACCCTGTGCAACCAACTACTGGACACATTCACCCAGAGTAACATCGCAGTGATCTCCCATCGCTTTGCAGAAGAGCGCTTGGACGGCACATTTTGATACATTTTGTATTTCACGGGACAGCACGTTTCGATTGATGTATTTGGATTTGGCTTGTCATGGCTTCTCGAGCTATATGTGACATGAACCATAGCCAGAGTTTCCCTATCAGCTACAGGTCTTGGTAAACGGATTTCCCATAATGCTTGTATCATATATTGAATAGTTTTTTCGCAAATGTCAGTAATGCCTGCACGCACCCGTCGGAGGTATGCCTGTCAGCCAGTGGTTGTTGATGACTCTCGATGTGCTTTGCTCGAAGAAGTCTATGACTACGGAAGTGGCTGTTTGTGTTGCACTCCCGGCGGTGAGCTGAACCAGCGTCTGAACAATATGATGATGTGGGGTTCCTTTGCTAAATCATTTGTCTTTGCAGACAGATGTAGTCAAGGAGATGTTCTACAGCTATCTGTTTGCGAAAAAATATGGAGGTTGAACAGTTGCACGAGATTTGCTCATGTTTTTGCAAGGCCGCAATTACATGCAATTATAATCAGAAAGAAAACACTGAGAGCTACTATTTGGTGCACTGAGGTGTTTCATGGTGTTTTATGAATTTGATTCACTTGCAGGATCTGACAGATCTTAGGTGAGCGATACGACCATGTGTTAATTCGAACTGGGCCAGCTGCAGATCCCCTACTCTTTGCGGACGCAGTGCAGAGGAGCAGCGCCTATCGGATTTCAGGGCTCGTGACCGTGGTTGACGCTGCAATGCTTCTTGGATCGTCTTGGTGGGATAGGGGCCTGATTTCAATCAAGGGCACTAGATTACTATATTGCTTACCTGTTGCCTGTTTGGGACAAGTGATTGTGGCTCGCACCTGCTTGTGACTCACAAGCTGCACCTGGCCCTGAACGCTGCTTGGGCTATCAGAGTGGAAATGTAAAGACATGCAGATAATTATGCCAACACTTTTTTCTCCCTCCATACGTTTTAAACGTGACTATAAATGTGTATGTATATATTCTACATATCTGGACTATATGCTACAGTATTTGAAGCCAGCCTCGTAACGTCATGTGTAAAGAAAAACGCTCCTTTGATCTCTCGGAGGCTTTGCTTTCCTGATCAGCTGGTGTCCGGAGCATCTCTAGAGCAGTTGCGAGCTGCTGACATGCTGCTACTGCGATCATCCAAGGCGCATCACGATCAGTTGCAAATTGGTGTGGTTTGAAATATGTTCAAATCCAACTTGTCAGTAAGATTAAGATTGAAAAAAAATGATGCCGTATTGCATTTATAGAACTTCAAAGGCATATGAGGATGCAGGACTAGAGTTTCTGGGGCGATGCCACAACTTTGAGTTTATAGGTGGTGCGACGTGCACATGCCATCACATGCCCATCTTACTTTGACAATCTTTGACAAAAGCTGCTCTTTTCGGTTTTGGGTGCTTCGTTGACTTGATCCCACAACACAAACAGCTCACATTCAACACAGCTGGAAGGCCAGAGAAAATGCTGAAGGTTTCGAAGCCGCCACGCAAAAATTGCTTGAACTTTTGCGTATGCAAGACCTTTGTTTGCATGTTAGATAATTTCTCATCAGCGAGCATTGTGTGCAAAACATTTTCTTAAGACTTCGCCGGGTGCCTCAAGGACATTGACATTCCTGTCATTCCTTGGACAACTCCCGTCGAAGTGACTGGCTCTTCTTCACTGCTGCATTGTCGTCCAGATGGCCGGCAGTATGCTTGTCACTTGGGTTTAAGCCTCATCCTTCCTTGGATTTGTCAGCATGCATAGACAAACACCCGCACATATACGTACGCTTTGAACTAGAATCCACTCTGCACTGCAGAGCTAAGTGAGGAAACCGTGTCTTACGGACCCTATCAGACCTTATCACTCCTTATGTTGGAAAGGCTTGCATGCAAAGAACCCCGGCATCAAGATACAGTCCACACGTGTGGCAAACCTGGCAAGACAGGACCAAGTCCATCAGGCGCAACCACGTAAGCCAAAAAGCAAGTCCAAGGATCCCAGTTTTCATGACTTTGAAATGAGAATGAAGATGGATTTGTTTCTTGACAATTAGTCATTTGCATGCATGAATTGGCATTGTTTCTCAAAAAACATATGAACATGTAAATTGGCCAGGCTGAATATCAGTTGTGGCATTGCCGCTTGGTCAACCAGCTGTGCTCACAAGGTTCTCTTTTAGCTGCTTACAAAGGAGCCAACAAGGATAGTAGAAGCGTCCAACTGCTCAGATGTTCTGCACACAGAGCCAAGAGATCCAAAGACCCGCAAAATACATGAAATGGATTCAGATGAGATAGTTAGATCAATTGAAATGACTTGAGATGATAGCTCATATAGCTAGCCTCTTGAGACGGCGATGGAGAGAGATAGCTCATATATGCTCATATAGCTAGATCATGTTGTCAATACTTGGATCATGATTGGCTGAGTCCTTTTGTTGAGACTTGGCAAGGTAACCCCTCCAGCTTGGTCCCCAATTTGGCTGGAAACCTTGGAACGATTCATGACACCAACTACAAAGCCGTTCAGATCGTTGAGAACGGAACCGTGGACCTGCAAGCGTCGCAGATTTGGATTGCGAGACTCCTCAGCCAAGGCAGTTTGGATGCAGAAGTTGCGGTGAAATCTTGCGAAGTTTGAGGAGGAAAAAGGCAGTTCTAAAGGCGTTTCTACATGATGCTTGTTTTGGACCGTGTCATGATTCCCCAAGATATTCTAAGGATTCTGTGTACGCATGAAGGCCCTATTGCCAGTGGGTGAGAATGGCCGCACACTCTTGGTGAATGCAACTCGTGGACACGTCCTGGAGCAAAGACTTGTCAACCTGCTCAAATTCCATGTATATAGACAGACAGACAGACTAAGCTTTCCACTTAAGTGTGCATGTGCTTTTCATGTGCTGTGATAGCTTTGTCCCACACCTTCTTCTACAGATGCGGCGGCATAGCGCCTGTTTTTACCATTTTCCCCAGCTATTTTTTCTTGAGGTTGACGAGCCGCCAGCACAAGTTCTCATGGGTGACCTTAAAATGCTGGTGGGCAACATCGGCCAGCTTGATGGCATCGATTCGGGAAGCCCAATGTGCAGAGTGTTCCTGCTGCTGCCCAGCTAAACTCAACAAACCCAGACGCATAACTGACAGACAGACAGAGAGAGGTAAACTTGAAGTTCCCAAGTCATCTTCAGAAAATTCAGCACTTGAGATATGTTGAGGTGAAAGTTGTTTGGATTGACCTTGGTGTTACCTGAGGTTAGGGCCTCCAGTGGCCAAAGGACTGGGAGATGTGGATGAGCTTCTGAAGCTCATGCCTTCTAGTTTCGATTTATCTGAAAGTTTTTCGTCTCTGTTGCTTTGATGAGTCATTGGACTAAAACTGAAACAATCTAAACACACAAAGCCGATGGCCAAGGGATGGCAATGTGGCAGAAGCCTTATGGCATTTGCAGCATTGTCAAAATCACCTTTGGAGGCTGTCGTCTACATCAGTTCGTAGTTTGGGGGTGGGTTTTTCCGGTCTCTCAAAGAGATTCCTTCCCACTTCGGCTGCAGTTTCGGTGCGAAACTGCAGGAAAGAAATGCCGAGTCAATCGCGAGCAGAAAAGTCTCCATAGCATTGGGCTAGTGCCACAGCATGGCATTGCGAAAGATCGTTTGAGGTACCCCAGTAGCATTGCAAACCTACATTCCAACTGAGCATAGCTATTCAATGATGTCGGTTTGCGGCCTTTCGGCAGATGTGCAGACGTACAATGAGGAAGTGCCAAATTGTATGATGAATTCTGTGGCATCCATTCCATTCATTCGGCAGCACAAATGTATGGCACTGGTATGCACTGGCCAGGAATTTGAGGAGATCTATAACCTTGCAATGAGCTTGACGGTGGAGAACGATCATGCCACTGTGGTCAGAGCCGCTCCCTTGGACAGATCGAAGCAGTAACCGATCCTTGCCATGCAAGCCATTACAACCCATTGCAACCCTGGCCAGGTCAAGAATGGCTTTCACTCTCCAGCTGCTGGTGGCTATTGCGATTTGAAGTCATGCTCTGAATGAGGTTCTGCCAATGAAAAAGACTTCCAGGGACACTTTTGGAGCTTTCCCAGTTTCTCCATGTTTCTGTTTGCTGAGGCTTTTTCTTCTGATTGCTCACGACAAGCCCAAAGATGGAGCCATTGTGGGCTCAAAGGCGATGGCATCGGTTCAAGGTGTCTTGGGGCAGCATGCGTTTCTGTGTTGTGCGTTGCGCAGGTTTGTCACATATGCGAGCTCCAAGTCCATTTGAAGCAGTTCTTGGCGTGCAAGAAGTACACGCATCTCCCCTATGTGGCGCAACTGCATATCAGAAATTGACCGTGCGTTCTCGTTGTGGCTAAAAATCTCACAAGACAGAAATGCCTTTCTGTTCATGTGGCGCAGGCATGGCATAGTCCAATGGTTCACGTTGTGATGCATCCAATGCCAATTGAACTTGTCAATTGAATCAAGATGAATCATGAACAGCTATTACTTGCGGTGAGGTGATCGACCGTGGCGACTTTGATCAGCTCTGATAGCTGCCCAGTGTTGCAAGTGTTGCTGTGGTTATGCCGGGATGTCTCAAAGGAATGCGGCTAGTGCAGCTGCAGGTTGACCTTAGGCAGGACTGCAGGAGAAGCACGTCAAGCGGTTTCTCTCAGTGCAGTGCATGTGAAGTGAAGCTTGGAAAATCCAAGCAGTTGATCTAGCTGATTTGCTCAGATGCCTGCAGTGTTCTGCACAAAAGCAGCGGTGAGAATTATCAGTCATGAGCCCGTTTTGACTCTTGAGCATACAGTTTGTGCAGACAACACTTCAGCGATGTTTTTTGGTAGCATTTTTTGCCAATTGCAGCGGTTGGCAAGGGCAGCGCCAAAAGGGCCGTTTGTAGCTTGCAACCCTGAAGTTTGTGGCAACAGTGGTATACAGTATGTGATTGCATGAGCTAAGCCAGCAGAACATGTATGCAAATGTATTCTGTTTTCATGTGCTCCCCTTTCCTTTGTGCGGGTTGGACATGTCCTTCACTCCCCCTGCCAAGGTGACCCGCTGCCCCACCTTCAAGAAGGAGGGCATACAAGTTGGAAACTTTGACTAGTTCACGAAATAGCTCACCAGGGCTTCAAACGATTTGGGAATCTCACCTTCACATCCGAAAATGCACAATGCATCACCATGCATCACAATGCATCACAATGACTCACAATGAATCATGCAGAGAGAGATTCCTCTTTTTCACATCTTTCACAGTCGTTTAGGTTCGTGATGTCGTTTTCTTGATCGAGAAGAAAGGGGAAGGCAAAGCTCTTTGCTTCAACAGTTCCTCCATCAGTCAGTCCTCCAGCTGTGAGTAATCAATGGTAACCATGGGAGTCATCTGTGGGAATTGGTGCATGCTCACTGGTTTTGATATGTTGATTTTAACATCTTATGAGATGTTTTAAGATGTTTGACGGTCACTTAGAGCAATTACTCGCAGCTATGCTGCAGCGATGCTCAGTCAGAGGCAGATCGGGTGGACCTGTCCAGAGCTCAGTGATGCTATGACAGTGCTATGGAATTCTAACAGTTGCACTGCAGGCATGTGAAATTGACCGGGTGAAATGGACATATTTGGAGAATGGGCCGATACTCCGTACTAATTTCATTTGATTTCCTCCCCAAATCTCCCAAATAATTTTCAATGTTAAAAAGCAAAACAAAAGCAAAGAAGCCCGGGGTGAGCTGTGCTATGACGTTCTGGAATGCAAGAAGTCGCACAGGGGCCCATGGCTGGCTCTCGTAAAGTGTCCAGTCTTGAGCATACCTCTGTCAGGGCAGAAATTCCTTCTTGTTTTGTTTTTGCGGCCTAAAAGTCATATCACGCAAGGGGCACCATCCTTGAACATTTCAAAGTTTATATAGACCTCGCAAGTCTTCCAGACCCTCTCATTCAAGTCACGACGGACAACTTTAAATGAGAGCATCTGTGGACATTCGGCAGGACAATCATGTTGCTGTAATTCAACCAGTCTCTCGTATACATATTCCAACGCTCAATCTTGAGTGCAATTTCGCATTCAGACGGGTTCAATTCGGAATTCGGATTCTCTTCCACACGGACAAAGGATGACAAAGCATGACCAAGGGAAAGGGAGAGGAAGTGGAAGAGAAGGGGAAGAGAGAGAGGCAGACACACTCATGAAACAAACCTTGTCCCCGTCAAAGCTGAACGGACACCGAGGGCTTATGTCGAGAGTTCAAGCGTCAAACTTTGTCAAACCCTCCACCTTTTCCACTTGATTAAGTTTTTGTAGATGCGGGCCACACCACTATGCCGCACCGATGCAAGGTTATGGCGCTGGCTGCAGGCAACTTTTCACTGACTCCATGGTGTTGCAGTGTCATGGAGGATAAGATGGGTGAAATCATGCGTAAAGAGGGAGACCTTCAAAGGGAAGTAGGGCCAAAGTAAAGGAAATAACCACCAGCGACTGACTTCTGTACTATGTTAGAATTCATAGAAGTTCTTGTTGAATATGTTGTGCATGTTGTAAGAGCCGGGATCAAACTTTAGAACGCTTACGGGTTAGCTGCAGTGCAGGCAGGATCTGTAGCGTGGCAATTCAGCCGGCTGATGATTGCAACCATTTAGGATCTGAGTTTGACCCATCAGTGTGCAAACAGGAGCCTGCAGCACACAGTGCTGCCAACATGGCCAGTTTGATTCAGCTGGTGTAATGGCGGGAAAACACAGTACTATATGCATGTATGGACTCTGTATAGACATGTTTACAGTTACATATAATGACTTCGCCCAATCCACTTCGCCGGTTCTTCTTTATCATCGAGGCGCATTGGCTCTTTCAGGTCTTGCAGTGGGAGTCTCAAAACTTTCGCTGCGATGTTTTTTTTGGTTTATTTGGGTTATTTGATTCAACGGCTATATACTATAGAATAGTCACTGGGTTTATGATTTTTCTTTGCCTTTGTCATCTTTGTTATCCGTTAACCTGGGAACAGAAAAAGTCGAATCCACGGACCTACTATTGTCCGTTTCAGGTCATTCATCATTGATTTCTACAGGTTTGAACGAGGCATGTTTGCTCTGTACGGGAGGTTGCACACGCCACGACATTGCTGCTGCAGCCATTGTTTGACCATTTGTAGCACGATGTAATGAGTGGCATTAACATGCGATGAAATACCCTTCACACGAGCAACTTCAAACTGCAAAATCTGTAAAGCCACCAGCTCGTCCAAGTCCACAGCCCCTGGTTTTCTACCAGCACATGACTCGACATGACTAGCAAACGAACATGAACATCATGAACTACCTAAACTTTGGAAACCCAAACTTCAAATCAACACTGTGACCACTGGTTCTTGGCAATGAGATGCTGGATCCCACTGTAGAAAGCCTGCAGCAAGAAATTGATACACTTCGCTTGCAGCTGCTCGGTGGCACAGTGTCCATGACCATTTGTTGAATGTTTGAGTGCCGATGTCATATCGTGCATTCATCCAGTTTTGTTGATGACTTTTGATGTTTCTCTTCTTTTGTTTCTGTTTCTATTTGTTGCAGTCTTTGGTTTCTGTCACGATCTACAGATACCTAGGCTCTTGGTCAAGGACGCCGTGCACTTGCAAGTTCTGAATGCCTTCACGAAGCTTTGGGGCAGCTGCCCCAGACCACAGCTGAGTGATGCAGCATGCTTCAGCCATCCTCAGCAAAGGCTCCAATGAAACGACCTCCTCCGTGGTCTCCAAAGAGGTTCCTCTCAAGTGACACCTCTGTGAACAGCTTGGATCAACTTGGCGCTGGGCGTAGCTGGGCAGGTTCAGACCGAAGAGCATGAGCTTCCTCAAGGCTGGGGCAAGCTGAGTGCTGTTCGATGCCGCCAACGTGGCTGTTCGATTGAAATGTTCAGGAGCTTGTGGCCTGGCGACCGGGGCGACGGGGGCAACGTTTGCGTCAACATTCACCCTGAGTGAAACGCTTCCGGAGCATGGAGAATCAGAGATTCTCTGTGATGACGAGGCGGGCACTGCATGGCATCGATCCAATTGAGATCACTGCATCGCATATTTTGAGAAACATACTACCTCCGTTTGCAGAAGAATTGAACCAGGGGGGGTTTACACTACTTTGCTCTGATGACCCTTATCGAGTGTTTAAATGAAATGGGTCCTCATGGGTCCTCCCTACCAAATGAGATTCCTTTTGCCAGTTCAGTTGAAATCACTTACCATCTCCATAAGTAAACTGTTTCTTTGCAAGGTAAAATTCAGCAAGATACTTATGGAGATGGTTTAAGATTCATCTTTGTATATTGGGAACTGGGCCGGCTTTGCCCCAGCAAAGTAGTGCAATTAGACTTTCTATGTATGTGAATAAAAGCAGCCAATCACATCATGTTTGCATCAGCTGGCGATTTAACGATATTACCATGTAACAATTTCACGGCCTCGTCACTACACTTAATCTGTTCCGAAACTCATCATGTTCCTGGTGTACCGATGTGTTTCAAGCCATTCTGGCCGAAGTCCTCCGAGCAATTCCAAAGTTCGGCCCATTCCGTTTCGATTTCTGTACAGACCGATGGCACAAGAGGAAAACAGGGCTCGCAACGGTGCAACCCATGCAGGGCAGCCGGTTCTCGAACAGGTGGAGTACTATTTCTCAGATCAAAACTTGCTGCGAGACAGATTCTTTCGTGAGCTGATTGCTCGTGATTCTGCTGGTTGGGTGGATTTAGCGCCCATTATGCAATGCAACCGAATCAAGCAGGCCAACATTTCTGAAGATGAACTTGCAGCAGCTATCCGGGTCTCAGAAGTTCTTGAAGTCAGTAATGGGCGGGTTCGTCGGAAGATTCCTTTCACTGGGAGCAGCCAAGGAGAATCCAAAGGCCGCGGGAAGGGCAAAGGAAAGTTCTCGGGAGACCAATCTGTTCGTGCAGCTCCGGTTGTAGATCCCTCGGGCCCTTGCGGATATTACATGGCCGGCCACTGTCACCATGGAGACAGATGCTTGACACAGCATTCAGTGCCTTATGCCATGGCCATCAGACACGAGTGGCTTAACCCAGGAGACCGGGATGCCAAGAAAGACCTGCAACTTGTTGCTGCCAAAACTCTTGGGGCCACAGTGGCGTCTGCGCTTTTCCCTCGCGTTTTTTCTCAGAAGATTCAAAAGCGAAAAACTTCGTCAGCATCTCCGGACATTTCCGATCTGGGATTCGAATGGGGAGAGGAGGCTCAGGTTCCGAAGGTCACTCGCTGGAAGCGCCAGTCCGAGTCCAAAACTGCAGATATCCAGGCAGGGAAGCAGGAGGCGCACAAGATACGGTATTTCCTGGTCTTTGACTTGGAGGGAAAACACGAAATTATTGAGTTCCCAGTGCTTCTCTTTGACGCAGTTGCTGGATCTGAAATTGGCCGTTTTCAAAAGTTTGTTCGTCCTAAAGACCTCTTTGAAGGCTGCGTGCTTACTGAAACACCAGCAGTTCAGTTTCCTGAAGTCTTGGAAGAGTTCGATGGCTGGTTGCATCAGATGGTGGGGAAAGGTTTGCAAGACATGGCGAAGGACTCTTCAGACATGATCTTCGTGACTTGTGGTGACTGGGACTGCAAACATGTGAAGACACAGTGCCGGATTTGCAGCGTGCCTGCTCCTAAAGCCTTTTCGCGCTGGATCAACATCAAGCGGAGCTACAGTGATCACTACGGTGGTGACTTTAGGGGCATGAAGAGCATGCACCTTGGCACCAATTCTATATAAGTTCTTTCTGGTTTTTGATGCAGGCTACAGGTTGTCACAGTTTGCCTCGCGTCGCACTGGTACCATGTCTCATCATGTCTCATCATGTCCCATCCTCATCATGTCTCATCATGTCTCTTGTCTCATCATGTCTCATCATGTCTCGTACCACAGCGATGGGCGATGGCTTGTTTGTCAAGACGTGGCTTGAAGGCAGGGAATGCAGGGGGATTTTGTGCCTAGACAGCACCACTTGGATACTGAGGCTGGCGAGGCTCCGATTCCTGGACAGAGATGGCAACCCTCACCATGGATTTCATCACCTGGGCATGCATGATGTTGAAAACATCACACGCTGCTTGGTGCACTTGCTGGAGACAGATGCAGAAGTCGACGTGAATGGATGGTGGACATGAAGAAGCAAAGCTGCTAGCTGCTAGCTTCGGACACTTTGAGGTGGGATGCGTTTGTACAGGAAACGACGCCGCCGTGGAAAAGAAAACGAACCTGCAGACTGACGGCATACTGGGATCTTTAGGACAGTGGACAAGGCTGGCAGGAGCCAAATGTTTCACAGACCTGAACGCATGATTTTGTGTGACTTCCAGGCCATGATGAATTTGCTCCGGGACTTACACAAGGACTGACTTTGTTTTTCTACTGCGGGCTTCTTCAAAGGAAGAGGAGTTGTATGGTCTTGTGTTGGCATGTCATTCAACGTGATAAGGGCTGTTGAGGATTGCTGAAACAGATCCACCGATCATTGCAGCCACAGGAGCTAGGGGAGAGTCAGTCCAGAGCAGCAGAAGCCCTGCCAAGTGCTCCGCAAAGCCACTGGGTAAGTGTTACACTGTCACACGCTGTGCTCATAGACACGTTGGGACACTGCAGATCGCACGATCCATGGTGCCACAAATGGCTCGATCAAGCTCGCATACGGAGAGTGAAACGAAAACAGAATCCATGATCTATTTTTTACCTGCCTTTTGGATCATGGATTATGGATTCATGGTGGAGGCGTGATCCATGGTAGAGGCGTTATTTGGTCTTTTTTTTTGGTTGTGGTGAAGAGTCGAGTGCAAGCGGAGGCAAATTGCCGATAGACCCCAGTCGGTTGGAAGAGCTCGTGGCTGCACGGTTAAGCAAGTGGGTCTCCTGGCACAAAAGAGCCTTTTCTGTAAGGAATTTGTTTTCGTATTTTTGATGATGGAGAGAGATTATAATGTATATTAATATTAATCAATATTACTTTTTTGGGTTTCAATCTGTTCATTAGTTTTCCCTTTTCGTGTGTTGAACTCTACACCTGTCATCAGACAGGTGTATTGTACAGATGGCATGTCGGAGCCAATTCCAGAACTTCCTGGTATTTCTTTGTCAGCTGGATGTGTGAGCGAGGAGCTCCAGACCGGAAGTGTCAGAGTGGCCTTGGTCACAGCAGAGCTTCCTGGCGATCACAAAACGCTGTTTGTTGTTTTCAAAGGAACTTCCTACTTGTTAGACGTGGTGAACTGGAACATGGAGCATGACTACGAAGTGATCGGAGATGGGAACCACTTCATGCACAAAGGCGCAGCTGGAATCATGAGAAACCTTTTGTTCATGAAGGTGAAACCGGACTCGGATTTCGCTCGGCGACTGGAAGAGGCTTACAGAGATGGTGTTCGCAACTTTGTGCTTGCTGGCCACTCTCTTGGCGGCATGTACGCGATGGCTGGAATGTACTTTGCATTTCAAGACCTTCAGAATTTGATTCCGGAAGCTGTGGCTGAGATAGAGGGAGAGAGACCAAAAATTGCCAAATAGAAAGAGCAATGCGCTAGGGCTGTCATTGTTCGAAGTCAAATGTAAAGCTAGCAGTGGCTGCCCCTGACTTTTCCTTCAGGAACGCTGCCGGTTGCGTGGTGATGCCCGAAAACTGTTGCGATCCGTCCGCTGCGTCACATTTGGATCTCCCATGTGCTTTGGAGCAGATGGGCCAGATCAGACTGAAGAGAGCCTTGGCCATTGATGTTCTTTTGACTTGCTTGTGCTTTTAGCCTTCGTATGAGTTGCAGATATATCAACAAAATTATGTGCAATGATGCATATATATCCCGCAGTATGCTGCCCATCGGCAAGCATGGTGGTTTGAGCATCGTCCACGTGCAGATTGAGGCACAAATTTGCTAGGTTTGAGGCATTTGCCAAGGAGCGCGCAGTGAATTTCATCAACGGAGGCAGGGATGCACACTGAGTTGCGGAGTGCTGGACCATCGTGGGTTGCTCACGAGCTGAAGCGTGAAGCAGTTGTCCGATGGTTATCGATTACTGTATTGAGCCATACTGGGCCCAATAAGATCAATAAGTTGCAATGCGGTCGGGATGTGGAATGATTCTGAATGATTCTGATAAAACCTGGAAAGGTTCTTTCACAGAATCCATGAAGGTAAGATATGATTGAATATGATTGATACATGATGTGAGTATCCAGGAGGGAAGGCCCGCGACAGGGCCCATGTAACCAGCAGGGTATCACACTGCTAGGCGATCCGTGCCCTCGGGCTTGGTCAGTAGCAGATCCGAAAGAAATCGTGCAAGAAGCCGCGGAGTACCTGAAAGAACAGGCCAAGGACTGAACAACGAGAAGAGAGAGAAGAACAGATAGAAATAAATAGAATATGGAAGGTAATGTAGAACAAGAAAGAGAGAATAGGGAATTACAGAGAGTAGAGGAGAGAAACTCTCGAGAGGGCGATGGAGAAGAAGAGGAGAGAAAGAGAGAGAGAGAGAGACAGAACAAGCCAAGGACTCCACAAGAACCCGAAGACTGATACAGGGACGGATTGAATCTGCTTACCTGCTTACCAGAACATTGGTTGAATAGAATGAAGAATATGAAGAGGATCCCAGTTGCAGCCATCATTAAGAGTCTTTGGGATAGTGATGAAGAGTGTTGACTGGCTTCACTGCTACCTTCTACCAGTGAAGTTTGCCACATACTTCACACATCAGAATTAGTTCTTATAGTGACCCCATGTGACGATTTTTCATGGCTTAACTGCTTCAAGTTCTGGGTAAATCTTGGCGCCAGGAGAGGAACATGGTCAGTGGCCGCATCGCTGCCAAAGTCATTCAAGCAGCGACCAGCGCCTTCCTAGCCCGCGAAGATGCCAATCATTTGGTGAGTTCGTCTCAAGGCTTCAAACACGTCTCGACGATTCGCTTGCTCAGTCACGAGGACCTCCCAAAATTGTCGCTGGCATGCCATGGCACTGCAGTACATGCCACGACCACCCTCACAGTTCTGCTTCTGGACCCATCACACAGAGCCATGTGTCATAATTCTGATCGGTGAGTTTGAGAGGATCGCGAACATTTTCACTGGAAGCAAGACTTTTGCCTTACTCGCCGTGGCTTTGAGGATCATGTTATGGCCAAGTTCCTTGACACTACCAGCATCCGACATGTATCGATGTGTTGAATGTAACATGTTGCGCTTGCACCCCCGGACCATTGATGACGCGCAGGTATTGTGATCTCCTTTTCGATGCTTGCTATGCCACTGAACCGACCTGCTCCTGGGACTTGTAGTGGTGGCAGCAGGTGGCAGCAGCAGCAGTTGGTCTTGGTGACGGTGTTGGTGTTGTTGTTGTTGTTGTCGTTGTTGGTTTTGGTTTTGGTTTTGGTGGTGGTGGCGTCGTTGGTCTTGCTGACTATTGCCTGCTTGATTTTGATGTTTCTGTGTTGTGTTTGTTCACCTGTTCCTCCGTTTGTTTGATTTATGGTATGACGATCGTATTTGGGCATGGGTCAAGTCAAAGAGGTTCATCTTCAGTCTTGGGCTGAGGTCATGTATACAACGATGATGAGACTGGTACCAAGCTGGTCATCACTCGAGTTCGGCCAAGCTTTGTCCAGAGACTCCTTTGGTCCAACTCAGCTTCAGAAATACAAGCTGCTCCCGAATCAGAGCCTCAACTTCCTCAAGCAGATCAAGAAGAAGAGAAACACGGGTACTGCTCTCAATTTCCCAAAGCGCAGCGCATGTAGGAAACGGTTGCTGCTTTGCAGTCGCTAAGGCCCTCCCTGCAAGACCTGCTAAATGCCCTGGATGCTGGCACATTGGATGAAGGAAAGCCGGTCGCAGAAGCTTTGACAAGCTACAAGTCCAAGGCCTTGACTCTTTCAAGCAAACTGTTTGGCTTCAAATTTCTTAAATTTAAGGACGGTTGGTTAATAGAGGTAAATAATGGTCCATTTCTGGTTAACTATACGTTATGAGTTGCTATACCCACAGTTCCAACTACCATCCTTGCCCGTTGTGGCAGTGCAACATGGAGTGTTCGATCCAATGTGTTGAAGCAATTCCGCGTCAGGTTTCTGCTCAAGGCCATTTTCACCTGGGCACCCGCTGGCTGAGTATGGAAGACCCCATCAACCGCGAATTGGTAGTGACTGCTATCCACAAGTACCAGAACACTTGGCCTGACAGCCTTGAGGCCAGGGTTTCCCTTCTCGAATTCCTTTGCACTGAGAAGTGGTACGAAAGGAGATTCAGATGTCATCAGATGTCATCAGATTTTCCATGATTTTCCAGTGTCCACCAGACTGAAGGCCAAAGGGCGACTGCAGATGTCTTTGCGCGAAGCGCAACTTCTGCTCCTGGCTCTTGATGCGTACAAAACGCAGAAGGTGGGGGAACCCAGAGCTTTGCAGTTCTGCGTACAGATAGGCGGGGCCTGCATTGCTTTACAGGAACGCCAGATCGATATTCCTCGAGCTCGAACATGGCACTTGCGCCGCTTCTCTGCAGGGGCCTCGGTAAAGATCCAACATGGGCTATGACATTGGATGCATATTGCTTGCAAAAGCAACGTGCCCCACAGGTTGCAAAGCTTACAATTCTGCACTGGACAACGCTGATTGCTTCTTTGAGGCCTCCGACGTACAGGTGTCACAAAGTTTTTGGAGGAGAGATTCAGGGCTGCAACTTCTGTCTTGGACGAAGTGCTGAATGTGCTGACTTATGCTGAGTTGTTCTTGTAAAACTCTCAATGGCTGGCAATATTAACCAATAAGTATGCATACATATGCATACCGATCATTGAATCTGATTGACAAGCCTCAATATCTGGCTCCCCTTGATCCTCGGGAAGTATCCCATGTATCCGGAATTTCTCAGTGATGCTTTTGGACCGAAGAGATCCAGGTTTGGCATCCAACTGAAACCCTGATGGGACCTCGGCATTGCAGGAGGCCATTGCACTTCAGACCATGGCGGAGAAGCTAGCAGCGCCGAGAAAAGTTGGGCGTGCGGATGACACCTGACACGTGCAGTCAGGATGTAAATGATGTAGTGAGGTAGCTTTCAAATCCCCAAAGGCGTGCTGGGCTACATGAAGAGGGGTCACGAAGTCACGATAGATCACTGGAGTACAGAACAGTGATGAATAGTGTAAGTATTTGCTCTCGGGGATTCAATTAATTGTGACTTTTAGGATTTGTTGTGCTGCAAAAGATTGGGTTTGCCTTGGCTCGATTCCGCAATTCTTTCCACCGGCTTAGCTGATCCTAGGTGAAAGAAGATAAAAGTATCAATCATTCAAGAATCCTTTGTCCAAAAAGCTGACGTTGACAACCTCCCCATGCCTTCACGGATTTCTTTCAGTTGCTCTCCTATGCCTTGAAGAGAGGCCTTTCTCCTCCCAGGTTTGTGCTCTGCGATCTGGAGCAAGCTGAGCCGCGTTGGAGGCAAAAAGATGGTGCTTATGACAATGTGCTTGTGAAAACGTCATGTGCTTCGTTGAGTACCGTTTTTGTTTGCTTATTGATGCTTGAAATCTGAGCGATTTGACACCAGAGATGGGAAATGCCAATGCACTGAAGCCTTGAGATATTGCAGTTGCCAAGGATGCCCAGTGAAGGTTTTCCTACGCTGTGGTCATTTGGCTCAAGTGGAGCTATGCTTGCCATGTCTAAAGGCTTGGTCTGCAGGGTTCTTTCCTTAGTGTTGGAAGGTTATTCACAGTTTGCTTCGTTCCCATTGCCTGGGTGCTTAGCACAGTTGACTTTTAAGGCGCCAAAGTGGCCCCTGACGCTGCCACTTTCGGACCTGGAGGAGACCAGAGTGAGAGTTGGTTGGTGGGTGTGTGGGTAGGTTGTTTGGTCAATTGGTCGGTCGGTTGGTTGTTCTTATTAGTGAGCTTAAGCTCAACCAAAACATACCTTGACCTTTAGGTATCAATAGTCCGATCCAGAATTCAAGCTGCTTGAATTGGGTCGACCTTCAATGACCTTCGTGTTGCAACCAGCAAGTTCTCTTTTCTTCAGCTGTCTTATTGATGCTGACATTTTTGCAGCAGTTCTGGACCACAAGACCTGGCATAGACGCCATCAGGATCACTTTCCTGCACACAGCAGGGTGGTCATGTCATCCTGGCAGTTTGCTCTTGCATTTGTAATGAGCAGGGAAGCGAATGATATATGTACCATGAAGATCCCCGGTGTGTGAAGGAATACCCAGACTGAAGAGTCCCAACGATTGGGAATGCACATGGCGTTTTCTCGACTGCAGCCTAAGGTTTCGGGCAAACTGTTGAGTGCTTAGGTAGGCCCTTAGAGCTTGGGCTTGTTGCACTTTCGGAAGAAATCCAAGTCCAAGGAATCAAACCTGTGAGTTGCCAAGTCTCATTGAACAGCCCCACTTACCAACAAATCAGCGGCGACCGCAATGGGTTGAACAGATTTCAACCGGCCTTTCCATCCTATCCGCCGGTTCCATAGCTCTCTGACTGCACCACCTGCCACGCAACCAGTATAATCGCCTTGGACACCAGATCTGAAAAATTGGATGTTATGCACTCGTTGCTTGATGCAATTTTTAGAGTCATTTCCCGTTTCGCTTGGTTCGATTGATTACTCAAGATTTCATGTTGATCCTAGTTGTTTCTTGAGAGGACCAGGTGGCCCAACAAAGCAAGGCCAGGCCGGACCTAGCTTTTGGTTCCGAAACTGGTGCCAGGATCCCTCAAGCATCGGTAAATATATTCAAATATTTTTTACATATTGACAACTCCAAGTATGTGTGTAGTATTGTGCAGTGATTTATTTAATTGTACTGATGAGTTATGGTATCAGTGCATTGCAGTAAAAGCATCTAAAAGCTGATGCTCGTAGTAAATTAGTGTAATGTATGCTTTGGAAATCTTCAGGTTGGCTACTAGGCGTCTTGTTGTGATGACTCTAGAGAGGAAGAGTTGCTTGAAAATTGTTTGTGTTCCACGAAGCGTGTAGAGCTATCCATCCAAACACCTGCAAATCTTTGGCGAACCCAGGCTCCACCAATTTTCCCAACTCGTTAACTTTGTTGGCGAGGCCGAAGCACGACTTCTTGGAACGCAAAGAAAGCCCACAAAAAAGGGACCGTGCTGAGGAAGTTGATTTTGCATGGCAGGAATTTCTTGGAACGCAAATAGTTTCATGCAATGAGGGTAACGAGGAGTGGCAATGTTGAAATGTCAAAAAAAAACCTCATGCACATATGTACAGTTCGGACTCTTTCGACATCTTTCGACGAGGATTTTCCTGCTTCTTGTGGTCACACTTTTCCCTTAGCCTGTTTCTTTAAACTTCTGCTACTGTTTCATTGCAGTACATGTTCTCAAAGAATCTCAGCCAGGAAACTGCCCACACACTACACACTATCTAGGTAACACCCTAATTACATATTGTCATATATTGTCTATTGTTTGCTGACCGAAATATAATTCAGATTTTTGCCGGAATTTTGCAGTATAGATTTTACATTCATTCCACGTTGAGTTTTCAATTCAGATTTGCTTTGTTTGTAATTGAGATGGAGCATTCAGAATTGAATTTTGGAATTCGTAATGCAAATCTAGTACCCAAATCCACTTTTACTGTAGTATTTGTATTTGACTTCATCGGTGAAATTTAGCATGCATAATTGCAACATATTGCAATACTTCCAGCTGGAGAAGACAAAACATTTCAAGAATGTAACAAATCAAAATTCCCGCAGAAGTTTCCTGTACATGGGGGGGGTTTTGATCGTTTCAAGGCAAGCATTCCGAATTCCATGTTTGGGCTACGCGGCAGAGCCAATACACATTCTAACACATTGACAGTTCGCATGAGTTTGTTCGTCGTGCGGCCGGTGTGGCCAGAACCATTTAGAATGGGACTTGCGACCTGTCTTGCTTTGCAGGCAGATCTTTCAAAGTAAGTACCTTATATTACCTTATTGTTCATTTTTTGCTTAAGCTCTTGCAACCTGCCTTCTAAGCCATGGTATGAGCGCAATTGCGCGTAGGGGCTGTAAGGCCAGCGACCTGCCACCAACCGATTTTTTTTGTCAAGCCCAATTCCAAGTCACAGGAGGATACAAGAGGTTTAGTGGCTGTTTTGACCTGGGATTGAAACCAAGGTCTTCAGATTTCACACCGTCAAGTAGATTTCAGAATTTTGAGACCTTCCTCTTTAAACCTGGGCAAGTAGAAATCAATTTCACCCAGCTAGACCTTCCTCATCCTTCCTCTACAATCCTCGGCAGGTCAACAGGTTTCAACAGCAAGGGCAGGTTTTTGATCCCTTCCCTGTAATGGAAAATCATCGCCCCACAAAAAACGTGGGTTTAGTAGGAATGGATGAAATATGAAAAAAACATGAATATACTGACATGGTGTGGCTTGATTAAGTTACATAGTTAATCATTGTAAAACTTAGGTTCACAAGATGAAACATGATGTGCATCATGAGCATCCCAGTTGGTGGAGTGAGAAAAGCACTGTGGACATCCTGGGAGACCTGGTCCCAACACATGAGCACCATGTCATGGCTGGGTGTACAGTCAAACAATGTGTGAAAATATGCTTTCTTCAGGCTCAAGGTGCAACTGACCCAGAAAGTGGCCAGATCCTTTTGAATCTTTTGGGTGTTTTTCATCTTTTTTTCATCTTTTCGGTAACATATGTCAACATGGTTTCACACGGTTTCAAGGCGCCTTCAGTGTTTGGGCTTAGCGTTGGCAATACGATCCAACGCGGAATTTATCGAGGATTTCTATGTAAGCACAGTGGAGCCAACTGTTGACGTGCTTGCTGGTGTCAGTTGGTCGCGCAAGGACAGGCCCCTTGTCTTGGCACATCCGAAAAAGGAAAGCTATTTAGAATCCATGTCTTTTGATTTCCCAATTCTTAAGACAATGAGAAACTTGAGAGGCTTGGATGCTGAAGAGGTTCGAATCTATGTCCACAAAGTTCCAACTTGCGGTGGCGAGGAGCTGCTAAGTTTGTTCACGCAGCCAAACCAAGGTTTTGGTTGGGATAGGGCCGTCCACCTACATGCAATGCACATCAAATCTGTGCACGAGGCCATTTTGACTTCAGCAAATCGGGTGGATAGCCCTGAAAAAGCCACAGTGTTTTACATTCCTACGTTTTTCAGTTTGCTCGTGGAGCGATACATCGACTTGGACATGAACTACGACGCCGTGAACTGTATAGCGCACACGTGGAATTCACTTCCTCCCGAATTCTTCCACCGAAACGCGGGCTATGATCATTTTATCAGTGCTGGGACTTGCTTCCCTTTCTCCCTTTGTTCAGGTGTGGAATGTGACGTCATGGCCTTTCATCCGTTCGCCAAAAATGTCATCAGATTAGTGGGTGGCGTGCGAGAAATCGGTCATCCAGATTTTGCTTTCACATCCGGCGCAGCTTTTCGAAGACTCAGCACTATAGTCATCCCATTTCCTGTGACATTGGATTGTGAGCGCGCATTGAAGCTAGCAGACCCGCAAAGGAAACGGGACATTGTCGCTTCTTTTATTGGCAGTGACAACTCTCGCATACGTACTATCTTCAGATCCCTTTTTGAAAGGGAGATGTCGGACAACATGCGCTCGAAATTCTACATCAAGGTTCTGCCAGACTTAGAGGACGGAGATGGCGATGCCGCACGAAAAGAAACCTTAGCAGATGACTCCCAGAGAGCGGATGGAAGTCGTGGGATTGATGATTTGTATTCGAATTCTGAGTTTTGCTTGGTACTTCCAGGGCACATCTACGACCTAGGTCGTCGGGGATATGATGCAATGGCTCGCGCGTGCTTACCTGTAATTGTTTCTCTGGATCCCATGTTTGTGAGTGTTCCTTTTGCAGGGCAAATTCCTTGGGAAGACTTTGCCATTTTCGCATCGGTGCGAGATGAAGACGATGCTGCTGGTCTACTGGAGTCTTTGCTGCAGGCTTCCCAGACTGAAGAAGGCAGAGCATCTATCAGAAAAAGGCGTGCGGCCCTGATGCAATACATACCGCGTTTATTTTTGCCGCCGCACGCGAACTGCCTTCCCGGACTGCCAACTGCGTTTGATGGCATCCTGACCGAGTTGGCCGTGCGGCAAGTAGCTCTGTCTGCGATTTCCATTTTTAGGCCAGTCTCTGGGCAATCTCCTGGAAGAATCGCTGTGTGAGAGAGCCGTAAAAAAGGCTAAATCATATATAAAATTTATAAAATCATCATTTCGAAGCACTTTTTGCAGAGCAGATGAGTCACGTGTCATGTCATGATGTCACCCATCATGGAAACAACAGTTCCGCCTTCAGCAAGGTGCCTAGAAATCGCAGTGCCGTCCCACACTGATGTGGTTCGCATTGGCTGGTTCCGTTAGAGGATAGGTGGTCTGAATCAAGCGGCGTGATGTTTTCATGTCTTCCACGTGGTCATGTGGCTCAAGTAGTGGCATGGGCCGGCATGGGGCTAGCCATGCTTGCCATGTCCAAATGCTTTTTTTGCAGAGTTCTCTCAGTTCTCTCCTTATTTGTTTGGGAGTGAGCGCATGATTGCCACGTGCCACGTGCCTGTTCGCCTGTTCAGCACCGAAGTTCCAGGCACCGAAGTGGCCTCTGCTAGTGCCGATCCTCGGGTGGTCGCCGTTGTTCCGTTGCTTGTGCTGAGTCATGAGGGCAATGACATGCCATGACATGCCACACAAACCAATCATTTCCAAAATATGGATCTCACATACTGGAGCCAGCATCCCTGGTCTCACATTCTTTCGTCCAAGTCCAAGCCTGGCCTGCGAGGTGCTCATCGCATTTTCAAGTCAGAGCTTGGCGAGCCTTGGTTGCAGTTGGGAGACACAGCAGCATGGACCCCAATGGACAAGCAGAGTTGTGAACAGCTGTCATGTGCTGTGAACATCACACATCCTTGGATCAGATTTGATGACCGATGCACCGCAAGGACAAACTGCCTGACGGATGCTCACTGCGCTGCGGTGACTTGCCGTGGAATGATGGAAAGTGAACAGTGTTTTCAGATACCCTCAAGGACACAGGGTCTTGGATGGTGGGACTAGGAGCATCACAGGGACCCAAACCCAAAGGAGTAAACCTGAGCGAACAATCGTATTATAAATTTCAAGTAGTGGGCTATTCGTAGTAGATTTTTGAGTCTTGAGGACAAATCTGGAAACAACATGATTTTGCAAATTCGTAGATTTTTTGCTACTGTATCCGTATAGGTTTTTGACCGCACATGACCTTCGTCTATCCCTACACTTTCCCACATATATACTGTTTGACATCATCCAAACCCAAATGTTGGAACATGATCATGTGTAGCCGCAGTTGGCGAGAAAGAAAAACACGATTCGTCGCAATTTTTCCGCAATCTGGCGCAATTGTTAAAAACCTTACGAATGGCTGAAACATAGTGATAAACCTCAACAAAAACACATAAATGATCACCAAAACCATGCTAGATGAGAACAACCATGCAAATCGTCATTTTTTTACGGATTCGTCAAGATTTTTGCAATTCGTAGTGATTTTCCTCAAACGGTAAGAAAATAAATCGTATACAAAAAAACATAGCAATCGGTCCTCTAGGAAGGATAGCGCTGCAGAAATGATGATGGTGGCATATGCAGTCGCTGATTTGTTCATGGCACGCCCCGGCTCAAATGATCAAGATCTATCCCCACTTTTACTTTGCCGTCAAGACTGGTCAAATGGGCAGGATGGCATTGAATATGCTGATCCATGGGCATGCAATGGCATGTATCACAGCAGATCCTGACGAAGTTGTTGACATGGACCCTAATTTTGCACCACTCACACACATATTGATACATAATTGTTTATACATGTTTTTGTTTCTATATGCTATGTGTACACGCATGATCATGCATATACACAGATAATACACAGATATCTACATATTTGCTGCATAGTTTAAAGTTATTGAAATATGATCTTTTGCGTGTGTATTTTTGTCGAGTTGAGATGCTCCCATTTGCGAGCCCAGGTTTGCGTTCCTGGTAATGGAGGCAGCTGTGCTGAGGCCTACCAACCGGACGTGGTTGGCATTTCACTTGTGGCCCATGGCAAGTATGTGGCAATTTTGGGAATTTTGGTTGACGTTGGTTGATGATGGTTGATGATGGTGACATCTTGGGGAGTCATTGAATTTCCCTGAGAATCTTCAAATTTCAAAGTCAAATCAGCATGGTCAGTGATGGCACAAAGGCTTTCACCCTTCGAGTCCCAGTGAGATGGCAAAGGGTTTTTGTTGTCGTCGAGTCGTGGCAGGCCTTTTGCAACACAGCGTTGGGAACCCAGTTGCTCTGCATCTGATTGCATCGTTAGTGCCTGGTCGCTCCAGGTTCAACGGGCCGATTGGTAGATGCGATTGCTCGGGCAATGTGCCGACACGTTTTGTGGGAATTGGGCAATGTGACGTTTCGAGTGGCAGAGATGTGGCAAAGTGACCATAAATGACCACTCGGGTGCTGGTTAAATCTGGTGAATGGTCTTGATCGATCCTGTCATCACTTTGGCAGCCGTGACGCAGAACCAACGAAACCACAAGGTTCTGGGGATTTTAAAATATTGAAAAGGCTCATCCATGATTGAATTAATTGAGTTTGTGCTTGAATGATGGATGTTGAATGTTGGTATTCTCATGGCTTACAAAGAACGATCATTTTTGGGTGGCCGGTATATGTGGAGAGCCCCAGTTGCACAGCGCTTCAGCCGTTGCAGGTACTCATGCGAGGGGCTTTGAACAACGCTTCTTGCGAGGCCAGTGCAGCGGCCAGCCAACAACCTGCACCCGTCATATCCCGTTATCACCGCAGGCACCGATACACCTCCACTTTCTACGGGTCAAACATGTACATTTTTGTTACAGTGGAGTGTGTCTTCAGGGCTGACGGGGAAGGTTGTTAAGAGTAAGGTTGAAGTGATTCAAGCATGTTGGGCAATTCCCTAGGTGCGGTCTATCATAACATGAGAAATAACCCATCCGCCATGCGTTTCCACACAGGGCACCAATTTTCTGACTGGGGATGTCAATAGATGTAGTTTCAAGAGCATCTAAGATAATACTTATACAGATCTGGCCGTAAAGCAGCCTATCCGGTACAGGCATGCAAACAGGTTGCCTTGAGGTTTGATTTGATGTATGCTGTGTTTTCCGTGCGGATTCAAAACCTCAGGCTCGCATGGCCTATAGCCCGGAACAAGAATATGAACCGACAATTCGCATTGTACAATTGTCAGCAGCATCCAAAATCAAAACTCGAAGCAGGCATGTATCATATTTCCTTCAGATTTGATGTGTACTGGACGCACCAGGGATTTTGAACCTGCAGTAACCATGCGCTTTGCAATTTCCATGCTTCGAAGCACAAGACAAAGTTCATGAACACATGCCTTGGCCAGCACGAAACATTGCAATTTTCATGTTTGAGGTGTTTTGACGTTAGAAATACAGAATTTGCCACTGGACCTCAAGATATACTCCCGCATTTTTGAGGTCTAAGCTGGACATATGACATCACAACATGACTTTACAATACTTTACTCATTTGTTCGAGCCAACTTTGCCAACCCAAACTCGTTCGGAACGGGCAACGATCAAGCGACTGACATCGACTGCACCCCTGAACCAGTGATTGGTCACCCGTCCCATGTGAAGCTTGCAGGCCATAGAGGAACCCACAACTGCGGAGGTGCTCCATGGCCCTCGGCATTGTCCTGTGCTGCTCGTGTGTTTCATCACATCCTGTGCAAAAACATGCGAACGCTGTCGAAAACGACTGTCGTTTCTGGATGTTTCTGACATTTTTTGACCACCTGCAGCTCTTTAGCTTCGCAAGACTGTAGCTTACAACAAACGAAACCTTGATTCGAGAATAGGTTATTTTCACATTTTTACACTGGTTTATTTTCGAGTCATCATATAAGAACCATACTTGTGCAATGCGAAGGAACTGATGTTTTTATTACATGATCGTCCCGGTTCTTCAAATCCAACCGGTGGCTTTGCTTCAAAGTCTTCCAGCTTGAGCAGCTCCAAAGCATCAAGCGCAGCAATGCCAAGCATGGATCCATGCACCGCCGCTCTCAGATTTTGGTCAGCTCCTTTGCACGCGGGATTTTCACATTTCACATTGTGAAGCACAGATTCTTCTCATTGATTCTGTGTACAGTTTTCAAAGTTGCACGGCACATCGAGGCTGTTTTGTTGGAGATCGTTCTGGGGGCCGTAGAGCAGGACCCAAATTTGCTGAGACCACTGATATCCATTGACCAAAGCCAGACGCTACAACCGAGTCAAAGCGCAGCGCGCAGCAATTCAGGAGTGGCTGGCAGGAACCTTAAATATCAGCTCCATGGATTCTAGGCCTTTTGTGCTTTGCCTTATTTGACTCCTGGGCTCTTGATGCTGCTTTGAAAATTATTGCATTTACATGATGTGTTCTCGCAATCCAGGTAAGCACTGGTATTCCTGTGAGCCTCGATTTGTTTGGGACCAATTTGACCTCAAGCAGGCGCTACGGGGAACCTGGGGTTGCAATTTCTATCCTTTGGATCCCTTTGGAGGAAGGTAGGACTGACAATGAATATCTATAGCTGGCTATCACCTAAGAATCTAATAGATCTATACCGGTAAGGCACATGCAAAGCTCTCAACGTTGGAAAGGCGACCTGCGGTAGGCAACCTGGGCAAAGTGACGCTCAGTAGCTTCGAAGCCAACCAATGCCTCTATTAGAATCCACTTCCTATAAGGATGGAACACATAGAGCTACTGGCCCAGTAGCGATGCAAACCCACATGAAAACCACCATTATAATTCTTGAGTTCTACAATGAAAATCACTGATCCCGTTCCGAATCGAGATTTAAGTTGTTCCTAGCAGGTATGCTTTGATTGACCAGAAGGTGCAGATGCCATTTTGGCTTAAGTATCAAGTTTGACCCATGCCAGAACCTACAGTGATGAAGTTCTTTTCTGAAACTGAGATTGTTTCCAGGCAGTCAAGTAACCGCACATGGGCACGAACATTTTTCACGATTCTGTGCTTGCTTTGTGCTTGGCAGTGCGTCAGCTTTGGCAGGATCAAGGTGGTTGGTGGAAGCTCCAGCTGTGATGACGGCGCAGAACTGAGAGTTTGAGACGGCCAAAGAGTGAGAATTCACGGAGTCCAGTGGAGTCCTTTGACAGAGTGACATTTTTGGCCCAAGGATGGCATGAATCTGTGCTAGTGAGCTGCACCACTTCATGTGTACAGGTTCGGGGTTGGGTGGAGCAATGTGGAGCAAAGTCACAGCTAGCCATGTGGCTAGCCGGCTGGCCATGTCAGTTGTTTGACGTGAAGTCGTTGCATCATTTTCCAACATGGAATTGCAGGCCTTGAGTAACGAAAGCGTGGAACTGCACCCCATAGCACATGACACGGCCTGGCCCTGAGATGTTTAGGGATTGTGAAAGGTGATGGAAAGATATGGAAACAATATGAAACAATGAAATCTGAGGTCAGGTGCTGGAATGGCAACGTTGCATGTGCGAATGCCATGCCCTAAGCAGATTTGATTTGTCATATTTTGTCGCGTCCATTCCGATCCTTCGTTGGCAAAAGGCAATCATGTTTGCCCATGGCTTTGCATGGTGCGAAGTTCTTGACATGTCCAAAGATGTCCAACAATTTGGGAGTGCAAAAAGATCCAGGTCAGCATTATTGCACTGCGCGCCATTACTTCTGCGTGGGTGGAGGCGTTCCAACATTTTGCGCCTCAAGAGGTCAATTTGATATGCCCAGCTTTGATTTGGGTTTGCGAGTTTGCATTCTGATGCGCTCTGACTCACTGTTATGATGAATGAGCCATGAGCCATGTGACATCCATGCGGTATCGCTGGTATTTTTGCACGTTGAATAACAGCACGGTCCCGGGGTTCTCAGCTTGGTACCTGATGTACCCGCCTCCTTGTGCCCAGACAGGTTGAATTCGATGGAGTACCTGATCTAAGTTTGGGCGATAGGACTTGGCACCAGCTGTGGCAGCGGAAATCTGTGCATGGGTTTGTGCAGCCACACTCCGTTTTCATTTGCACGAGCTCCCGGGCTTCTTGCTTCAGCTGCAACGGATGTCGCTACAAGAGATGCTTCTTGACCTTTCCAGCGGTGCATCTCTCCGCCCAGTGCCCACTGTGATCCAACCTGTGATGCCCCACAAACTTCTAAGATAGTCATGACATAAACTGAAGTGCAGAGTACTTGACAAAGTGCTGTGAAAAGCTTTGTTCAAATCTGACAAAGTGCACCTCTGCCATCCACTGCCTCTTCTCAAAGTAGGAAAGTTTCAGCCATGGCGAAACGGTTGGCCGATTTGACCAGCTTCTTTTCACTTGAGAAGGTGGGCTCCTGATACTTTCAGCTGTTTGAAGGGAGCAAGAGTTGAGGCCATCTAAGGATATGTATCAGCTGTACGTGGGTTGCCTCTGGGCATGCTCACTGCATCCTGCAAGGCACGGGCAGTATTGGTCAGCGATGTGAAGCTGGATGATACGCTTTGTTTGTCCCCAGCTCCGCATCAAGTTTTGGATCGAAATGGTGAGTCCCTTCAGTGTGGAGCATGGCAGAGGTAGTGGCAGGGTAGAGGAGGGCCTTGCTGCAAGATTTGAGGTGGGTGTTCTTGATGCAGAATTTTGCCCGACCGGCGCATCATGAAGTTGACATAGTGCCTTGGGCCAAGCAGAGGTAAATCTGCGTAAAAATGAAAGTAAACATGAATGTAAACTAGGTAAACTGAGTAAACATGTATAGTTCGGTCTCATCAGGCAGTTTGCGTACTGCACGGCTCAGGATCTATATGTCACAGGTGTTTCAGATGGTGCGGCAGCAGTGTGCCTGGCACAACATGTCAGCACTTCAGTGCGGGAAGTGGTGCAAGCAGATGGGAGAAGCGCCGCGGCAAAGACATGACGCCAGTCATTTCCTTTGATCTTAGTTGAGTTCGCTCAAACCTGAAGGCCTGCACCTGGAGTTACATGGAATATCATGGAATTACAATAATTAGCCATAATGGTTGAGTAGCGTTGCAGGATGTCCGGCAGGAGGATGCAGAGAAAATGATGTTTCAACATATATCTGAGAGAGCCCGTCGGCTTGTGAAGCAGCATTTCCAATACATTCCAATACAACATCTCAGATATGTCACCCAGGTGAGTCCCAAAAAATGCGAAGATCTCATAGCTATTCATAGCTATTCATAGCACATCTAGTACTCATCTCTTGGTCATCCTAGCCGCGCATTGAGGTTTGTGCAAGCTGAACTTTCGTGCCCTCGCTTCACGGCGTCCAGCTACAGCTGCTCCGCGCCACGAAGAGGATACCTATGCTCCATACCGGGAGCTTTGGCTGCAGCTGTTGGTCACTTGAAGTTTCATGGGGACCAAAACAATCATGGAATGGAAGTAGCTATATCTAGCTATGCTAGCTGGTTCAGTGCCAGAAGTGAAGTGTATACTGACCTGGTCCCGAGTCTCTTTGAAACGATGGGCCATGTAAAATCTCAATGACACCGGATTTGAAGAGACGATGGTACTTGATACAGTATTTTCTACTGTAAAATTCATGAAGTGAATAGACTGCCTGGGAGCTCAAGTGATCCGATGTGGAAACGTGGTTTACCAATGTTTACCAGGCTGAAATCCGCGGAAGCTCTACGGAAGGGCTCCCTTTTTAGGTCGATCAGTAGCAGCCTGCGATGTAGCCATTTCGATTGCGCCTGAATCTTCTTGCCCCTCTGAAGCAACGACATGCAACGTTCGTGCAAGGTCCTTTAATAATGTTCAGCCAAAAAACAGAAACAATTACCCCAAATATTCACAACTTCGAAGAAGCGGCAGCTTGTCGGAGACTTGTGACCTCGCGGAAGCTGCTGTACTACGGACGGCGCGGGGAAGCCCTGAAAACAGCGATTGGCTAAGAAATGCCAGCGTTATACCCTACATTACTCCAGTATACTATACATTAATTATACTAAGATTAATCATGATAGTTTTGGTTGCATATGGTTGCTATGGAAAATAGTAGCATTTCTTGGTCTAGAAAAAGTGGTCAAACAACGGTGTCATGCAGTCACAGCTCTCAAAGATTTTCCAACGGTTTGTCCAAGGATAGCGCTTCCGGCTTTCCCCAAGCAGACGAGAGGCAGCTGCTCTTTTGGCAGGATCTGCCCAAAGAGGCCGGAAACATGATTGCCAGGTTTCTTTCGGAGTGATTCTACTATGATCCATGATGTAACAGACCGTAACAGCAGGTATCCCAACAAACAAGCAAGTTGGTGGATTTGGATGCATGTTCGGTCTGATGGAAGCACGGGTTGCTGAAGCCCTTGATTTTGTTAGGCTCGCTGCGCAGACTTCATTGGAGTCATTGCTCAATTCTTCAACTTCGAGGTGCGTGCAGCAAGAGCTGACATGGGGAGGATATGGGTGGAGCCCATAGCCATGGCAAGCCCAAGGTGACAGACGATCAAGGTGAGATAAGTGCCTTGGCATCAGTTGAATCCTTTGAGACTCTTAAGACTTAAGAACTCTTGAGAGCCGGGAACGTTGGATCAAAGATCTAATCCGTCTGATCTTTGAGGTGATGATGCTTTGGACTTCATTGTGCCAAATCCCAACGGGATTCTGGCCTTCCAGAGTGGCTTCAACACTCGGGTGGCCAGCAATTTGGAAGAGCCATTGTGGCAAAAACTCTCACTGATGGCCACTCAGATTGCAATTACAAAGGGCAAGGTAGGTGAAACAATGATGAGGCACAGAAAAGCTCAAATTCCCAAAGCAAGGTTGAGAAGGCTGGTGCCAAGATGGTTTTCATCAGCAACGGCTTCAGCTTTGACAAAGAATCTGGAAAGTCTGGCACTGCCCCGCCTGATGCAAGTTTTCTGCAGAAATTGCTTGACTTGGATCAACAACTTTGGACTCTTGGCATTTGGCTGAGCCATGCTGAACCAACCCAGCAGCTGCAAATTCCTGCATCGGACTTTCGTTGTGATTTCTAAAAGTTTTGTTTTCCAGTCCTCGAATTCCCAGGAGCCACTTGCGAGATGCAGGGCTCAAGGAATCCGGCAGATTTGCTGCGGACCAGATGGCAAAATGGCTCAGCATGACTCCGATGCCAGGCAGACCAAATGGACGAGATTAGACAGATGAACCACAGTGAACCAAATCGGCAAAGATCCATAATGGTCCACAAGAAAGGGGCCAACCCCCATCTAAACAGTATGCGCACATGTGTAGATACATGAGCAAATAACGTGGATGGATTTGGTGCGGTCTCTGCAAAGATGCGCGATGTGTTCGATCGAGCTGCTGACTCTTGCACTTGGGTGAGGCGTGGACTACGTTGCGCATGGCCTCAATTCGAGCATTGCAGAAATCAATGGCAGATATGGATTTCCTGAAGGATCACAACAGGAAGAATTATCCTCAGCAGGGGATCGCCATTGCAATTGGCTTCGGGCAGCATCAGCGTCCCCCTGTTTGTTCTGTCTCCCCGTCCAAGGTGAGTCAGTATTTGCTCAAGCGATTTCTCAGTGAGCGCAGTGCCTCACTTGAGGCGGCTTGCCACTTTTGATCTGCTGCATCCAGTGTCAAAGACTCATATCTAGTACTATGATGTACTATGTAGTTGTTATAGTAACTTTTGGTTTCACATCTTTTTAGATAGTTAATCCATGTTAATCCGGTACTTCCGCTAATTTCGGTCCAATAATTGTGACGAAGTGTTGCAAGTCCGCTATGTTGGAAGGATCCCAGTTCAGTGGTAGCTTGTGGCAGGCCACGAACCCGGTGCTTGCTGCCTGCCGCACCTTGATAGCACCAGACCCACCGGGGGAGGATTCACAGCTTCTCCCATTCGCTCAGGCGACCTGCATGCAGCTGCAAGTGCAGCATGTGGATCTCAACTTGCGGCCTCTTGGCTGATGGATCAGATGCATGTCCTGCCTTGCGGCCTGTGAAAGAAGTAAAATATTAAAATGAGGTAAAAACCTCTTGAAAGAAATTTGAAAGGCCCTAGATGCGTAGGTTTGAAAAGATGAAAAGAAGGGGAAGAAAAGAGTGGCTAGACATAGGAAATCATAATAAAGACAGCAGAAGTTCAAGGAGGCAGAGATTTGCACCAGGCAGAAGACACAGAAACAAGGACACCTTTCACGACTTTTGACTTGATATCAAATGTGGTTCTTGAAAGCAACAAAAAGTTTACATTCTCAACAGTGTGCCCCAATGCCACCCTTGCCATCCTTGGCGGGTGCTTCTCAGGATTATTTGGGACGTGCGGCAGCAAATCTTGAATCTCAGCTAAGTTGGTTGTTGCCTGTTGCGAAGACATGCACTGAAGGGTTGGTGACGTGCCCGGGGCATCACTATCAAAACCATTGCCATCCATTCTCCCTGTTATCATTTGGTCATCCTGGTGAGGAGAAGTTTGGCAAGACGCTGGAAATCACAGATGGCCAGCATTTCGCAACTCTTTTTCAAGAGGAGGCCGATCATGACAAAAGCCTGCTGACAGTTGCCAGCGTGTGTCCCATTGCCATTTCCATCAATTTCGCATGAGAAGATCAGATTCAGATCACTCAATTGCAGGTGCCAGTGCTCGAAGCATGCAAGTTGGTGTGCGGGAAAGGTCCGATGCAACCAGAATTCCTGGTTCCTTGGCGGAGCGATGCACCGTGAAGCCTCGTGAAGCCACAGCTGTGTGAAACCGCTTCAGGAGCGCGCGGCTCCTGACACAGCTGTCTCGTGACTCAGCTCAATTGGGCGCTGTCACTTACAGAAGTCATTTTGATGATCTATATGATCCGTATGATCATCTTTGATCTCTGAGTTTAATGATTTGTGTTTCTTCTTATTAAAATGCGTTTCAAATCAGTTCAATGTGTGAAATTTGTATAGTATAATCAGTTTTACTTCCCAGGATCGAAAGCACGTTTAACATGTGTTATGCTAGCAGAGATGGTCAAACTGTGCTTATGAAACACTGCTTTGCCTGTCTAGGTGGGCAGTACGGAACGTAAACGTTCCCCAATCCTTGAGATGGCTAGCCTCTTGCCCCGCACTGCACCGAATCTTTGATGTCAATGCACTTTGGACAGCAATCTGGGGCGTTCCATGATCGCTTGCGATGCCCGAGGAAAAGTCGATTTCGCCTTCCTGAGCCAGAACAATCACACCAGTTTCGCAAGAGAATTACCTAAAGAGTAGAGTTTTCTTTTGCCTGAGTGGAGCGGGGCGGGCTTTGCTTTCTTGCCCTGAAGGCAGCTCATGCCCAACCGCCAAGCTGGTGGGTAGAACCTTTTTTGGTCATATCCACTGCAAGTAGATTGGCCCAGACAAAAAATGAAAGTCACTGTCACCTGTTCGTTTGGTCATTACTGTCTTGCGAGGGATTTGTTGGCAGAAGTCATAGCCGTCATAGCCGGGCACGACATGTCAAGACTGTTCAACTTTGGCATCAAGAAATCCCATGATCCCAATGCAAACTTCTGGCAGGATCATGCTGGGCAGCGAGGTCTCATGCGAAACCAATTGTGAGCCAGAACAGCTACAGCTTCTCAGGTGGGGCCATTGCCAAGCGCAACTGTGCTTCACTTGGTGCCCTGAAGTGCGCAGGGGCAACTCCAGTGGGCATGAGGTGATACCCACGTCCAATAGCAGGCACGCAGGGCATGAGAATCCCTACTGTATGGCATGGCATGGCATGGCCATATCAATCATTCCAGCTATGCTATGCTATGCTTATGCCAGATGTAACTTTGATCTTTGACTGGTTGCGGAAACGCACTTCCTTTGGCAGGCGTTTCCGCCTGCGCGTTCAAAGATTGGCCGGAGAAGGCTGGGGTCCTGGCTGTGCACCTTCGTTCGCAAGCGCAGATGGTGACCTGCAGAGTTAAAACATTTCAGTTAAAATTGGTCTTAAACTTATTGGCATCGCACCTCGGGGGCCAACACTGCAACAGCCAGAGATGCAGTAGCCTCACTGCATACTTTGACAATTATGGCTTTGGTAAATGCACCTCCGTGGTAGAAGTCATGGCCAGCGCTCCCTAAACTTCAACCTCGAGTGTAACTTAGCGTAGCCTACCAGGAGCCTTCAGCAAATAACCACCAAATTTGACAGACTTCAGCAATCTTCAGCAGTGCAAAAGTGTCACTGGTTGGCCACTTGCCTCGGCTCAAGCGCGTAAGCTGCAAGCTGAGGGATGCAACGCCTGCCCAAATCATCCAGCAGCCCATCTCTGACACAGCTTTCATGGGCGCGAGCGAACACGTCGAATGCGTTGCTGGGCTCTGTCCGTTCATGCTCAGGCGGATGGACTATGACCAATCCAACCGCAACTATTAGAAAAGACATCCGAAAAATCTGTCCATCACCACTGCAAACGACTCCGGTGCAGCCAGCCTCCTTGAATTTGGCTCCAGTGGTGGTTGAAAGGGAAATCTTCGCATTTACTGCATCCAAAATTTATTTTACGCCCACTGCTCAAGGCACAGGGCCACATCGAGTTCGATGCTTCGAAGATCGTATTCTCATCTCTCAGCAGCTTGGAGATGTTGCACTTCCATTCAAACAAATTACTCATGCAGAACTCGATGGCAAGAGTTGTTCCATAAAATTGCATCTCGGAACGCTAAGCGCCGCTGACGCCGGGGCACAGCAATATCCTTCGGGCCTTTTGAGGATAGAGCTTCAAAGTGCGGCGGATTTAGCCATGTTGCGGCAGACAGTTTGGCCCACGTTGGTGCGATCACTCCTCAGACCTGGTGGAACTAGATCCGTTCTTGGCCAGACCTGTGGGCCTTCTCTCGTTTGGTCTCATGTTTGACGGTGCAAAGCACACTCAGCAATTTGCCAAGACCAGTTACCATCGGCTGAGTTCAAAAGATGCTGCACCTTGGCTCCAAGGTGTTTTGAAAAGTTGCAGCCCTGCGGTTGAAATCTCACGCAGGACCCCTGCCAACATTCCGGGCTTCGAGACTGTCTTGGGAGTCTCGGCAGCACAAATTTCACTACTGGGACAAAATGGACGGATCACCTGTGGATTTACCATGATTTACCCATAGAAACTAGCCATGGCCAGCACCGCAAATGAGGCTTGCACAAATCGCGTGCGAACAGCAGAGGAACTTTACTCCGCTACTCCGCAGGCAGGGGCTACCGTGTCAGCGCATTTTCAGCATCTACTAAGCAGACGAGTGTCCAAGTGTATCAAGTGTGGTGAGTATAGCCCATTCGTTCAGGCCAACCTACAGGTTTGCTTAGCGGTCGGTGGAGGCTCCAGTGGGCGGCAGCACAGTGCCAAGACTCGAGCACATTCGAAATAGTTCGAATTTTGATCTAAAGGCCACTTGGAGAGCTATCTATCACTGGTTGTCTCAATTACCTACTCCAGCACTCATGTAGCCACATAGAAATCAACTGTAACGATGGACATCAAGATTGCAGTGAGGATAGCCCCTTCATGTCATGTCGGACCAGTGACGATCCTGTCCCAAGCGAATCTTCACAAACCACAGACTATTGCACTGCTGCATTCCAGACACGCTGTAGCAACAAGACCGTGGTGACTGTGGCAGGGCTACCGCAGGTAGACTTTCAGATCTGCCAAATCAACTGGTTGGCCGCAGGCAGCTTCATACAAGCAGGCAGTCTGACATTCCAAGCACCTGCGGGCCAAATGCCTGCACAGAACTCAGCAATCGTGGTGTTTTCCTTAAGTATATAGCAGCCACTTCTGGAGGTCCGGGCATTTTGGAAAGCCACCTCCAATCTGTGGCCCAGGTCGCTTGGTTAAGTCCCACGAGCACTGCTGTTGGAACTGCCTCTCCATTGGTAGTTCCTCGGCAATGCCACAGTGTGCACCATATCAATCCCTACCATGTGGAGGTGTGTTCCATGATTGATCCATCGGTTTCCTTTTCTTGCATTTCTAATCCCCGGCCCTTCGCCAGAAAGAAACCACAGGAAATGCATTGCATGAGGTCACGTTCAAACTGCCTACATTGCCGATGCCTTGGGCCATAACTAATCTGCTTTTGCCTTCGAAATGCTGAAAATGCCTTTGTTGCCAGCAGCTTTCCGGATGCTAAGCTGTACAAAACGCCCTGATTTCAGCTTCGCAGCTTCAGGCCCCAAGTTGCCAACGAGTCAACAAAGCAAAGGACTTGGAAACTCGTGACATGTGCCCGGAGCAGACGTTTCAGCCTGCAGCTTGAGGTTGCAGCTTCATTTTGACGTGAGCCAGTTGGAGCCGTTCCAAGTGGATGGAGCGCCTTTAAGGCTAGTCATGCTGCTTTGGCATTGCTGGACACAAATTGCGGAGCAATTATGATCATGAAGATTCATGAAGGTTGGATGGGCAACCTTCAGCAGCTTTGTGCGGCAGGTTGGATGAACAGTTCATTTTTTCCATCGATTCTTCCAGTGATTCTCGCAGGCTATTTAGAGAACTCTGGGCCAATGGCAGCGGCTTCCCCCATCCAAGGCAATTCACGCAGCGTTGCAATTCTCTGTTTGCGTGATATGCATTTCATGTAGCTAGATGGTGGTTTCTCAAGTCATGGCGGGGGCCCAAACGATCCAATATTAACCATTCTTAGCTCCAACAATTTTCGGGTTTCCCTAGTTTGAGAAAGGCCCATATATGTAGCTAGATTTTTGCCACTTATGATTGCATGTGCACCGCTGCCAGGCACTGCAGTTACAGGTCTTTGGAGAATGGCGTTGCTTGGCCTGCACGCTCTATGGCATCGCACATGTCACCATCACCATCAGCCTATCCATGAAATTGATCCTGTGATGTCAGGTCAGCCTGAGCTTGGAGTTGTGCTTGCCTTAAGAAAAGCTTGAAGGTGTGCATGATTTTGCGTGATCTGTGAATTATGTGGCTTTGCCTTTAGTTTGGCCGTGGCGGTGCCTAATCAAGTACATGCACCTGAGCAGTTGTGGTGGAAAAGAAGGAGCCACGATTGCAAATCACGAACA
Organism: Symbiodinium kawagutii; assembly: GCA_009767595.1. Lineage (NCBI taxonomy): Eukaryota > Dinophyceae > Suessiales > Symbiodiniaceae > Symbiodinium > Symbiodinium kawagutii. Next base: position 103,746 of record VSDK01027233.1, on the reverse strand, counting down.
CTCAACTTATTGCGTATTATGTTTATATGTGCACATAATGTTCTGCTTTGTGTCCCTTTGTGGTGGTTCTGAAATCATTGAGTTTCTGCGACCGAGCATCGCTCATTCCAGCAAATTTCACCAAATTTCTGACAGTCACCATCACCAGAACGGAAGAAGACGGACAAGTCAGGCAACGCCTCATACATGCTGTGAGAGTTAGGTCTTTCGACAGTGTGCTGGAAAGCAACGTTCTTTACCAGATTGTCGTCTTGGCCATCGCCTCAGTGGTAAGCCCTGAAGGAAAGCTCCTCATCCAAGACTTTCCGCAGGCTGTGGCGAAGACAAGTCTGGATTCGGCGTTGAAACTGTGGTGCTGGCGCACAGTTCCGCCGTGGGATGCTACACGCAGCTGCGAATGTCTTTCTTACTGCAGGCTTTGCTCAAGACTGGCACCAAGGTTCACTGGAAGAAACCCATATTTCCTCTATGCTGCTGGCTTGCCTGGAGTGACCACGTGGCAGTCTTAATGATTTGGTCTAGATTCAGTCTGGATATTTTTTGCCAGTGCGGGCCTGTGCACCCTTTTTTGAGTGTCTTGCGCCCTAGGCCAGTTCAACCTGGAGCAGGCGTTGATGACCCTCACCTTTCAAACGTGCAGGTGCTTGACCGAACGTCTTCGATCCACCAATCCATTTGCGCAAAACTAGTTGCAGTTGCTGTCACATTTTCTAGTACCCACGTAAATAGATCCACTATATTTGGCTAATGAACCACCAGCTATGAACACTTAAAGTGACGTTGGCTTGTGAATTGCTGGGCTAATCATTGGCTGGGGGTGTTAGCATTATCGTCCACTGGTCAGGTATTGGGAGGATCAAATGGCGTGCTGGCATTGGCACATGCAGCATCCTCAGTGCATGACATTTGGCATTGCCCCTCCCCGCTCTCCTCCACGACTTCGTGTTTTCAGGGACAGCCTTTGGAGCTACTGATTGCTGGGGAGACTTGGCATGACTTGGCTATTCCTGGCAGCAGCGTTCCAAGACATTTCTCGTGGCAACTTGCTTCAGGAAACCGCTCGCCCGATATATGGCGGTGCTCAACTTCGCCTGTTTCTCAGAATCTTGGCTGCAGACTGCATTGCCGGCTTCCTTGATGTGAGATTGCTTTTTCTCTTCACCTGGCGGGCTTCAAATGAACATGCTGCAACCTGACACGAACTGAGCAGCAGCAATCCAAGACATGCCCGGGATTGGAAAGTTACACCATGACATACCAGGACCATAGCTTTCGCAAAGGCGACATTGACTTCAAATGCCAAGGTCCACTAACAGCATGGACGACACACAACGACGAGGGCTGTTCTTCGATGTACGCGATGAAGAACACCGCTCTATCCCCCTTTGCGTGCCAGGTGCACCATCCCATGGGTCAAGCAGAGTCAAGCAGAGAGACCTCAACCCACTGCAATATATACTACTTATTTATGGTTATAATATATATATATATAAGTATATGCAAATATACTACTTGTGTATGAGCTCATATTATATGTATACTTCATACATGTTTCTGATACTGTAGTCGAAACTTTGTTTCAATCTCTTTGTGTAGCATCCAGGTTCAGTCTGTGGTGCCTTCGATGGCGTTCCGCAACTTGGTGATACTTGCGCTACCTGCGGAGATCGACGAAGTTTCGGAAGGGTCCAGGCAGATTCTGTCGACTTGTTTTGCTGTCGACGCTTCCGTCACCTTGGACAGACAGGCTGGCACTCTCCATCAGCCTCGGCTTGCCCACAGGACTGGACATATTGGTCAAGTTATGTCAAGTTGATTCCAAGTCTTCTATTTCACTTTACTCTTCGATTTTGAGTTGGTCCTCAATGATGCTAACTTTTTCGATTTTGTTGTGTGAAGGGTGTGCCTCAGGAAGCTTCTTCGCGGAACGATTGGTTGCAGAAATCAGCCTGCCAGACTCCTCGAAGCCTCATTGCGTGACATGACTTCACATAGTGACAACAGAAAGATGGGAAAGAACTAAGCACGCTTGTCGTGATATTCTGTTTTTTTCACTGCGCCCCTTGTGCCCAGATTATGTCTTCATCAAATCTTTTGTCTTGGCCGACTCCTCAAACCGACGGATCATCATTTCATCCTGGCCAAGCAGATGTAAATGCGCTGCATTTGCCTAGGTTGCCAAATTCTTCAGCCACGGTAAAGATTTCAAGACACCACGCGACAAGTGGGTTGGCACCTTTTAGCATCTCGGCTGCAAATGAGAGCAGCATTTGACAAATGCCAGTGTCATTCTTGGCATTTATATGCAATTTACGTCTCTTTTTGCTTTCTGGTTTTTTACATTTGTTGATCCGATGATCGTTTGTGAAGGCGGCGCATCTGACCAGCTCTATTTGCAGCTTATTCTTGCAGCCACTCTGAGATCGCAGCTGGAAGATGGTGACCCAACAGGTGCGCTGAAAGTGCTCGGTCGCAAGGATTTTGATCTGAAGCCCAATCTGTAGGACCTGTAGGGCCTGTTGGATCTGTAGGGATTTGTAGGGATTTGTAGGGCCTAGCCTCTCCGAGATGTTCAGCGAAGTCATACCGGCAGCTGCAGGCGCAGCCAGTTTTACTTTGATCGCTCCCTTGGGCTACTTGTTGGATGCCACTTATGATGCCACGGAGTCCATGGAGTGGGAGAAGTCCAGGCCCATCGGATCAACCCAAGTGCCCCATCCAAAAGTATGCTTTCCAGTGGTTAGACAGACCATGTTAGACCAATGATTTGGACACGTTTGGACGGATGATTTCTTAGAGTTACATGGAGTTGCTATGAGTTCCCCAGTTCACGAGCATGCCTACTCTGTCATGTCTGGCTGCTTCAAGTTGGCTGCAGGTGGTCCTGTGCAGGCCCCGGTTGAACTGAGTCCAGTAGATTGCGACATATTGGGACTTCTGACCACACCTGAGTCCGCTCCAGGACGCACTTGCAGCTTCACTCTCCTTCCTTTCGAAGCTATTTGGGCAGGCTCTCCAGTCAGGAGCTAAAATTCTGGAGCTGAGCGGAGCATGCGGAGCGTGGCAGAGCATAGCGATGCTTCAAGGTGTCCATCCACTTGAAGGTCATCAATCCGCCATGGCCTTTGAGACGTTGTGACCCTCGCAATGTTCGAAGCTCAGACACGCAAGGATTCGCAGCCATGCGCAGCCCGAATCCACGGCAGGGATTTCATGCGCTGGGTTGGAAGATGTCGAAATCCCTTGCTGAACCAATTCCTTTAAAATTACTTGTTAAGGTTTTCCTAACAAGTTCCTTTTGTCGGTTTGAGCGACGCCAAAACATGTGTCGTGTGCAGGTTTGGCAGCTCTCACTTGAGGCTGGGAAAGCCGCATCTGCAAAGCTGCCAGGTGTCAAATTAATCAGATGCAGATGGATCAGACTCTGATCGAGGCTAGTGGCTTCCACTCCACAAATCTTGGGATCCCCGCTTGGTTCCCAGCGGCGTCATTATCTTCTCAAGCGTTGGATGCTTGAACCCTTCGGCTGCAAAAGGAGCATGTTATTGTAGTGACTTCTCCAACTTGAAGTCCTTCGAGCAGCAGCATCCCAACAGCCAATTGCTTGCTCGTAAACTGCTGTCGTTGGTGAGCCATGTTGAGGCCTCTGACGTCAGTTTCCAGAAGGAAGATGGCTCTGCTTCTTGCCTGCCTAATGGCATGAATGCAGCAAAGACATGCAGAAGCGGAGATCCGTTTCTTAATTTGCAGTATATTGCTGCGTGGTATGTGACTTTTGCATACGTTTATTGCATCTGTCGGCATATCACTGTACTGCCGTATACTGTGGTAATGTGCGGACACCTGTGCTTTGAAGATGATTCAAGTTGGGAGCTGTTCGTCCAATAAGGAATGCGATTTCATGGAAGGCACGCTTGCATTGCTTGCATTGCCTGTGAAATTGATGCTTTCTTCAGTAATTAGGTATGTCTGTATGTTTCATTATATTCCGATGATTCCTTTTGCAATCTTATGATTCCTCATGTTTTTCTATCTGGAGCCAAGCTGGCAGGTGTGACTGTTGCAGGCCGATTGAGTCCTGCCTACATCCACCCCACCAGTGTCTTGGAGGCGTTTGATGCGCACCAGCCGTTGTGGGGCCTTGACAAAGAAACCGTTGCTGCCACAAGCTACCGCATCTACCCCTTTTTCTCGCAGAATCAAAGACGTAACAGTCATCGAGCCATCAAATGCCATCCAAGTCGGCCATCCAAGTCGCCACTGAGGACTTGCAGTCTCTGCAGAGGAACTGATCAACAATACCCTTCAGGTAGGAACAGATCTTCTGACACTGGGCCCTTGTTGACACTTAGCCATACAGGTCTTCTTCACGGCTGAGCAGACGGTGGAATCACCGGCAAGGCATCCCTGTGACACACCTCAAAGGGTCTCATTTCGAATGCAAGCTTCCCTCAGGCTTAGAATTGAAGCGCATGAAGACTTCATATTTCAATCTTGTACGGTGCCTCGGCCTTTGCCAGCTGCCTGACCCAAAATCCACCTCGCTTCCAGGAATTTCTACATTCATAGGATTTCATAGGCGATCAGTCTCAGTGCTCCAAGTTGAGGCTGGCTTTGTGGAACGGAGTCGGCAGATTTTCTTGACGAAGTTTCAGAAATTGACTGAGCCTCCCCCAGGAGTAACTAATAATAGATATGAATAATATGTAACTGTTCTTCAAAGATGAAATTCTAAGATTATCTAAGATTATAAATAAAAGCTCCAAGACCCACCATTGCTAGGATTCCCATAAGTATGATAGTTTTGTTCTCAAATCGTATTTTACATTCCTGGATGGCCCTGGACTTCCCGCTGTGGAAAGGCTTCCAACCCAACAGAGGCTAAACCCAGAGTCCGCAGTTTTCCAAGAAGGTACACCCAAGAATCCAGATTTCACAAAAAATCTTGACATAATCAGTTTTGCATGGGCTCTAACGCACATGAACCTATACACTCTCAGCGCAATCTGATCGTAATCTGAACCGTTTACCATGTTTACAGTTTCGGAAACAGTGTCATGCAGTATTTTGCGTCACGTGATTGGAACTTAGATATCGCATGTTCTAGCACCCTTCCAGATTCGGATGACCATATCACACCATGTCTTCCAACATTGGCAGCTAGCAGAACATTTGGGCGATGGTTATCATATGCCGCATTAATCTTGGAAGCCAAAATTGGTCATTGCGGACCATAAAGGATCCATTAAGGCAATGTACGTTCAAGAGAACAATTCTACTTCAGATCTCAAAATGGCACAAATTCAGGACTTGAAGAATCCAGTGATCATTCTCCTCAGAGTACCGAAGACATAAGGCACTACAATGTCTTACACCTATCCAGAACCAACGGCTCCAGAATTTCACGGCAGGCTCCGAATCATGCTTGTGAGCAGACAGCAGATGACAGCAGGTTTCACGCTCGCTAAGGCTCCCCATTTGTCAAGAATCCAATGCCAGTGGGTCACGATGAGAAGAAACCTCCCAACCTGGCGATTTGCAAGATTCGTGGGCACATTGCCAGGTAATGTGTTTTATTCTGGTGATTTTTGAGTAGGGGTCAACCCGGTATGGCAACCCACAATGAAACGATGAACAAGCAAATGAAAAAGGTTGGTTTTCGACCTTTTCTTTATTAAATCCCTCATTGCAACTTCTTCAACGGTGAAAAGCAGCTGTACGAAGGAAACCCCGAAGAATCAAAAAGAGAAACTGAGAATCCCAATAAATCACCCCACCCAGACCAAGTGTTTTTCTTGGGAGGTAAATCTGTTTTTTGGGCTTCGCTGTTTTCTGTCACATGCCACAACTAACAAACGCAGCTAACCACTAAATAGTAGGAAGGGATTCTGATTTTCCCGTACGTGGATTTGTCACAGAGTTGTTTTTACTGTCTGTTTGCCCAAGGATTTGTCAGAGAAGTACTTGGCAGCAGACTCTCGGCAATGCGATGATCACATTGAAAGAACGAATGCACGTCAAGCACAGTAAAGCATGGTGAAGCATAGCGCACCATAATGAACCACTGTGAAGCTTGATGTCCCAAGGATGGAAATGGAAGCAGAACTTGGGCTGTGCTTGTGAATGGAAGCTGCGCGACATATGGAAGGCCCTTGAGTCATGAAGGGCTGCGCTGCTCATTGGATCTTATTGGGCATGGCATGGCATGGCACGGCTGGTTCGATGTTGGAACTTTCCGTGGCTCGGAGGTTCGCTGTCATTCCATTGGCAGACTCGCTGGTTGCTGGCCGGCACTATGGCTTCCAGATCCAGGATCGCCATGGATCGCCGGTATTCCCCCGCTTCTGCTGGCCTTGTGATAGCTTCGCAGGTGTGGAATCCCCGGCGCTACCATCCATCGCATCAAACCTCTTGGGCCGAAGCCTTGGTGACACAGCGTCAGAGTGCCCATGCATCGATTGATATGCATCGATCATCTTGGGGTTTCCACTGTCTCACCATTGATGTGTCAAAGATATTTCGATCTGAGTTCTGACGCATTCTGAAGCATTTTTGTGATGCACATTGGTTCATTTCCCAATCTCTCATGGTCATGATTCTGGACTTCCGCAGTCAGTTTTTCGATTGTTTCCAAGCATTTTCATCTTTTTCTCGGCCAAAACTTGCTTTCAGGTGTTGTCTACATTGACCGAATCTGGAGAGATCGTGGACCAGACATCAGGCGCTTCCAGCCGAGGGCTCTTGAGGTTTCCATGGGTTGACATGGGTGAACTGTGCGCACTGTCCCGGTTTTTATTTATAGAAGAGATAAAGACAGTATAGGCTGAGTATAGGAGCATATGCACCTAAGTTCAGGAACATTGTTGTCGGTTTGGGTAGGCACATAGTGTCCACTGAGGCGCTCTCGAACCCATGGGGCTTTACAGAGAGGAGATGAGGGTTTGCAAGCTCAGTATGCCGGCTCCGTGTTGTTAGAATTCGCCATCCTAGATCATTCCTGCAAAATTTACTTAGAACGCAGATAGAAGAATAAGGAAAACATAGGAAGACTCTTCGCACGGGCATCACTGTTTGTCAGTTCTCAACTCCGTTCCCTCTGTGTGCCTCCGCGCAAAGCCAGGTGGTGACAAGGGATGACAGTGATGGTGGTAGCGCTTTGGGGCTCCAGGTGCGCCAAAGCTTTCCTTGAAAATCGTCAAAGACAAAGAGAAAGAGAGAGAGAGAAAGAGAGGGAGTGGGATAGGTATAGATATGAGATAATATTGTAGATAGGTAGGTAAGTAGATGGTCAGAGAGAGAGAGTCAGAGAGAGAAACGGTGATGCCATGTGCACAATTCCAAGCATGGGACAGGTCATTGATGCCTTCCCGTTCCAAGAGTTGGGGGCTGAGCCGAGATCTGAAGAGCCACCGGCTCGTGCTCGCTGGTATCCAAGGTTTGGACAGGAAGCGCAGGTTCATCACTCAGATGGCAAGTGATCCAAAAGATTCAGACACTCTCTTAGCATATCTTAGCGCCTCGAGGTAATCATTTCTCTCCGGACTGGGGCATCTTGGACTCAATTGCATCCTGTGTGGGTGGGGCAGTGTTTGTGAGGCTGCAGAGGTTTTCTGATGATGATGATGATGATGATGATGATGATGATGATGATGATGATGATGATGATGATGGAAATGGAAATGGAAATGGAAATGGAAATGACCCACCTCTGCCCTTTGACAGGCATCTAGGCTCAAGGCCGCTATGAACCGAATTTGTAGAATGTGTGCTGTTCCAACATGAGCGACAAGAAGTGGGGCTTTGTGGAAAACTATGCGCATCGCCACCTCCCATTCAAGTGGCATCATGCAGGCGGGCTTGGGAAATCTTGGGAAGAAGCTTAGTCACCTTGAAACGAAGCAAAGCCGCCTCTTCAGCAGATGCAGAACAGAATTCGACTAAAGAAGGTGACGAAGGTGGCAGGTTTTGCTGCTCTTGAGGGTGGGTCATGGTGGGTCACTCTCTGAAAAAGCAGTGGATGCCTCAGGCTTCACGTTGTACGACCCCAACCCGCTCACGAAGACCTCATTCAGACCTTCGTCGATTCCATCCTACCGGGATGACTTCCAGCCATTAGCGACTACATACGGCGAACGTCCACAAGGAACTCGATGGGCCATGTCCTGCCTTTGGCTAAGATTTTGATTCGGTGCTGTTTTGGATGTATTGACAAGTTCAATTTATCTATGAAAGAAGCATATTGGAGCTTCAGAGTTTGCTTGGAGTGGAAGTTGTTCAGATTCATTGAGATTTTGTGACATCCAAACTCTTTTGGCCTTTGTGCTTAGCCTCGGCTTACGCTGAGGCTACGGGTGCCACCGCAATCCTGCTTGGGACGAGACTTTGCGACTTCCACGAAATCCTTTTCCAGGGAAGCCTTCGAGAGAGATGAAATACTTGCGAGAGTTCGCAGACTTGGCAGAGCAAGTCCGTTGCTTTCCTCCTTCAACGTCACTTGGCTGAGGGACAAGGTGTATCAAGGTGTCCATGGTAGCTGTGGTAGCGGATGGTCGCGGGCACACTCCTAGGCCTCGGCCTGCACGGCCACGGCCTTCGCGACCCTTTTCAGCTCCTCCTGGAAGACCACAGAGTTCCAGGTGCAAATTGCATCGCCACCAATGTCTTCATATTAGTCTTTCATGACAGGTCACAGGATGTCACAGGTATATAGGATATGGGAATGAATGAATTAGTGAAAAATGAATAGATAATGAGCAAAAAATGAATGAAAGCTAGAGACAATCGTCTTGCCAGGCGAGCACATCAGGCAGTGACTCGACCTAAGTGCGATCAGCAAATCTGGAAATGTGGCCGTGTTCTTGACTCGTTGGCCTGTGGCTCTTGCTGTCTTTTGTATTTATATTGCTTCTTGATGTTTTTTGTGGTCAATTGCAGCTATTGTTTGGTGGCTCTTGTTATTATACTGCACGGCTCTACCCAGCTATTCGTTTTGTTTCCGTTCTTGTCTTACTCATTCCGGTCGTGTTACTTGGTCATGTCAATGGTGGTTTGGGTCTCGTCCATGGTGTCGGCATGTATTGGCGCTGTTAGCCGTGCTTTGCGCTGCTGCTGCTGCTGGTGGTGGTGGTGTTGTTGTTGCTGTTGCTGTTGCTGTTGCTGCTGTTGTTGCCGTTGTTGCTGTTGTTGCTGTTGTTGTTGTTGTTGCTGTTGTTGTTGCTGTTGTTGTTGTTGTTGTTGGTGGTGGTGGTGGTGTTGGTGTTGGTGTGGGTGTTGGTGTTGGTGTTGTTGTTGTTGCTGTTGCTGTTGCTGTTG
>VSDK01027233.1:53862-94304 GCA_009767595.1 Symbiodinium kawagutii | reverse complement strand
TGTTGTTGCTGTTGTTGTTGCTGTTGTTGCTGCTGTTGCTGTTGCTGTTGCTGTTGCTGTTGCTGTTGCTGTTGCTGTTGCTGTTGTTGTTGTTGTTGTTGTTGTTGTTGTTGTTGTTGTTGTCGTTGTCGTTGTCGTTGTTGTTGTTGTGGTGGTGGTGTTGTTGTTGTTGTGGTTGTGTTGTTGTTGTTGTTGTTGTTGTTGTTGTTGTTGTTGTTGGTGGTGGTGGTGGTGGTGGTGGTGGTGTTGTTGTTGTTAGTGTTAGTGTTAGTGTTAGTTGTTAGTTGTTATTTGTTTGTTGTTTGTTGTTTGTTGTTTGTTGTTTGTTGTTTTGTTGTGTTGACTGTCTTGTATGTGTTCTGTTGTGATTCGATCTTTTCTTCACAGCGTTCTTTTAAGTCAGACTGGTGACTTGCTTGTTTTTCCTTCGTCCAAGGCACGGCCCACATCTTTTTCTAATTGGGAATCTTGGCCAGCCTTGAAAAGCTTGGTTCCATCATGGCGGGTGCAGCTACATGCAGCGGCCATAGCCCCCACAGGAGGTCCCACCATCAGCATCCATCAGCATCCATCAGCATCCATCAGCATCCGTCAGCATCCATCAACCTTCATTCATGGCCGGCAGCTGACCCTGCCCGGTCTGGGGATGTTTGGGGAATCTGTGCATTTTAGGGTCGTTTCTGACAGGTGAAGGGATTGAACACCAGCCGAGGTAGACTGATCTGCGCTGCGCGACTCCCTCAGCCTGCGCTTAGATTTGCCAGTTGCTGCTAGCAGAGATGTCCACCATGCTGTTGTGATATGGAGGCGTCCATATTTTTGGCTAGTGCAATGTGAGTGCAATTTAAGTACCCAACTTTTAGTTTGCAAATGTTTGCAACATTTTCCAGCCAAAATGCATCTTTTGGATTCTTTTGGGATGGCTGAAGCCACAACCATTTATGGGTAGCCTCGCCTATGGTCAGTTTATTTGCCTAAATTTAGTCTTGAACATCTCAGCTTGTGGCCATACTTTTTGGCAACGTGCATGCGCCTTCTAGTTCATTCGCACCGAGACTTTCCATACCATCGGTGCAGCTAGGTCCTGAACCATTTGTGGAAACTGCGGTGTTCAATGGCAAGCTATAGAGGAAAGTGAGCACTCAAAATATTAAAGTCATTTTGTTCTTGATGGTTTTCAGAACCGCGGAGTTTCCTCAATGGTATGCAGTGATATCCACTGACAGCTGACTTGGGACAAGGTCGTTTCAGGGCTCCACCAGCTTCTGTGCCCTTCTGTTGCCTGGAAGGGCTGTCCAAGCAGAAGATGCGTTGCATTTTCTGGGAGGCTTCTGTTGAAGCGAAGCGAAGTATTTGTCCAACGAGCGGTTGACACACGAGCAACGCTCATGGGAGTAGCTAGCTTGTCCTGTCTAGATTGGCTTAGCCATTCATTTCTAGACAGTGACTTGCCCCAGATCTACCAACGATCAAAGTGATCAAAGGGTGGAAAATGATGCGCGCACGGCACCGCACGGCCTTCAGCAGATTGCAGCAGTTTCCTGGGACATGTTTGTAGCCCCGGGCTATCTCGGACGCCAACCGGACTAGCGCGCCTTCACACAGACGAGATCGGACGAGTGTAGGTGTTGAATACGTTGAATACGTTGCTGTTCATCAGGACATTTGTGCATGAAAATCTGGGATGCACGTGTGCCATTTCTTGCATTCGTGTCTTGGCTCTTGCAGCTGTTTTTGCCAGAAAGTGAAGGAGTTGGGAGCCATGTGCGACACGAAGTGGGGCTTCAATACCAACTATGGACATCGCACCCTACCTTTTAAGTGGCAATCTTCGAATGGTTTTCACTTCTATGAGGTCGCAAGCTCGGTGTACAGTTTTCATCGGTTTTCATGTGTGCCTTTGTTGTCCTTTGTTCATTGTTTACAGTGGCATTTCTGCCATACAGACCGTGACGAAGGAAAGCCCTCTCACGAAGAAGAACTTCCGACCAGCACACTTGCCAGCGCTTCGGGAGGACCTGATGAATAAATGGGGCTTCCTTCAATCAATGTAGATCATTCCCTGTTCATGTGCTGCCCAGCAGAAGCAACTCAATAATGAACAACATTGCTATTCCATTATTCCATGCTGTCGCTGATGCGACATATTCATTTATATAATTTTATATACACAGAACACATAAAGCAGCTGATAGTTCACGTATAGGTGCAACAGTGGATTTCCAGTTTCCCTCAAATCGCCAAGAAGGAAAAAGAGAAGGTCCAACGTTTAAAACTGGCGCACAATGAACAGAACTTGTCTCACCGGCCATCAACTTAAAGGGCATTGTTTGGCAGAAGTGCTGGCTTCTGAAAGCTAGTCGAGCCGAGTCGAGTTGTGCTCACTTGTCACGAAGGACTTTTTACCCATGACAACGCACTATGGCGAACGAGCACAAGACAAACGTTGGGCAATGTCAGGATGCTTGACCAAATATAGATAAAAACTTGTTAAACGATGCCTTTTTTTGCAAATTGTTTGCTCAATTCTGACGGGTTGCTGGTCGACAGGTCCTTGGCCTTCGAACTGGTGAGACGCAAGACTTGCTACTACTGTTTGACAATAAATGCAGATAGAAGGTATAGCAATTTCCCACCTGTTTCTGTCCAAATGTTGAGTTTTGTTTTCGTTCAAGGCTACTGCTGAGTGCCACATGTATATTGTGATTGAACGTCATCAGAGATTGTAGCCAGCTTGCCCAAAACAAAGGCTTGCGTTTGGGTGAAACCAGAGAATTGGCTTGAAACCTTTCAGAGCTCCCAGTAAACTCCTTTTTCGTGTGGAAAGTGCTCAGTGGATCTTAGAGGCATCCTGGAAATCTTCAGATGCTCCGGATTGCTCCTAGGGTATGGGTGCCATCGCGATCTCATTTGGGACGAGTCGCTTCGCATGCCACGAAACCCTTTTGCCGGAAAGCCCAATCGAGAAATGGCCTACATCAAGGAAGTCCCTTTGTCAACGTTCCTTGGTCGCTTCCAATACTGGTCGTGCTTTGATTCACATTTTTCCCACATGGAATTATCAACAAATGGTTGATTTTAAAAATGCAAGTATTAACAAACGGTTGATTGACATGCGCAGATTTTTCATGACGGGGTTCAACATGGTTCAACCACCAAGCCATGTGGTGACCTCATAGACCCTGTGGGCCAACGATGACCAACAGCTTAGGCCTCGAAGGCTTGCACAGTGGGACATGCAGCGCACCATGCGCGGTGCATCAACGCCTCGGAAGAACTACACACCGATGCTTCCTGCACCTTGGACCTGGCCCTGGCGAAGCCAAAAAACATGGAACCCTACAGAACCCTACAGAACCCATATGGGGAGCCACTGAAACATCCTGGAACCCAATGGCCTGGAATCACAGAAGTCAATCGCCCAATGTGTTGAATCACCGGTTGTTTGTGTTTGTGAGTCGTTTGGCTCTGTATTTTGCTTTGTTTTGTGATGTTTCTTGACTGCCCGGACTTTTCATTCGATCTTCAAAGTCATCAATGTCGTGAGAAACACCGTGTTTTACCTTTTGGTCAAGCATGTTCCCTTGAAAGTTGAAAGGTTTCTCCATAGGTTTCCTTATAGGTTTCCTTGATTCGTTGAAGGTTTAAGATGGTTCAACCAGCTTAACCATCCTGAAGTTTTGGTGCAAATTCGCATGGAAACAGCTTCTCATGCCCTTGGCAGCGCCTCCAAGGAACTGACCCAGAGACACCGAGATGCCACGGCCTCAGCAGTGGCGCCATGCAACGGGCGGCGCCATCGTGGCGCCATCAGGTCCTGGACAAGTCAGCAGAAGAGCTGGCGCAGATGATGAAGCTCTTCGAGGAGCCTCGGTGGCTATGATAGCCGATGATAGCCGTCATCATTTATTGGTAGCCATGATCGTGAAATGATAGCTATAAGTCATGGCCATGATAGCTATGATACTTTTTCAGTGGTTGTCATCAATAGAAACTATATATTATAGAGATTTATAGAGTCGATTAGCCATGGAATTCTCATCGATAAGAATGAATAGAGTGAATACCACCCTAAAGACTCAAAACATTGCTCCATGAGATGTCATCCTTTTCAAAGGGAAGAACAACGTTGAAACTTCGGACAGATTTTAACTTGCAAGGATTAGCCACGAGCTGTGGACCTGCCTTCACCTCGGCACCCTGAGGGACACGAGCTGTTTGACGCTGGGTCACGACCACTGTGTAACACTCCAATTATGAGATAGGTTCTATCATTATGATGAGATAGGTAGTTCTATCACTATGATTTATCATTTATCATCATTCATCGGGTTCCTCACCGGAAACTCGCTTAAGACTTTGGCATTGGGCTTCAACCGAACCATGTTTGCTCAGAGTGAACCAGCTGCTCTATGAGCTGAGCAGAAGACGCTGTAGCAAGGCGCAATCGCAGCATTGCAAAGTAAGCCACGAATCACTTGCGCCCATTGCAATCGCAATCTTTGAGCCCATTTTTTGCATCATTTCCCCGGTTTTCGGAAATTTGAGCATACTTCAGGTGGCTCTGTAGCCACAGCATGGCACGTGAAACGTGTCCCATGCCTTTTGTCTCTTCAATTCCTCAACAGTTTTGAAAAGCCTTGGTATTTCATGATGGCTAGATGCTATGATGTGCAGATATGTGCAGCGTCCAGGAACACAAGATTTGCACTCACACTTATTTTGCTGTTCCAGTCTGGCCAGATCATGCGGTGAAAGCGCAAACCTGCTTTTTTCGGCAATCCGTCCAAGGCCGTTTTGGATTGATCTGGCTGAACTCTGCCAAGTGTTGATCGTACAGTCGTCAAGGGGCTTGATTTGTGTTGGGTTATGGAATGGTTACGGAATGGAAGTATCAAAAGGGTGGTGGCCAGGTCAGTTCGAGTAGTTGCCGATCAAAAATCAACAGTTTAAAAGTCCATCTAGGCCGTGTGACACAGGAGGCTTAGTGTAGTCAAGTGCACGGCCGATTGGACCAAGCAGTATGGACTGTGACAGCAAAGTTTTCGGCAGAAGGTCATGACATGACCCGTCATGACCAAAGGATGCCATGTGACACAACCACTGGCAATGGGAAAAAGGTTGCCAGCAGCCCACCATGCCCTGCCTGCCAATGTGTCAAAGGCTCCGAATTCTGAAGGGCACGTAGAGGATCTAGACTCTAGACTATGATCTGTCAAGGTCCATCAAAACGAAAGCTAGCAGTGCATTCTCTCTCTTTGTTTTCTACTCTTTATTATTAACTATTTCCTATTATCTCTCTCTATTCTTCATTCTCTCTTTGTTTTTCTGTTATTCTTTCTGTCAATCCATTTTTGACTGTCTGAGGTTGACTTGTCAGCAGCCCTGAGGCATGAGCTTGAGTGAGCTGTGACATGAACTGGAGCAATCTAACATGACAGGATCACGGCACCAAGAGGATACCAGTGGGTCTTCACGCCGGAGGACGAATTCTGAAAGCAAAATGTCCAACTGAGCACAAGGAATCACATCAATTCTGCAATCGCAAACGTGCAAATGAGGATTTGGAGGTGACTGCAAGCAACACAGAGCAGCTATCAGGCCAGGAAAGCTGATGAAACCTGCCGTGTCCTTTGCGAAGTTGTTTCGCTGAGTTGGCCCAGCTATGCTGGGCATGTGGGCACCCAGGCATTCCTTCCTCATCTTCTGGCGTGCTCCTGTGGCCTCAAGCCAGGTGCGGGTGACAGTTCACCTGAACTCAGAACTCAGGGACCGGACGGGGCCTGTGGCAAAGGTACGAGGCGGCGAAGACCTACTTGCAAAACTCCTAGTTCTTCATGTGGGCACTTGAATACACTTTGCATGTTTGTATTTCGCAGTTTTTCCTGTGTAGGAAACAAGACAGAGAAGTCCATGGCAAACTCAGGTTTTCTTCTGGAATACGCCTGCCAGAAGCTGCTCCTGTGATGGGAAGCGCTTTCTTCGTGGAGTGGGGTGCTCAGAAGAAGTGCTTTGTCAGAGCTGAACATTTTGATGCAATTTTCCTTCTTATGATGGCCCGTGCAACGCTTTGAAACCATTTGAAACCCGTCTTTCATTATGGCACGCGACATTGACGTGACAGGTTCGGATACGATCAGGCTTCAGGAGCAGCAGGCTGGAGGGAAGGATGTGGCAATTCTTAATGCCCAGATGATCCCAGATGTGCGTTTCAGGAAAGGCATGAATCAGATGCAGGTTGATGTTGGGATTTTGAGGAACTGCAACGACAGGACCATTTCGTTGCAGCTTCCTGAGAGGTCATCGTATGCTCGCCGGTCGTGTTGATGCACCTGCTATTCGGGGCTTGAAGCAGCTCGGCGGCTACCAAGGGCACTGAGAGCCCTGTCCCGGCAGCATGCATTTAGCATGGCGTTGTTTTCCAAGCAACCGTAGCAAGAAACACCACTATGTAACATGTAGATTATATTCAAGACTTGTGATCAAATGATCAGTTTTTGTCCTTTATACACTATGTATATATAGTGTGTTTTTAATGTTTCGATTTTCTCTCTGTATTTCTTTTTTGTGATCTGCGAGGAACACAAAGGTTGAGTGCTCCTCCAACGTGCGCAGCTCACGGACAATGCTTACATTACAGGCACAGCTGGGCACTGCAGCTTAGTCAGCCATTCTCATTGCCCTTCTCGGCAGGTGGAGGTAGTGACGGCAATTCCCAGTGGGGGAGCGTTGGTGGTTCGTTCCCCTTTGGGTTTTGCCTTCGTAGCTCCTTGCTTTCCACAGGCTGGAAGGGATGGGATGATGAGTGGTTATGGTCTTGGATTGCACCCAAGCATTTCCATCCAGATCATGTTTGACACTATTGGGCCACTGGGTATACTGGGGTCACACCAGGACAGATTTTGAGACCACCCTTGCCGGTCACTCCAGGTGGTACAGGATATCCCTGACCTGCCAACACAAGCTTTGCCAAGCACCGTGTCCTGTAGCACAAGGCGCTGCACGGACCCTACCGGCTTGGTCTGATTGGATCTTAGCATTTCCGGAAACTGTTTGGGGGGTGAGCTGGCAGCTGGGGGGTAACAGCGTTGCATGGTAGCTACGTACACCACTAGCCACTCCTACATTATAGCGGATCCGGTGAGAGAGAGAGAGAGAGAGTGGATGAGAGTGGATAGAATTTGGATTTCCACGGCTAAGAAATGCTAAGATATTCACTTTGAATTTGAGGGTGTCTCACATTCTCAATTTTGATTTCATTGATGGATAGTTTCCAAGAGATGCAATCTCAGCTCACCCGGCTTACCCTCGAGATTTTCACGTTCTTATACAGTGCCCTCTTCAACAGTGCTTGTATCAAATTTCCAAGTGTTGGATGTCAATGGCGTCGTTGTTGCGGATGAGTTTATATCATAGCTCAATGATCCTTCACAACCAACAGCCACGATCATGAGGCACGTCCAAAGCACGCATTTTTCCAGTGTATTCTCACTCTGCCAGGCCTTTTCCGGCGAAAGCATCAAAGGCAGAAGGTGGCAGCAAGCAGGCCTCCCGAACACATTCCAGTTACAGTTGCAGCGCAGGCGTGAGAGAGGCTCAGTTTATGCCTCTCTACCATACAATGCCATGCAGAACTTAAAAACACTGCATCACACCCAAAATTTTGATTTGATGTGGCATCAAGCCGCATTAATTTTTGCAAAGACAAGCGGACATGCCATGCATGCTATGCATTGCATGTGTTTCTGCAGGTGGACCTGGTCCTGGCAGCTGGCTTTGGCGGAATTCCTGATGGACTCTATCGCTTTGAGGCAGTTTGCAAGATCTCGTCTGAATCACTGAAGTCTCATCACTTTTGCGGAGATTCTCATTGCATACCGGGAACAAACGAACAGAACTGCGCTTGCAATTATCTTTCACAAGTGTTCAGTAGAGGATGTTGAACCAAAAGTTGTCATGACAGTAGCCTTATCTCACCATTGAATTGGAAGCAGCCCCAAATTCTCGCTGCACAGTTTCTCTGGCATTGATCCTGGCTCAAGACAGCTGCTTAGCTCCAATGACAGGAGAGTTGGGAGAGCAGGTTCCGGCGTCACCAGAGGCGCCACAGGGTGAATCTCGGTCTCTGGTGGCATCTTTGAAGGAGAAGCAGTTGGAAGAGCTACGTGCACAAGTCGCCCGGTGTGGCACCAAATGCGCAGGTCGTTTGCGTGGCCATGAAGCCTCGTCCAGAAACTTTGAAGACGAGCTGACTTGGACGGTGCAGCAGATGGAGATGCACCGGCGGCAAATCGAAGCTCATCAACGTCAGCTCTCTATCCTGGAACGTCGCCATGCCGAGATCGTGACAGCATTGGCCAACGGTGGCTCCGTAGGAAAACTGTTTTGTATGGAGGACGTCCACGGATCTGAGGTTGCAAGCACCAGCAGCAGCAAAAGCCGCAGCACTCTGCTGAGTTTCACCAATGCCATGGCGGCCGCGGAAGCACGACTTGGTCAAAAAGACAGACATCGAGATCGTGAAGTGCAGCCGGGAGGTGTCGGTGCAGGTGTCGGTGCAGGTGCTGTGATTCCTCAGCCAAGTCCAGCGATCTCCAGCTCCAACCAAGGATGGAAAACGGTCTTCAAAGCTCACTGGCCGTCTAGAGCTCCCTGACTGCTGGGTTCGATCGCACTGAAGCAGCAAGCCCAAAGAGGCATCGGCACAGGAAAACAAAGTCCCTGCACGCTTCCAAGCTCTTCAAAGATCTTTCAAGACCATAGACTAAGTACTCCAAGCACATTGCATGGCATCACCCCATTGCTGTGCAAGTAGCACAATGACATGTGTATCTTGAGGCTGCACTTGGGACAGCTTGCGATCTTATTTGCAGGTGACAGCTGTCAATGCAGACATTGTCCCAGTGGAAGAGGCACCAGATACATCCAGATGCACCAATCATCACCAATCAATTTATGATTTATCTGTCAATTTTGTATATTTCTTTCGCATGTTTGCTGCAGGATGGTGCAGAGCAAGACCTCCGATCAACTTGCATAAAGAGCCAGGAATCAAGCTAGAACAAACGAATACAAACGGACTAAACTTGCATCCAAGAAATCTCAATACTAGCTCCCATCACTCGAACCGACCGATTTCTCCGAGGTTTGCGATGTTGGACCTTTCTGAACCTTGCAGGGGGCCAAGTCTGATTTTGCCGCACATTTGATGTTTTCAAGTCTTCATCTCTTTCTATCTGGATTTTTTGCATATTATTTGCATTATGTGAATTATGTGCATTTTTGCATCATTTGCATCAATGGCATTATTTGCAACGAATAGTTTTGATCACTTCCAAGTTATGCCTGCAGGTGGATGCAGAAGGGGGTTCCTTCGGAGATGCGCGGAGCTTCGTTCCGGGATACAGGCTGAAGGACCAGATGCCGAAGGCACTCCGAAGCTGAAGACACGATGCTTCCTTCCCTCCGGTCATCAGTGGGCAGCAGTCGAGTTGTGAGCCGAGAACTCCTCGCGTGTCTTTGCGTTGTCACGCTCCGCAAAACTCGCAGTCCAGAATCAAAGTGTTTTTGTATGTTTTTGTTACTTTTTTTCAGTGCTTCAAATAGCTCACAGTCGCGCCAGTGAGCAACGTCACCGACATGTTGGGTGACTTACTACATCTTTGTACTTTCAAAATGATTGTCAGTTACATGTATACATACTTGATCAATCTTGATCACAGCTCCGTCATGCCGACAGATATTTCCGATGCGTCAAGATAAGAATGTGTTCAAACGATTGTTATTCAAAATCATTCGAGATACTTGATCGATTCTGCCTGCGGATGAGAGCCATGCTGCGCGTGGTTCGTTCACCAGTGTGGTCCCGGTGGCCCGCTATGTGCCGACATTTTGCCACCAAAGAAACGCACCCCAGAGAGTATGCCATTTGGAAGAAGTTGGACCGGGATAGGAGCGGTTTATTGACACATGCCGAAATTTCAGATATGTGCAGAAAGTTCGATGCCTCTGAACATGCAGCGGTGCTTAGTTGGATCTTGGATCCTGATGGGAAAGGAGGAGTTGACTTCTCAGGCTTTTGCGACAATTTCAAAGCAGTGCAAATGGTTCGGAATGCCGCGCGACTGAAATCCTGGCATCGAACCTTCGGTTTGGGCGTGGCCGGAAATGTGGCCGGGCACATGCAACAGGCAGGTGAAGCAGATGCCAGCCACAGCTCAACGATGCCCGCTGCGGTGTTCACGTTCTATGCGCCTCACCCTCACACCGTGGATGCCACGGAGGGTGAAGTGCTGGGGCGCTTGGCCAACTTCCCGGTGAGCAATGCTGTCATTGATTTCCCCCGCCAAGGAGGCAATGTCCAGGTGGAACCTGAGATGGGATTGCTGTGTGACATCGTTTACACCAAGAACGGAAAAGCCGTTGAACGCTTGGTTCCTCGTCGCATCGCAGCCTTCAATGATTGTTCCATCAGACAACTCGATGGTTCGTCCAAGTTGAGTGAGAAGAAGAATTGGGGTGCGGGGAGCAAGGGCATCAGCTTGAGAAGCTTCCGGGTCAATTCTATTTCCAAAGGAAGTTATGTGGATCAACTATGCCTCGCTTCTTACATTCAGCGAGGTGGGGACGTCTTCCAGTATAGTGTGCCAGCCCCAGCAAGGAATTACCTCCTCTTCCACGATGCCTTGCTGGACTGGATCGTTGACAGTATCAACACACAACAGGATACAGACAAATGGGAAGAGATTTTCCCACGCCTTGTTGAGAGTGATTATCCAGTGTCAATGTGGATAGCTCTTGGGGCCGGTGAATACACAGAGTGGGGGAACCAGAATTATTTGCAGCCAAAGGATGAGAGCCTTGTGATGGTGTATGATGAGGAGATCTTCCCCAACGGTCCCGACGAGGAACTTGTCACAGCGCTCTTTGAAGAAGGAAATGCCCCTCCGGGTGTCATCGCTTTACATCAGACATTTGTTTAAGTGCGCGTTTTAATACCTGCACATCACTCGCAAAATATGCGAGAATTCATCCGTTGGATGCTATTGTATTGCTTGTAAACTTGACAGATGAACGGTAGCTTGAAATGCAGCTACGGACCGTGTGGGGCGGGGGCATGTGCTTTTGACATCAGCACTCAGCACCGTAAGAACAATCCGGATGAGAACCGGTTCGTGAATCAGCCCTGGCACTCGAAACTCAACAGCTGTTTTTCAAGCCGCGTTTTGCTCCAGGCTATGCTCTTGCAAGCAGGAGGGCGAAGGGACAGGTGAGATTCTGGTTTGTGCCATGCATCTCTCATCATTTTTACATTGCGCAAGGCCACTGCAAAGTAATCGATTGACGTTCGGCTTCCAGCTGGGGCAAAACTTCACAGGCCCATTTTGAAAGCAGATTAGGAAAGATTGTTTGATCAGTTCGGTTGGGAGATGTTCCATGTGGCCAATACTCTGTGCACCGCTACCTGCATGTGAGGTGTTTCTGGCGAACGGGTCAGGGCCTTGCTCACTGGCTTTATCAAGAACGCATGCGGTGGGTCGGTGGCATTGCAACCCCGACCTGTGAAAGAAACGCCAGGGGTTGCTTCTTCGTGGGCCTTTCGGGATGCTCCTCCGGGAGGCTTGCCTGAGCCAAGGGGATACCCTTCAGATGAAATTCCAGTAGCTGAACGGATGAACGAAGGGAACGCTGAACTCAGAGGTGCGACGTGCCATGACTCGCCACTGTGCCGTCGCAGGATTGCTTTGTGCCTCTATCCGACTTGGATCCAGTCCTGAGCACATGGGAAGGTCAGCTGTGTGGGCGGTTCTTCAATGATACACTGCAGACAGATCTTGAGATATTTCTTGAGATATATCCATTGAAAATCGATTTTTCATACCTTTACACATAAATTTTTTACATAATATGTTGATATATGTTTACATGAGCTTTCTTCAATTAACATCTCCATTTCAGGCGCGCCCTTGCAGAGCTGCAAGGCCATCCTTTGCAGAATGTGTAGACATTCCAATGTCGCTGCGCTGACTCATTTGTGCATAATCTGGCTGTTGGTTGGGAGGATGGAGCCAGGAGTACCCATGAACCCTTTTTAGTAAGGGAGCTAAGGAGCCACCAGGAGGTTTTTCCAACCGGAAGGTAATAATGTGTTGCTCCATGTTGCTCCTGTGAACCGTCTCAAGTCTCAAGTGGGCTTTGTGCAGGCTGCTGGGCGGACAGCCGTGTTGGCACTAGCTTCTTCTCTGAAGGCTTGGCAAAAAAGAACCGTACCTGGACATACCTGGACTTGTTTGCACCGAGGTTAGTCATACTTGGCCCGACCACTTGGCTCAACAGCAAGGTCAGGTTTCCAATGGCTGTGGTTGGCCAACGTTGGACAGCCATGTTCGTTCCCTTGGCCTTCAATCTGATCACTTGCAGTAGCAGCTTCCAAGACTTCAGGCGGCCCATGGTGACAGATTCATGGCGCAAGCCTCCAGAGCCCATTCCTTCTTCACTGGATGAAGTCCACTTTCACTGCGGCTACGCTCCTGTGAAATCTGAAGAAGAGTGCATGGGGCCAGGCAACGGGCATTGTAGCGAGGGAACCAAGTGCTACCTCAAAGGCAATGCCCAAACGAAGCAGATCTATGCCTCCTGCTGCTGCAACCAGACAGATACCCCAGTTGACATGATCGAACACAGCTCACATGACTGGTCGTGTTTTGCCCAGTACGTCGGTTCTCCCATCCAAAGCCATGGAAAGATACCCTTCTGTGACATTCATTGTTGCAAGAGGCCTCGTGTGATGCGCGCCTGTCATGGCAACAATCCCATTTGTTGCGATGCTGCGAGGGGTGAAAGCTGCGGCATCACGCTTGAAGGAGGGCCTTGCTGCGCAGCTCAGCAGAAAGAGGTTGACGCAACGTGCTGCCATGCTTTGGGTACAACTTGCTGGCACAGTCCAACTTCATGGTTGGTGGTCCCATTCGCTCCAGGGAGGCCCTGCTGCCTCCAAAATCTTCCAGAGACGATCTGTGTTTCAGAACAGAGCTGCAATGATGGCTTTCCCGGGACCATGCAATGGAGTGCGGTGCTGACTTCTTTGGCAGCATGGCTCCAAGCTCATTTCTATTTGGAAGGATGTCGTGGCGCAACCTGCTCGCACAGGTTGCGCTGGAGAGTGAAGACGATTTCTCCGGCAGTAGGTTTGTATGTGGTACTTCACCCGGTTGTTTTTTTGAACTTCCAGTACATTTTGGACAAAGTCAGTTTTCTTCAAGCTCTCAAAGTATGTGTCTGGTGGGCAATCTGGAACTTGCTGGTGATGGAGGTAGGAGCTTGTCTTGTCGTCATAGTTGTTCGGTGGCGACGTTGCAGTCGAAGGCGCGATGAGCGTGCAGTACTGCACATCGGCGACAGAAGGGGGGGTGTCCGCCTCGCAATCCCCATCAAAATCGAGGACTATGTGAATACAGCAATTTGGAGTCGTGTCTATGATCCGAACTTTCAGGCACTTGTGGACGAGCTCAAAAAGGGTTGGGAGGTGTTGCCATATTTTGATATAGGGTCGGGTGACATTGAGACTGTGATTGGTCAGATTGAGAAGCACCTTCGCGGAACGATTGAGCCGCTTGTTTGGTTGTACATCTCCTGCCAGCAGATGCTCGCCACTGGAATGGCGGTAATGACGGAATATCCATCCTCCAAGTGGTGCGAAGGTTGAGCAGAATTCGCAGCTGCATCGGAGCTCGCATTCATGTGACGGTCAACGGCTGCATGGTCAGGCGTTGCAGGTGTTTTCGACTTAGGCATCCAATGGAGTTGAGCAACGAGGCGCAGGCATGGATTCTATTTGCGTGCCATCCAGGGCGCAGAGTACCAGGAGACTGGGATATTTTCACGGAGAATGTCAGGCGTTTGGTCGCACGGGTTGGAGCTGCTCAGATCCAACTTGGCCAAGACGACTACGATGCATTGCGAAGGCAATTGAGGACCCATGCCGACGGGAGGTTCTTTCACCTATACCTGATTACCACGAACAATGCGGAACCTGGACATGCCACTCTCAACACGGGTGTGGCGAGTCAGAATGAGGAGCAAGACATGTCTGAGATGCCATACTTGATTGCCACGAACAATGGGGAACCTGGACATGCCACTCTCAACACGGGTGTGGCGAGTCAGAATGAGGAGCAAGACATGTCTGAGATGCCATACTTGATTGCCACGAACAATGGGGAACCTGGACATGCCACTCTCAACACGGGTGTGGCGAGTCAGAATGAGGAGCAAGACACGTCTGACGTCCCACGGCATTCACAAGAGATCATGGTTCGGTTTCAGGAAATCAGGTTCCTGGCCATTGCCAGCGACGCGGTGATTGAGGATGCAGACGAGGCAGCCATAATGTGGGATGATGCCAGGACAATGCAGAAGCTCGCCAAGGAGATCCAAGAGTTGCTGCCGAACGAAGTGCAGGACCTGGAACAAGACGATGTGGTGAGAATGATTGAAGATATCCATGAATGCGCAAGGGACATGGCAAATCTACTCGGCCAGGCAGATGCTCACTCCCGGTGGAGATCAGCTTGCGAGCGGATAGTTTCCGGGACTCGAAGGGTCCAGGAACTGCTGCAGCAGTTGCCATTCCTGGAGGTGGCAGTTGTGCCTTCAAACTCTGAAGTGTTCACGCACCCCACAGTCTACTCGCCTTCGCACTCCTCAGGGAGTGCCACCCCGCAGGAAACTTGGACGCAAGGCGAGGCTGAGGATGAAGACAGTGGTTCTGCACCATGGCCTGACCTGGAAGCTGTCGACCCGTCCAGCAATTGAGCAGCCGGCAGCCAAGTTGGCCACTCTTCCTCAACCAGCTGAATTCGAATTGATGTCTTGTACATAGTCATTGCCTCAATATTTCCACAACCTGCGGTGGTATGGCTACAGCTTCAGCGACTGGCTCAGTGTTTGTTGATTTTGGTAGACTCAACGAGCCTACGAACCAGGCCATGTTTGCCATACCACACCCAAGTTTAAGCCTCGCAGGGGACGAACCCACGCTCAAAGTTAACGGGGTCTCGATTTTCGTTCCACCTAGGGCCTGTCAAGTTTTATGCAAAGATTCAAGTTCACTGCATTCCGGGAAAAAAGAACACAATTGAGCTCCTACTGCAAGAAATGGCTTTGTCAAGACATGCAGGCATCCTGGTCCTGTGCAAGTGCTTGATCTCACTTGTACCTGTAGGCTTGTGAAACCCGAGAAATTGGTCGACTTAGGGCACAAATTCTGCCTCAAGCCTCCTCCCACACTATGTTGTTTTAAGCCTGACAGACACGATATGATAGAACACAGATATGTACAGATGCACAAAGACTGTGAAAGGCTGAAACTCGCTACATCTTTGCCGTGGAGGCCGTGTGACGACAGCAACCATCAACCACTTGTGAGGCTGTGGCTGGTAATTACCCAGAATGACATGCCGCAGGTGCAGAATCCCCCATCAACGCCCTCACCGAATTGGTGGCACCTCGAGGTGCAGATGTGGTTGAAACTCGGCGGTGCCCAGCCACGGGTTCGCCACCTGGCAGACTGCTATGGAAGCCTCGGCCTTCGCGGGTTTTGAAGTTCAAAGGATCATCATCGAGGCTGGGAGCGGAGGGTTGCATCTGGGCCTAGATGGGCCGGGAGGATGCCTAGCGGATGATAACTTGGATGATATAGGTATTAGATGGTAATGCTATTTTTCGAAATTATATATATATATATAGCAATCATACGAGGGAGTTTGACCATGTTGTGCGTGCGCATGTTTGCTGCAGTGCTTTTTGCAGAATCCGGATTCAAGGCGATCAGGCCACTGACAAAGGTGCTGGGCTCAACAAGGATTCTCAAACCGAGGTTGTGAACCTTTTGGAGTGCAAATTACCTGGGTTAATGTTGATAACAAGTAGGTGTGAGAAATGGCTCACACTTTTGTGCAATCCTGAATCCTCATTGAACTGGAATTGTGGAGTTCAAGGTCCACGTTGGTTAACGTGGTACCATGCAGTGCGGTCAAGTAGTAAAGTGCCAACATTGTCCATTTGGATCGAAGTCAATCTCTTTGTCCTCCTGCTGATGTTCCTGCCAATTTCAAGAAAGTTTCATCATTTTTCTCGTGGAACTTGCTAGGAAGGCTGCTTTGGTTTTGTTGGAAGGGGTGGGGCGGTCACTCGAACACCCCAGAGCTGCACTCCAAGGCTTCTGGTCCTATATGGCCCAAGTTCACCACAAATGTGGTCCCGCCCTCGTTTGTGTTGTTTCCTCCCTTGTGCTTTGTGACGGGATTTTTGCGTCCGAGGTTAACATCAGCTTCCGAGTAGGGACGAATCGAGCTCAATCAGGTGCTGTTTGGGACTTCTTTTTGTCAAAGTTCCAAATGGCTGGCTTTGAGTCAGTGGAGTGATGTTCTGTCCTGTTTTGCGTATGCTTGTTTGGAGGTGATCGGCCTGGGCTTGTCATCACAGCTCCTCCAAGTTTTGCATTTGAGCATTCGAACGGTCTTTGTCCACAGCTTCTTCAGGCCCGCGGAGACAGAAGCCAGTCAGAAGGAAACAGCTGCATATATATACATACACACACACACATATATATATATGAACAAGAGTGAAGCATGAGCAATTATAGAAGTGGTTTGAACTTTAGACACAGTTCGGAAGTGCTGGAGTTAGAAGTCTTGGGCAGGCAGACAATCAAACCAATATTTGTGCAAAAGACAGCTGTGATTGTCAAATGCAGGCTGGGCACCGCTGGGCGGGTTCTTCCAGCTGTAGTTTGGGGCACCCAAGTCTTTCCAATGGCAATTACACGCCATCCGCGACCAGGCGAGCAACAGACTCAGCGTGAGTTTCATGGACAAGCTGTTGGCAAAAGACCAGCCCTACCTCGTGTCCCTCAATGGAGCAGCCGCCTCGAATCATTGAACATCATTGAACATATCCTGGGGCTACATGCACATCGAGTTTTGAGATGTTTGCCTAGGTTGGATCTAAAGACGATGTCAGTGACGTGATGTGGAAATTGGAGCACGAAGCTCGAAGATTGCAGTTGGAGGTTTGAGAAGCTGTGTGGCATTGGGCGCGCGCCAGATCGCACCAGGTCATTTGGTGATGCAAACTTCCAAGATGGCTTGGACATTGGAGAGGTCATTGGTTATCATGGGCATGATCACTTCTGCATGTCTCAAAACCCCAACCTGCCAGGATTTCACAAGCAGTTCTAGCTCACGTCAGGTCACGGGCTTCAAGTTCGGCAGTCCGTTGAAGAAGTTGTCCATTCAAATGCTGGATCCTTAGCATTGACCAGAAAGACATCACCAGTTGTTTTTCCGGAGGCCTGCCTCTTTCGAAAACGGCGGTCGTTTCTTTTCTTGATTCTATTGACAATAGAGGGCATTGGATTAGCAAGGAGGGTTCGAGCGGACAGGCCTTTGATACCCTTTAAGGGAGTTTTTGTTTTGACCTTGGTAAGTTTGTTGTCGATATTTGAGGTAACAAAAATGATGTTCAGGTACCTCACCAGACCTGCTGCAGGGAGGGGATACCTGAAAAGTATGGCACAACGGCCGTGGCGCAAGGTACGATCCAAGGAAGAATGATTTTGTGACGCCGAGCCAGGCAGGATGGGTGTTACATCGAGGGCTTTCAGGGATCCATGACACAATACCCCCGGTGTCTTGACAGGATCCGTTTGCACAGCTCGATTTACTGCTGGAATTTGAACTTGCACATCCAGTGGCTCATCCTGCAGTTGGTTGAAAGGCTTGAAGAGCGTTGTAGGATGTACGCATGATGAGACATTCCGAGACATTACGAGACATGATCCAGTTTGAGGTTTGAACGCTTCTGACTCCATTTATTGAGGTTTCAAACGGAGACATGATCCTGATTGAGCTCCCTACTTCCTACGAGTCTAGCTCTCAGAAACGGCCTTCTATGCATTGCAATTGCAGGGTTGCAAATGTTGATGATCATGCGCCACGCGCCAGGCTGCTGAATATCGATGCAAGTTGCACGCAGTTGCATTGGTATGAAGGCAGATGGGATACAAGATCTAAGATGATTGCTTACACATTTTGGCACCAATCAGGTCGCAGGTCAAGTCCAGGTGTTTGGTTTGAACATGAACAGTGGCACCTGTATTTATCAATCGTTCCATGGAAGCGTTTGGAAGGCAACACAGCAGTGGAACTTCCACTCTTCATAGCTCGGACCTCATGGCGTATTCTGAACCAGGAACCCACTTGGAGAGATCAACCAGTTCAACCACATGAACCATTGAATCCTCATTGCCACTTGCCACTACATGTCTGAGCCATTTTGAACCACCATGAACCATGAACATCTACGACATCTATGAACTTGAATTTGATGCGTAGTGCCATCCAACATAGGATACATAGGCATCAAAGTGATGAAACATGGTAGCTGGTAGCTGCATTCGGTGGCAGGGATCGCATGCGCTCGCAAGGTCGCCACATGCGGGCCTCAAAGTGTGACGATGAATTTCAGTTCCCAGGCAGTTCAACAGTGGCACGGAGGCTTTTTCCGTGGGTAGCACCCCCCAATAAAAAAGATGGAGCCAAGCTGGTCCAAGCTGTGGGGTGGTGCAGGTGGTTACTGAAGATCAACCTATCGCCCTGCAATTCCTCACGCAGAATCCGTATAGGCACGGCGATTTGTTCACGGTTGAAGTACTGGTAGTTAACGAGAGTTGAAGTGCCCGATTGTACAAAACATGTTGGCTGCTGGATGTTCTTGGATGTTGGTGAGATGGTGTAACTGTGCGAACGTACGGCCCTACACCAGCTGTCCCACTTGTCATTCTTCGCTGCATTTGACACATCTCGTCCACTCTGAAGCTTTCATTACAAAACTGCAGGAGCTATGGCACGGCCTTCTGGCATGCCCGACTCTCATAGAGGGGAGATTCAGTTTTGCTATGTTTTGCTGGAGAAGTTGCCAAGATTGAAGTTGTTTGTTTCTTGAGGCGTGATGCTTACATCCAAAGTGGATCCATTGTCATTTAAGAGGGTATAGTTATAATATAAAGCACCAATAGACAGTAGTAGACCTACATAGATCTACAACCTGCTCAAATTGTGGCTGCATCGATTGTCTCTGTGGACCGAACAGACTAGAAGCTCGGATGTGCTTCCTACGGCGGCTATCTCAGGTGAGCCACTTCAGGAATGACGAACTGCTTTCTGCTGGTGCGTTCGAGAGTTGGAAGGTTCCTGCCGGGGTTGTGGGGCATGTATGCGCAGATTGTAGAGTGTTTACCCTCGATCGATTGGATGCTAAGGGGGGGCAATTGCATGGTACCTTATTATACTGCCGGAATTTAAGCAACCTGCGTGTTTGATCGTGTTTGTTAATTCTAGGGTTGAAATTGAAGAGGTCGTGACCATGATTCACAGTCATCAATGCATTTTTTCCGTGGACCTTGGCATCACCTTGGCCAGGTCGTCCCTGTGCTGCAAGTCAGCATTGAGCTGGCACCAGTCTGAGCTGTGACCAGCCATCAATGGTGGTGGAATGTGGTGGGTTTGTGGGCCCTGTTAGGCATCGACTGCATCCTGGACTGGACCACGTTTGTCCCTTAAAATGGTGGCCGTTGCCTTAGAATGTCTACCCACCGAAGCTCAGGCCAGAGCGCTTTGGATGCCGGGGCCTTACGTTTGCTATGGGGGGTTCTCAAAATTCGTGACTCCCCCCAAAATATCCACTATCAACCATTTGTTGAAATAAACCAACCATTTTGGGGTACCCCCATTTTAAGAAACTACCATATTTAACGATGTTTTCTGCAAGTTTCAGACATGATGTTATGCGCTTGTATGTGTGCTGAGGTTTCGTTTGTCTCTGTGGGAAAGGCAGCACGCCTGGTGATCAAAGGGTCCGGCACTAAGCAGGGAAGAGACCCATGAGATCCAATGGAATCCATGTCTCGATGCTCTGAGGTCTGAGGGCTTTGATTTTTCTGCAGCCAGAAGTTCGCGTGGAAAAATTGTGGGCCTTGAACTCGGTGAAGCCGAAGCCAGTGAGAGAAGCCCAAGAGATCCCAAGAGAGATCCCAAGGAGCCGATGGTGATCTACTCCTGGATCTTGCGATGGAGGTGTCGCAGAGGTTCATCAATTGATCTCCTGGCCATCGCTGGTTTCGCCGGAGGCCGAAGAACACATCACCCTCAGCGTGGTTCACATTTTGCTTCCAGAGAGTGGTCCAGCGTTCTTGGACGTGGAAACGCGAGATGGCCAGGAAGCACAGTTCCAGTGTCAGTTTAAGGTTTACCATTGTCATCATCATCATCATCATCATCATCGTCGTCGCCGTTCTCATTGTCATCATCATATGCAGTGTCCCTTAAAGTCATGACAAGAGCCAGCAGCGAGAGGATAGAAATCAACGGTTACGGGTCAGGCAATGGAGACATTGTGGCAGGTGACTCAGGGTTTTCCGGCAGATTCCGATGGACAAAGCCCGCCTACCAAAACAGCCATTCAGAAAGCACACTGGAAATAGAAAAAGATGCACTGAGGCTCACAAAGTTCGTTGGCCGGTGACGATTCCAGGCGAGTGCTGAGGATGGTTCATGGAATTCACTGTTCTTGCAGCAGTTTGACCGTGCATTCCCTGGACGGTGCATCGTGCGAGGTATATGAGGTCTTTGTTTATCTAGTCAGAGTCGCGCTGCGTTTGACTGAGTACAGTATATAATATACCTCAGAATGCTTAGCAGGGTTGTGGCCATTTCGCCAGGGCACATCGACATCTCTGAACCCATCCTGCAGAATGAATACCAAGCGAACCCTTCAGAGCATCTCAGCAGAATCAGGGGAACCCGGTTGAGAGCCATAAGGTTTGGACGTGCTCCGCGCAAGATGCAGACACCATATGTGGATCCAGAACGGATGACATCTTGAGCAACACTTTTTGGGGTGCTACGCTTGCATCATGCTTGCGTTTCGGAATGGAAAGAAAAGCAAAGCCAACACGAAGACAAACAAGCGAGTCAGTGATTGATTCAATATGACTCAATATGATTCAATATGATTCAATGACATCATAATCATCATTAATATGATTCAATGACCATTCAACCAATGATTCAATGAGTTGATCTGACTTCAGTGGGGTTTTCACTCGAAGATTTTCAAGGTATCCATTGCAATCCCGCTGGCCCGCACGACTCGGCGAACACCTTTCAGTGGAGCTGGAAGCGCCTCGACTGCTGTTTGCTTCGAGTATCCGCACTTTGTCCAGCCACGTGAATGCGCGGAGTCAAAATAGTAGTGCTGTAAATGATATAATTAAAAGGTAGTATTTATGATTATTCTAAGATCAGTTTTATATGGATTGATTATGATTGACGGTGACTGACTTGATCCTTGCTGAAACTTTCAGGTCACATTCCCAACGCCAGTGCTGACTGGTGACTCGCTGCATTTGTCGGGGAGGCCCTTTCTGCAGGCCCTTTCTGCCGAGAGACCTTTGCCTTGCCATTATGAGAATTCTCATGTTGTATTTCTGTTAAAGTTGAAGTTGTGTCCATGGTTAGATTGTGTTAGATTGATTACCCACTGGTTATCTGCTTCAGGCAAGCCTGGAACTTCTTCCACCAACAGGACGCCTGATGGACGAGCACAAAGGGAAAGCCCACAGACTGTGACTTCCAATTCTCAATGGTTTGTTGATCAAGGAGACTCGGTGCCAACTTCCATCCAGAGCCTGCCTGGTGGAGATATGGCAGTGATGATTGGTGATCCAGGCTCCGGTTGCTGCGTGACATCGGCTATAAGACTTGGCCGATTTTGCCTGACCCGTTTACCCCACAGAAACACTAGGCATCCCTGCAGCTTTGACGCAGGATTGGCGCCATCAGTGCCTCACAAAATCCTTGCCACGGTCATCGCTCCAAAGATGGATCCAGGACGAAGCTGCTGCAGTGCTGTGTCACCGCTGGTCGCTGCTGGTCGCTGCTCAGGCGTGGTGACCTGGCACTTGGAGGCCGGTCTCGTTACAGGAAGCACCGAGCCTGGCAGCAGTGAGCTGACAGGTGCGAGCAGGCCGTGTGCCAACCAGCAGGGGCAGCCAAGAGGACTGGGCCCGAGTGGATTTCTGACGACTTGACTCATGACTTGACATCTCAAGAGAACCAACTTGTGTGTTGCGTTCGTTTCTTTTCAGGCCAACATCCAGTTGGCCGATCAGTGCAAGGCCAGGCAGCCATGCGAAAGGTGCTCCATGACTGCCCTGTTGGGTCAAAAACAGAAGCCAATTTGAGAGAAGTGACAGCAGAATTTGGACCGTGACAAGGTAGCTGTTGCTTCGCGAAGGACTAGCTCACCACCGCTCAACATCCGATCGCGCCAGCATTTGGCTTTCCAGGAGCCCACCGCTGGCCACGATTGAGATCGATGTCCTGATGCAATTTGAAAATGTGTCACCTCACAGGTTGGCCCTGGCTAGGAGCTGAGATGCTACATCATGCTACATCTAAAGATGAAAGATGAAAAGAACAGTGATGAAGAATGGTGAACATGATCAACTGATAAACTGAATCCGGAACATCTGAAGAAGTTATGTGAGTGTTTATGTGTGAATTTGTGCCACTAGCTAGTTTGTGATGCCTGAGGGAACCTCAAAAAGTGAGCTGACTCACAGTTCAGCCAGCCGCCCGTTGGAGAGTAGCTATGGATCTCAGCTTAGGTCGCCCCGTTGGGCTTCAGCTTCCCTGCAAGTTGCGCTGAGTCGCAGGCTGGAAGCCGAGCTGCCATGAAGAGCCGTCGTCGTCGCTACTGGTTTAAGCCTTCACGTTGTGCACACTTCCAGGCCCAGCACACCTGCAGGGCAGCAACCACAAACGATCAGGTGCTGATGTGCTGATGATGTGCTGATGATGTGCTGATGATGTGCTGATGATGTGCTGATGCCTTGTTTCATTTTTTCAGATCAGCTGTTTGCCTCTTGCAATGGCAGGCTACTGCGGAGGTGACAGGAGTTGAAGGGTTGAGAAATCTCACGTTGCATGCCTGGTTCCAAGCTGCTGGGGCCTCCAATTGCTCCTATCGTATCGGCAACGCTGAGCCTTTGAGGTGGACACACCAAGCGCCACGCCAACATCACGGTCATGGTTCCTCGTGGCTTTCAGCCAACAAGGCCATCCCCCATTGTGCTTTCACTTTCGGGAGGCTAAAGTGTGTTACCATGAAAAATTCACAATCCAAGCGACTGAATCATTGGAGCGACCTGCGGCTTGTGACAGGCAACATCGTTGCGTGGTGTGAGGCGCTTCCTGACCTGTTGATGTTTTAAGCACGTGAACACTTTGACATTTTAGCGCCCTGCCCAGGACCATGTTGGAATACCGGTTGTGCAAATGCGAAGTGCCAGATTCTTAAGTTGAGACAGTGGGGATTGAAACAGAAAGACATGGAAAAACTAACCACATGCGCTGCACATTGGCCGTGATGCTGGTAAATCATTTATGGTTGGAATGATTTTGAATCTTTTGCTTTGAATCCTTCAATAAGGACCTTACTTTCCTTCATACTTCCTTCATGCTTAGAAAGATGTTTGAGACCTTTTCAATCCTTTTTATGGCAGATTCGTTCAATGAGGTGGCCATGATCTACCCAGCCCTCCCTGAGATTGATTCCGAGCTGGCAGTGAGGCAATGTCACCAGTTCTGACTCCCAGGGTGTTTGCAGATTGTCAGATTGTGTTTTGTCGTGGTGCTTGTCCATTTTTTCAGACTCAGATGTTGTAATTTGATAGGTTTTTGTTGAGCGAACCTTTGCCACCTGGTGGATCCATACTGCACGGCACCCGTGTATCATTCCGCTGTGTCCAAATGAGTCTTGATTTGTGTGTGCATCACAGGAAACAATTTTTTTCAACTGTGGACTGAACGTCCTCAAATTCAAAGCATGGACTTAGGCTGGTAAGCCCACCTGAGATTGAGCTCAACTGTTCGGGACACTTGAATGTAAAATTGTTTCACCGTGACTTGGAAGTATGCGAAGAGACAGCGCCATTCGCAGGAGAGATGCAGCAGATGTCCCTGCAGATTCAAGGCGGCAGAAATTCCCATAGATGTTGTATGCTTGGGAAGCCAGATGCCCATCATACCGACACTCGCAGGCGTAGCAAATGTATGCAAATGTCTTGTGCTGCTTTGGCAGGATGTACCAAGGAAGAAGGCACCATGGAGCTGTCGTGAACCCAGAGCTGCAGCTGGAAGTATCTACATCGTGAGATCGGGCAGTCAGAGACCGCGGCTTCGATTCCATGGGTTCATCAGGCTTTTGGCTGCGGAGCTCGCAGCTGGAATGCATTCTTTCGTTCACCTCTCAGCTTCATTCGATCTTCATTCGATCTTCTATCTTCTCAGGTAAACAAGTAAACAATAGTAAACAGGTAAAGGCTTCCAGCATGGGTAAAACAGTTCCATCTGTCCAGGCCCTGAGCCTGCGAACGTAGAAGCCTCGGTAGCTGGATGGGATGGCGTGTGGGATGGGATGAAAGTCCCAGCACGTGTCACCTCAGGCTTGGGTTCTGTCGATGAAACATATGAAACACAGTAGGTTGAGATAGGTTGAGCTTAGAAGGTCGGTTTTCCTGTACTGCATCGGTTCCGCTGTGGCAAGGCCATCAACGAGCCCAAAGGACAATAGCTTCTCTTTGTTCATACGAAGCCAATGCCTTGGAATTCTGATTATTTCCTGGCATTTTTCTCAGCTTTCATAATTTTTCACAGTTCAAGATCAAGCACTGAATGCTTCATGATCCGTCGAATCAGGTCAATTGGCTTCAGTTGTATCCCACAGTGAAACTTGAGGCCCAAGTGGTAGCATGCATGAAGCAGCAACAGAAGTGCGAGGCAGTGGGCGCTCGCATTTGTTCAGCTTCATTTATCAACGATGGGAGACAGCTCGGTTTTGGAGTTCCAGCATCAGGCCGCGAGCTGAAAGGGAATGCCTTGATGGGCCGCCCGCTCCAGCACACTGCAACAGACTCAAGCTGAAGAAAAGAATAGAGAAAGAAAAGAGCTACGAAAGAATAGAGTAGAAGAGTGAATAGAATAGAAAATAGAAAATAGAACCGAAGAGAGAGCGAGGGAGAGAGAAGCCGTCCGCAACTTGTGAGATACCAATTGATGCCAAAGGCTTCTGAAGCAGGACAAGCGAGCAGCATTGTGGTAGGCACTGAGCTTAAGCCCATCCAAACCTCATCCCTTTGCCATCCTTTGCCATTTTGTTGAGTGGTTTGCAATGGGCGTTCAACGACATTTTTCCGTGGCGAGTAGGTGCGGTGTTGAACTTGACATCGAGGCTTTCAGGCCACTGAGAAGTTGGGGAAAGGTGCTCTAGGTGCTGCCACGCCCTCAGATCAAGTGGATTTGCATCATTTTAAGCTGAATTTTGGGATTCAAACAAATATGCACCAAAATTCAGTAAAGTGATGCAAATCCCAAAATTCAGGACAAAATTTAGTCCCAATCATTTTGGCCCATCATTCAGGGCAAAAATCACTTCAGTCAAACGTACCGAGTATGGGACGCGAGCAGTGGGCCCTCAAGATTGACTCACGTGAACTGCCGCAGGTGTTGATTACAATGGCAGAAAGCTTCAAGCACACGTGCGCCGGCTATAGCTAAGATGTCCTGAAGATTTGCAGCTCAAGACATCTCAAGACAGGTGCCTTTCTTTTCATTCCAGGCTGCGTTTTGCAGAAGACATTGAGATCTTGAATCCGTCCTTGCCTGTTGCATATTCTCGTCGAAATGGCTGGGCAGAAGTACAGAATGTGCGGAGCTCACAACCGCGCTCAGAAAGGCAAAATAGATGAACAGAGCGATTTGAGAATCCTCACCGATGGGAGCTTGTTGATCCCTTTGTCCAGACAACGAGGTTGACCGCATCCTAATCTTCCTGGATGCAGCTGGAGAAATTCTTCCAGGGGCTTATGATCCACAGTTGCAATATGAGTTGGTGGTTTTGGTCAGCTGTCAGCACTTGCTCACAGTGACTTGCCGGTCCAAAGTGCACTCTGCTTTACAGGGTAGTTGCCAGCTCCACTATGATCCATTCGGCTCATAGCGTAAAAACATGTAAGAACGAATGTCGCACTAATGTCGAATATCTTTGACCGCAGTTGAAGATAGTTTAAGTAAAGTCTCGAAACTGTCAGCAGGGGAAGCACTTGAAAATCTTCCACGCAAACCTTGGGTGCAGTGCAATGTTGCAAGGACTTCCGTTTTCCTGTCACAGTTCCGGAGGAGCTCTCCGTCAGGTGGCATAGACTCCGGTGGTCAAGTTCGAACTTGACAGCAGAAAGTTTACTCGACCCAATGTGGCCATGGGTCAATATTAAGCAACCAATAATGGGGGATTTCCACCAACAATAATAGGGAAAACAATGGTTAACCGGGGGAACCAGGGGTACAGGGTTTTGACCCACAGCCATATGATCCAAGTTTTCGCATGAGACGCACGTTTTGTCTCGTCTCTGACTGGTCTCGTTCGAGCTTGGGGACCGGACATCCCAAGAGTTTTTCCCCGTCCATTGGTTCAACTCAGTTCCAGGCTCCTGGAGGTTTTGCTGTTCCTACCATCCACACCCCTTCCGTTCCGCCATGCCATTCCCAAATCATGAGGATCAGCATCCTTGGCAGTTACCCTGATCACCATCATTTGTTGGACATTTGTCCCATTCACTTGTTGCATTTTCAGCGGCCAAGTTAGCTTTCATTCCTCGCCTGAAGTAGAATGATGTAGCATGCACTCAATATACTGGAAGTAAGCCCAAGGCCTTCAATGTGTGGCAGATCACTCTATGTCAGCCTGGTCCGGCCCTTTCATTTCCAAGCAACTGACAGAACGGGATTCATAGTGATGATGGCAGCGATACGTTCTGGCGATTTCGTTGCGTTTCAGTATGCGCTGTGTGGTGCTCAGAATTGAGGGCTTTGGTTGCGCCCAGGTTTTGCAACCTGCTACGACTCAGAAGACCCTGACGCTTTGCTAACGCCCCTCGGCAGCTAGCAGAATCTCACGGAGTGTTGCTTAGCCAAGCTTCATACAGAGCCCAGATGGGTTCCTTTACCATGTTGGTCCAATTCCGCAGCAATGTTCGAGGTTCCCAACTACCGGCTTTGGTCGCTTTCTGAGAGACATGCGCCGTCTCCATTGCTATCCGGAGGGATGACTCATGTCCTCATGTCGGCAGTTCTGTCTTTGGGCACTGGCTTTAGGCTCAGAAAGGATGCGAGCACACTGCTGATGCACCATGCCCCCCATCCAAAGGAGCTGTAATTCGTGTGCTTAATTCGAATGGAGCATGGAGAGGCGTTCTCCGTGTTTTGCACGGGTTTCGAGGACATCAGCAGCACCATTCTTGCACTTAATGCCTTTTCATGTAGTTGTTTAAGTAGTTTGATGGTGTTTTGTGTGAGTGTTCTTTGTTAGAGCTAGCATTTTCAGTATGCATGATGTTCATCATTTTCATCAAATGATTATACAGTTTGTTCTTTCCATTGTAGCTTTCGCTTCCTTCCGGAAAACTCATTCGAAGTGATGTACCAAGCCAAGGTCATGTTGAATACACATTTCATGTCGTCCATTTTCAAAGTGGTTGCGCATGGAAGGCCCGAAGGGAGGGTAGTGATGTTGGATGATGTTGGAATGGGTTAGCTGTAGCTGCTGCATGTATGATGCGCGACACAGCACAGTGCACTTGCTCAAGGTCAGGCGGCGCTACAGTGAGATCTTGCGTGTCCATGAGTTCCTCTCAGGCAGTCGAAATTTGGCGAAGCCTCGCACAGTTCGCAGATGTTCCCGGAGATTCCCCCAGATCTTCACAGTTGGCATCAGTTGATCATCAGTTGGCACAGGCCTTGCAGAGAAAGTCCCAGCTTTTCCTCCCAAAGGACTCCAGAGCTGGAGCTTGCTGATGGGTGAAAGCCTTCCCGTGCAGCATCTTGGTTTGCAGAGGGCTACGGATCTCAAGTGCCTGGAAGCTGTTGCTCCAAGGCGGGTTGCTGCTTTCCAAGAGTTTCTGGGCTCAGGGGGCAGAAGAGCAACCGGGCATTCTATGCATTCATAATCATTCATGAACATTCATGATCATTCATGATTATTGATGTGCTTCCCATCATTTGTTTTGATTTATTGTGCAATGCTGCAAGAAACTGGCGAATTTTCCCGAGACCCACTTTGAGGTATTTTCGGGAGCTGTTGTCTAGAAGCGATATGGTGGCTCACCCTGAGTTTCAGTCTTTGCTGGGGGTGCAAAGGCCCCCGCCAGTAAGTGCATCAGTCAGAAGGCTCGGTTGGAGGAAAGTGCGCTTTTGACCCCATTGCTGTGGCTTTGAAAGCTGTGCTGAATGCCTGGGATCTTCGGATCGTTCCATTGCTACAGAATGCACCTCTAATTGTAGCCTTGCAGCTTTGATTCAGGTGGATACTGGAGGTTGCGCAGGGCACTGCAGATTTAGAGCTTGACATCAGAGCGGAGAATTTCTCCCCGCCCGATGAAGGCATGGACACTGCTAGGCAGTGCAAGATAGGGTTTTGGAATTCAAATTTGAATGAACTGACAGGTAAGTCATTGCTGAGTAACTTGCAGGCAGCAGTCCCTATGAAGGAACCTCCGCAAGCTGTGCACCGACCGAACCTTTGTGGCACTTTGTTGCATGGGCGTCGCTAGCTTTCCAAAATATAAACTCATCAGGTCAAAGGTCAAGATAGGGTTTTGCAGATGCAGTTTCTGAATTCTCAATCTCAGGAAAGCATTCGCGTGCAAAGAAAGGCAGCTCGGAAATTGACATGTATGCTGTACATTGCTGTGCTGTAGTCAATTTTCCATGAGACTGAGATATTTTGAAACCATTTCTAATTACTGAGCATACTGAGCCCTACATCTTGTTTACATCTTACCCGGTCAAAATGCATTTACCCTTTGCTTGTTGTCCAGGGTGCCTCACCTGATGCTGATCCACTCGCCTGTGGAGCGCCAGATCAACCCCTTTGCATAAAGGGACTGCCTTGTGGTGAAGAAGCCGTGCTGGAGGCGGGATCCTCGTCGACGTGGCATGACCTGCCATCCAGCTGTGCGGATGAAGGCGTATCGCAAACGATGAAGGGGTATTACAAATGTTTATTTAAGTGAGCTAAAATATGCACATCCGCTATCGTAACTTCACGTGCATTGTCTGCATAACTGCATGTCTGAGTGAGAGAAAGAGAGAAGAAAGAGAGAGAGAGAGAGGGAGAGCACAAGCATTCTTGTCCATAGACATGACTTTCAGCAGCATCTATGTTCTGCACCAGAATCATCATGGATGATCTTCAAGAACAGCAGTAGGTAGGCCGTGCCCATGCATATGCAAATCTATGTAGGGTCTTGGAGTGCTGCTAGAGCTACTCGAGATATGTAAGCGACATGTGGAAGCACAAACGTGCAGCAAGTTTACTCTTGAGGAAGGCATTTCATGGCGCGTAATGCATCTCTTCGGTCAGCACTTCTGCACAAAAAGAATAGCATTTGACAAGTAGCTGATGGTAAATGTGCTCGTGACAATGTTGAAAAAATATAATTATTCGCTGTGGAATTATGTTTATCTTGCGATACCATATTATATTGTATATACGTGCATGTGCTGCCTTGTCCAGACTGTTCAGATGCAAGCGTACGCTGCCAAGAATCATTGGCTTTTGCTGCACATTTAGAAGTCGAAAGGGGGACATGCCAATGACTTCTATCCCTGCCCCTTCAGTAGGGCCACTGTCAATGACTTCTGGTAGCAGAACCTTTGAGGTGCCCCTTGAGGAGTTACTTCTTGGTGATTTCCCCTGCGGATCCTTCATCTCCCATGAGTGCAAGGGAGATTTTCACTTTGCGAAGCTTGGCAGGTTGTGGCCCTCAACGGTGTGGGCAAATCTGACCCCTTTGAATTGCAGCTGATTGCACCTGGAGAGCGTGCTGCTTTGGACCCTGGTACGCGAGTTCGTGCTGTTTGGGTATGATGCTCAGCAGCGGCACTATGGCCTCACATCACAGAGTTAGAGTTTCTATGAGCATCATCATCATCATCATCATCATCATAACAATCTTAATCATCACACTGCAAAGGCTGGGGACGGCAAAATCTATGATGCAGTGTCTTGCCGAAGAAGTGCAGATCCAAAGTTGGACGCTGCTTTGTTTGAAAGTTTGTGCGGCTTATCATGAGTGTGCGCGTGATGGCTAGGGCTGCGTTTTCAATGCCAAGGTGGTTCATTCCTACCAAAGAGATTCCGGATACGTTATGGTAGATTGGTTGCGACCCGCACCACTCAGCGAAGAAAGGCTTCAATGCGTTTGCGAAGTCGGAGACGTGTTTTGGCGGCCGTGGCCATGGGAAGCTTCTTCATGGTACCCTACCAAGTCTATGTATTTGTGACGCTGCTACTAGTTTTCACCTCTTGCACTACAGGTTTCGTTTCACGTTAGAGTTGTTGCAATGGTTTATCTCCTGCACTAAATACAAGCTTCCCTTGATGTTACAGTTGTTGGCATAGTGTTTTTTCAAGGTCAATATCCCTTCTTTGCATTTTGATTTTGAAAAGATTCCACATAGATTCACATAGTAACAAGATTGCACAAGATTTCCCCAGAGGCCTCGGCAACACGCCTTGGTTTTCTATTTTTAGGGCGCCTCTGTGAGGCGGCAGGACAGCCAAGCCCATCGAAGAAGAAGAAGAAGAAGAAGAAGATAGCACGGCACAATATCATCATATCATAAGCAATAATGACCTTTATGATATGTTCAATAACCACTTGTACATGCAGGTTTAAACGCCTTCATAAAGAACTACTTACCATAGGCATAGGTGTTTGTGTGTGTGGTGTTGTTTGGTTTCGGGATCCCTCAGGAGCAACAGGTTCGAATAATACTCTGTCATAATTCGTGGCCAGGTCCAACCCCGGGCGTGTTGTCATTCGTTAGCTTTGACACTCGAGGATACAGACCATCGATTGGTGGCCCGGAGCTGTGTGCATCCGCTGCCGACAGATGCTTCTCAGCCTTCTCCAGTGACTCGGACGGTTTCGGCATGGGATAGTCTTGCAAGGGACTCATGTTTTTCTATTGGGAGTCTCCCGGGCAGGGCCGCAGGGCCTGAGACGTCATGTCAAAAGTTAGGCTCCTTGCATCCACTTACTATCTGTGAAAATCGTGCAATGCTGCAGTTACATGAAGCAACTGAGGACGAGAAGTGCGGAGGAGTTTGAAGATATGCGAAAACCAAAACTGCAGCCAGAGAAAAAGTCATGTGAGCTCCTGCCGCCATCCTCCCAACAAGCTTGACGCCATGACGTGTTGCATCATGCCATGACGTGTTGCATCATGGCATGTGGAAGGCCATGAATGTCTCACTGTCAAGCAGTTCTGACAGATTTTCGTAGGCAGCAGCCACGTTGCCCAGGTCTGAAAACGCCAAATCGTTCTGCCATTTGGAGCGTTGGGTTTGCCCAGCGGCCTGTCCGCGCCCTTGATGGAAGTTGAAGGCGTAAGTGCCGCCATAAACCTGGAGAGCGGACTGCTAGCTGCACATTGAGGTTGTTGGAATCCTGAGCTTGGCTTCCCTAGGAAGTTGGCAGGCTTTTTGTACATAGCCGCTATGTCATAGCGAACTCAACTGTGCTCTGAAACAAGGTCAGATGGTCAGAAGTCCACTGGACATAGCTAAACTCTTGAGACGGCGATGGAGACAGAAAGATAAGGGACTCAACTGGTATGAACTGCAACATGGGTCTTTTACCAGACATTGTTTCGGCACAAAATCAGGGCTCCAAACGCAGGTGTTGCAAGCAAAGTATTGCTATCACGTTACTGCGTCAAAGAGAGTACGCGTACGCCGCCTAGAAAGACCTTGCATGATTTAGATTTGCCAAGGGGTATTGCACTTGGCGCCATTTTGGCATAATACATGTTCTTGCCGCTGTTATCCCGCGTTCTGTTTGCCCACCCAAGGTCCCACCCCCCACTGTTCATTGTAGCAACGTAGCGACTACAGTCCCTATCTTCGGACTTCTTGGCACAGGAGTCCCCCATAACCTTCGCACTGCACACATTACCCCAATATGCTGGGCAGTTATTTGATACATGGTCGATAGATGCCCACAGTACATCATCACCAGATACTACTTCCATGGAACCTGTATGTGCACGATATCTGATATATGATATATGATGTTATTATTTGATTTATTGTATTCATTTTGATTAAGCATTTTCAGTTAAATCATATCAACCATATATTGTACTTCGTTGTTTACTGTTTATTTGTATAGGCTGTGTACCATCTATATTTTACATCACCTACAAGCTATGTAATGCCTGTATGCTTTGGATATCCTGCATTTGTGCTGCCACCATGATCACCTATTTCACACACTGATATGCCACATGCAAAATTATTGCAATCGCCACCCATACCCCCAAACCCACCCCCCACCGCAGGTCTCTCAACCACAAGAAAATGGGAAGCGGATATTTTCATAGGGTGTGGCACAAATACTCATTGGGTGGGCTGGGGGGTTGTGGCATTTGACATGCTCGTCACAAAAGTTGTCCAGCTCCGAGGTGGAATGTTGGATGCAAATTGTACATTTGCATTCTTTGAGTTGTCTCATGTTTTCTCGCCTACGCAGTGCGAGCCTGCCATCAGAGTCACCTTCAACGTGGCTGGGGCGCCAACCCCTGAAGTCTCAGTGCAGGACTACGAGAGGTGGCTGTGCAAATCTGTACTGCAGTCCTCATCGCATGCTGAACATGGATTGCACGTATGAACAGCCAAGCTTGTTCTGAACTGAACACAGGGATCATATGGAGGGTTGCCATCTCCTGCAAAGTGTTTCAGCAGCTTGTGGTGTCCTGGCTCAAGTGTTGGCTCTTCGGCGCTCTTGCTGCTCGAGCAGCACTTGCGGTCTCGGCGCCATGCATGACCTTCCAACAGATGCTGACGAGGCAGCCACCCGGTGAGTTGCTTTCAAATTTCTGGATATTTCTGGGCATGACGCATAGGACTTCCGGTGCCTTCCGCGCTCCCATCGCCCATTCGCGCTGATGGCGGAGTGCGGGAGAAGCTTGTCATCACGGACTAAGTGGAAGTCATTCGACAGGTCTCCCCTGCCAGCACTTGGCATCATGGGCAACCATCGCAGCTATGGGCAGGACACTGGCAAGAACCTGTCCCCGAAACCCTGTGCCTTCAAGAATGGCCATGGCAAGCCTGGAAAGGCCCCAACGCGACCCCCGTGACATAGGCCGTGGCCACACTGGCAGGTACAGAAGTGACCTATGCAAAGTGTTGTTCCTTGGCAGAGGCTGGGTTATGGGGCCTGGACAACCTGGCCCGCCGTTATGATCATGATCCTGATGCTTCCTACAGAGACCCCTGGGAGGGGCACAAAAACTTGATTGAGGAGGATTAGCATGGCTTGAGGACTGCAGGCGAAGAGGCGGTGACGCCTGAAAGCTGGACAGCGCAGAGCAGGACGAACAAGATCCGTGGAGGGCAGGCCTGCAGGAAGAGGATCATACGGCCGAGGGTGCACAGACCTTCTGCCAACGTCCCCAAAAGACAGGCTTTGGCTACAGCAGCTCCAGAGCACATCACAATGTTGATGCTGCGAAACATTCCAGTGAAGGCCTTCGATCGATGAAGCGTACACACCGCTCAACGCCGAACATTTGCGCTCTACTTATCAGGGCTTCGCCCTGTCGGGGGACCGGAGCAAGAAGATTTGCACAGCAGTTCCCGCAACCAGACAGGGAAGAGCAGCCACTGTAGAATACTACCGAAACCGAGACGTCATGCCTACGGACAAGAAGTACAAGCCGCTTCTCTTCGAAATGGGTTTGCGAGCTCCATTCCCTTCAACAACGAAGG
Organism: Symbiodinium kawagutii; assembly: GCA_009767595.1. NCBI lineage: Eukaryota > Dinophyceae > Suessiales > Symbiodiniaceae > Symbiodinium > Symbiodinium kawagutii. The sequence continues at coordinate 60,347 of VSDK01027233.1, read as the reverse complement.
CTGTGAGGCCGACTTGCTATCGAGAAAGCAGGGGCAGGCTGCTAGCCATGCACTTAAACCCACTTCTTCATTGAAGAAGTCAGTGGGTTGAAGGATTCACTGGCCGCCGCGTCCAGGGCGAGGCCAAAGAGCTTAGCCGCAAAGACACTTCGATTTGCTGATTACTTGACTTGCTGTTTGGGAATCCATCACAGGATTCCAATTTGTGTCAGATTGTCCTTGTCGTTCACCCAGCAACTTGACACAACATGTGCTTTCTTGGATGGAAAAAGTAGCTTGTGGTGTCCTGCCAGCAGCGCTTCTCATGATCAGGTGGTTTAAGATGTTTAAGTCCCCAGATTGATGGACAGCAACATGCCCAAAATACCTGGATCATCTGGATTTGAATGAGCATCGCTGCGAGGACATCCAAGCAAGCCAGCCATCTGCTCTTGCCTTAGCTTGGTCATGCTTGGTCCATTCCGAACCCACTTTTAAAGATTTTGATCAGGTTCCAGTTCTAATTTCTATGTTGCAAGCTTTGCTGGTGGCAGCTGCAAATTGCAAAAACTTAAACTGCGATTGCACTGCTGAGATTTGCTGAGGACAAATTGGAATCCGTTGTGTTGCTGGGCGTAGCATTTGCTTTGAACGTGGACATCAGCCAGGCCCGCCGAAGTTTATTCATGATTATTCCACATGTTTCCTTTTTTCGTAGGCGGCCGAGGCTTGTGAGTGCCAGCAACATCCAGCAACCTTCCAGAAATTGCCTCCCGAATAAGCACAGTAGTGAGACATGATCAGACCACTTTGCTGGGTTCGGGTTTGCAAATTGCAGCCAAAAAAACGTCATGCGTTTCTGAAATTTTCTGATTAATTATACAATCTTGCTTCAGCCACAGCTGGACTGCAGTGCCAGACGTGGAGTTGTTTTGCTGCAATGCTTTGCAGGTAGCTGTTTCAAATCTCACCTTAGAAAGCTCTGCCAATGCTGCTGGCGCTTTGCACTCAGCCGCAGGAAAGATGGAACCCTGGGAAATCCAAATGTGTCAATATATTCAATATATTCCAATATGATTTAATGTTGGCGTTGCCCCCCCATCAGCCAGGGATGCAGGTCTCCAAAACAAACAATTGCACCTTGTTTTTGGGACGCGGAGTCTCCAACAAAGCTTTCAACATCAAAACAACTTAGTGATCAGGGAGCACGTGTGATAGTCGAATTGCTCAGGCCAACGAGTCCACGATGTTGGTCATTTACGACCTGATTTTTGCTTTTTGCTCTTCAACAGCCGTGACTCGCCTGCATGGCACATTCTTTGGGAGTTCTTGTTGGCACTGGCTCGCTCGGTAAGACTGACTGCTGCTAGTGAGCCAGCCATTTGAGATGCCAGATATGACAGCGGCTCTGCAGAACCACAGGTCGCCTCTATTGACGAGGACGCGTTTGAAGCCGACTTCACTTCTAAGGCATGGGGCTGGGCAGGTGCATCCATGGCCATCCATGGCCATCCGATTTTTGTTCATTCATTTGGAATCCTCGTCACAGCATAGGTCCAGTTCTATGCAGCGTTGAGTGTGCTGCACCAAGAGCGTTTGCACTGCCCTGGCAGCACAGTTTAGAGATTTGTTTGGAGGGCATGGCTGACTGCAGAAGGTTTTGGAAAGGGATGGAATTATGGAATTTAGAATCCCCGACAGAAAATTCAGTGAGAAGGGTATACAAATGAATGGGTGTTGAGAATGATAGAAGTCCAGTAGCCATGATTTGGACCTCACAAACCAAGTTCTTCTAATGCTGAACGCATGCTGGATGAAACTTCTGATTCAGTGTTTATGACAGATAATTTGATTTCAGGCAGGAACCAGATGAAGTTGAAGCTAACCCATCAATGACAGAATGATGTCAGAAAGCATGTCAGTTGGCATGTCAGAATGCATGTCAAACACCATGTGACGTTGGATCAATGGCCAAGCGGAGCAGCCAATCACATGCCAGAAGGCGTACCAACTATTACCAGCTGATATTAGCTCACATTTGGTGTCAAACTCTGAGGTATGCCAGAACACCCGGGAGAAAAACAATATTGCCACAACCTCGCGTATGAACAGAAGCTAATGCGCTTGACGTGCATGCATACTGGCATGTCATTTGGCATTTATTTCCTCATTATCTCATTGTGGTTCAATGTCATAGGTTCCAGAAGTTCTACGATTGCAACATGTACTTTTAACATTTCATACGGCACGTATTAGCCACGGCATTCGAGTTGTCTTCAGCCATTTCATTAATTTACGTATAGTCCGACACGAGGTCCGAGATGTAGACTACCGAGCATTTTTACATGTTCGCCAGTCCGCAAACATGTTGACCATTGTTCTCAAGCTTCATTTCTCATTCTCATTGACAAGTATCCTGAGACGTTACCTCAAATTTGTTTCATTACATACGTGAATTTGTTTTACATTTTTTAGATGTGCATTTTGGCATGTCTTCCACAATTGTGTTTGAAATTCCTATTCATTGTGGCATTGATTCTGGCATTTCATTTGTCATTCAAATTCGCTAATGCTTCGACACATTGCACGAATTCCAGCTTGCATTCCGTACTTTCATGTGCTTCCAATTGGCATTCATTTTGAGCCTGGAGATGGAATGCTCGGATTTTCCGGATTCATTCTTTGTTCATATTAATCACCCCAAGATACCCAAAGCAATTGAGATCAATTGAGACCTGCCTAAGGTGCCATCAACCGTGGCAATGCTTGAATTCCACAATCTGACCAGTCCATGCCTCAGCCTGAGATGAAGTGAGCTCCTCGGCCAGTTGAGCTTTCAGGTGTAGCGAGTGCTGGACACTCAGACCGCTTGCATCCTGTTGCATCCCGTTGCAAACTGGCGGAGAAACGGAAATGACTTCGAGGCAAGGCCGGACAATGGCGATCCTTGGGCAGGAGAGAAATGTATGAAATGTGGAGAAGATGAAGTGGGGAAGTTGCAGTGTTCTTGGTAGTGGCTGATATGATGGCTGACGCCCTGTGACGTTTTGGTTGGCAATGCTCCAGGAGCCCCACAGCCAAAGCCCGCGCCTGGGCCATCAGACGGTAGCCAAGTCTATCCCATCATTCTGCCCGCATCTCAGACCTTCGAAGACCGCAGCAGAGAATCTGATGAAAATTCCTATGTTTCAAGATGTTTCAAGTTAGGGGGCACATTGTTCTGAAAGTCTGAAGGATGAGAACGTCAATTTGGAAATGGAACCAGCAAGCTCACACTAAGGTTGAAAGGGCAATGCCAGGTACCTCACAATCAAGCTGATCATAAAACATACATGGGGGTCTCCTCACCATCACTTTCCTGGTTCCAACATATTCAAACTATTACTTTCAGAAGCACCAGACTGGTTTGAGTAATGGTTCACGAAGGCTTAAGGTGCTTAGCTGAATTAGTTTTGCTCCAGCTATGCTGCAGCCTGTCCTTTGCCCAAACGCGTGTTGTGGTAGTGTTTTTGTGGTTGCATTTTGGCATATAGTTGTTGTTTTTTTCAGAATTTGAGTGATGGTTGCCTGGTAGTGGTGGTTTGTTTGCGGTGTTTTGTTTGGTTTTGTTTTTTTGGTGGTGCTTCACTAGTGGTGCTGTGGTGGTGGCGGCGTTTCTGCCGCGGTGGTGTTGTGACGGTGTGATGGTGGTGTTGGGATGTTTTCTTGGTGGTGGCAGTGTTGCGTTGGTGTCCTGGTACTGGTGGTATTTGGTGGTGGTTTTTTGCTGATATTATTGGTGGCGGTGCTGTAGTGCTGGTCCATTTGATGGCAATGATTCAGTGTCGGTGGTGTAGGTGATGGTGCTGGTGGTTGTGTTTTGGAGGGGGCGGTGACAGAGATGTGCTTGGACACCAAAGCCAACGAAAGCCAGACTCACCGAGTCGCAGGAATCGCCAATTCTTTCGCGAGGAAAACCAGGGGAGTGCAGAGCACCTCAGCCAGAGAGCATGGCAAAAGCATAGGAGCAAAGAGCATAGGGCCAATGCATTTAAGCACATCAAAAATATGTAAAGAGGAACAATCATCACAACAAGCGTAGAGAGACTGGAAGAAGAAGCAGCATGTAAAAAGTGTACCAACAGGAACGAGGAGCGTCGAAGTGGCATATACGTAGGAACAGGGTGCGTACAGGAGATTACCAACCAGAAATCATACCAGAAGCATACAAACAAGAATAAGAAGCGCATCAGTAACATCAAGATAATACCAGAAGCTCTCTGACAGGGACGCAAAAATACCACAAGCATAGAGACAGGAAGATGGTGATTGAGAGAGAGAGAGAGAGATAGAGACAGGAAGAAGGTCATACCGGGAGCATTCAGAAAACAAAATGCACCAGACGACAGAAGCATACAAAGACAAACAAGAAGAAACAAAAAGCATAGCAGCAACATGCCAGGTGAAGTCTGAGGCAACTTGCTGGAAGAGAATGAAAAAAAAATTGAGAACAGAAAATATGGGTTTACTCACCGCAACTTGCTACGGTCTTGCTGGTCCCCATCATGTGCTATGGCTTTTTCAAGCTCACCACAGCTGCAGCTAGCTCAGGGTCATTGCAGTGATCCTGCTGCTGGCGGCCACCCTGGCAGTTGGCGTATGGGTGCGCTTGGGGAAGCTGTTAGGATCGGCCTTGCTCAGCCTCCAATTGACTGGCTAGTGATGGAAGAAAGATGTGCTGTGCATCCATGTGCATCCTAATTATTGCCTCAAAGACCAAAGAAGTTTTCTGCATATCATGATATATTTTTTGGATTTTTTGGGAATGCCTTACCCCGCTTACTGGAGATGGGTCGTTTTGCCATCCGCCATTCAGGCAAAAAGCAGACGAGAGAGCATGAAGGCACGTACAGTGTTCCACTGTTGCCGGTCAAGCAGGTGTCGGACAGCAACGGACAGTCAAATAAGATTGGTAGATGTGACAGTACCATCAACCTAGGAACGTAGACCGTGTCAGAAAACAAACGACGGTGTCAGCCAACCACGAAAGAGAAAACAAGAACGTCCAAGTCAGAAAACCAGATCGTCGAAGTCAGACAGCAGAACGTCGAAGTCAGAAAACAGTGCGTCGAAGTCAGAAATATACGATGCACAGACAGACCTGTAAGACATTTAAAGGAGATGTTTGCATTGACCGAAAAGATCTGAATTCCGTTTTGGACTCATTTCAAAGAAATCTATCGGTTATCGATTAGAGTGTCGACGTGGCAGGCGAACAGTCCTTGTGGCAGGCGCGCAGTCCCCGTGGCAGGCGTACAGTCCACGTGGCAGGCGCGCAGTCCCCGTGGCACGCGTGCAGTCCCCGTGGCAGGCGTACAGTCCTTGGAGGTCACAACTTCAAAAAAACATTGGAAAACCAAAGGTCCTACCCCTGGAGGTCACAACCTCAAAAAACAAGGAAAACCAAAGGCTCCGTCCCTGGAGGTCGCAACTTTAGAAAAAACTTGGAAAACCAAAGGTTCTACCCCTGGAGGTCACAAGTTCCAAAAAACCTTGGTAAACCAAAGGTTCATACAGGGGTCATTACAGGTTCTACCCCTGGAGGTCACAACTTCAAAAAAAACAAAGAAAACAAAAGGTTCCGTTTGTGGAGGTCGCAATTTCAAAAAAACCTTGGAGAACCAGAGGTTCATAAAGGTTCTACCCCTGGCCTGGAGGTCACAACGTCAAAAAACCTTGGAAAAAACCAAAGGTTCTACCCCTGAAAATCACAACTTCCAAAAAAAAACAAGGAAAACCAAAGGTTCCGTCCCTGCAGGCGTACGGTCCTTGTGGCAGGCGCGCAGTCCCCGTGGCACGCGTGCAGTCCCCGTGGCACGCGTGCAGGCCCCGTGGCAGGCGTACAGTCCTTGGAGGTCACAATTTCAAAAAAACCTTGGAGAACCAGAGGTTCATAAAGGTTCTACCCCTGGCCTGGAGGTCACAACGTCAAAAAACCTTGGAAAACCAAAGGTCCTACCCCTGGAGGGCACAACCTCAAAAAACAAGGAAAACCAAAGGTTCCGTCCCTGCAGGCGTACGGTCCTTGTGGCAGGCGCGCAGTCCCCGTGGCACGCGTGCAGGCCCCGTGGCAGGCGTACAGTCCTTGGAGGTCACAATTTCAAAAAAACCTTGGAGAACCAGAGGTTCATAAAGGTTCTACCCCTGGCCTGGAGGTCACAACGTCAAAAAACCTTGGAAAACCAAAGGTCCTACCCCTGGAGGGCACAACCTCAAAAAACAAGGAAAACCAAAGGTTCTACCCCAGGAGGTCACAAGTTCCAAAAAACCTTGATGCCAACGGGGACGACGACGATGACGAGGATGATGATGATGATGATGATGATGATGATGATGGTGGTGGTGGTGGTGATGATGATGATAATGATGATGATAATGGTGATTATGATGATGGTGGTGGTGGTGATGATGACGATGATGACGATGATGATGATGATGACGATGATGATGATGCTGATGATGATGAT
>VSDK01027233.1:30760-52115 GCA_009767595.1 Symbiodinium kawagutii | reverse complement strand
CCGTCGGCCGACACTGACGTTATCCATCAACCTAGCATGCTTCAGGGTTGGAAGCGTCCGAGGGCGCTTCTTTAGTGCAAACAGGCAGTTTCATGACTCAATTCAGGCTCATTAGTGTACCTGATTTGAATTGGATTTATCAGTATTGTCAGAACAGTATTGACCTATAGGGGTACTGGTATCCATTCATGATTGCAGACATCGGAACCATCCCAAAGCAATCATTGCCAAGATTGGAAACCACCAGTCTTGGGGGCCCCCATGTTTGCCTCAGGTTCATCATCACCATCATGCTGATTTGGAAGCTCCGACTGTAGATGTAGACAGGGCCTGCAGCTGAGTGCTGGACAGCCACTTCGTGATGGGTGCATGTTTGGTGTGCCCAGGTTCTTGCACACGTGGCTTGCGCATTTTCCCCCACAGATGTTGAAGACGACAAGGTCCGACAGCACAACCAACGGGCACATTGCATGCTTTTGCCCATTGAAGTTGAGATAAGTTGAGCGAATTTCTATGCGAAGTTTCTATCAGTTTGAGGATTGACCTTGCGCATTTGAATGCTTCCGCAGGTCTTCAGAGAAAGTTGTTTAGATCTCTCCGAAGGAGATATCGTCGAGGTAATTGCAGGTCCAAGAACTGCTGTTTTCAGCGCGGATTGCTGCGGGCTTGTGTAGACTTGTGTTGTGAGCGGCCATAAATTCAATATGCACATGTTTGCTTATTTTATCTTATTATGTACATATATTTAGTTGTTTGGGTATTGATTTATATTTACATATATTTACATACATTCGAATAAGCTCTTGGAATGCACAGAGAGTTTCCTTATGCAGGCGGCGGAGGCTGGTTCTATGGCCGGATAATTTCAACTTCAGGCACCGCGGTCACCATGGCATACAGTATGGCATCCTATGGCCATTTCATCACTTTTGGTTCGCTTGTCCCAGCATGTGATTTCAACGCGCAGGTTCCACAACTACTGATCGCATGGGCTACTTCCCAGAGAATCGAGTGTATCCTTCTCAGATCATGCAGTTGTCGCAAGGCAATATGTTGGCTCCTGCATTGCAATTACTGAAAGCATCCGAACCATCCACCAACCAAGCGACTGACAATTTGTGAGCAAGATTGCAATGCAGATCAATCAAATAGGCACTGCACACTCTGCATACACCCTGCAAGACGCAAATTTCAGAAGCATCGTATTTCAAGAGCGTTTGGTTTCTGGGCAGCCGGCTCAAGCAAGTTGCTCTTCTGTGTGACGGTATAGTCCATTGTCAGCGTAGATACGCCTACGTGAAAAATGGTCGCAGGCTGCTTGCCCGCAGTGATTCAGCACGGCTTGCCCGGAAAGAGCAGCACTTGTTTTTACTCTTTAACACTCCTTCAAATCTTTCAGCCTCTTTTCAAACTTGATGAATTCTCTATCCAAAAAAAATGTTAATTTGATTCGAGCTGTGACCCTTTTGGGGGCTTGCTGCGATGTTACACTAAAGCTTCAAAGCCTCATACCGATGCCAGGACTCGGAGTCAACTACAGGGATGCGTTGCCTTTTGACATGGTGGACTTCAAGCTTGACAAAGAAACCCCGGCAGGAGAAGAAAATGAGAAGAAAACACATGAAATATGATGAAGTATGATGAAATCATATGTAAAAAATTATGACTGCATGTGAAATCATATGAAATCACATGTATTTACATGAAAACAGGTTATGTGAGCACGTAGCACTTGACATGACTTGATAGCCGGTCAAACGGCTCGTCGAACGGGTCTTGAAACGCCTGTTGTCGGAAGCTTGCAGGATTCTGGCGCGAGGCTATCGCACCAGATGTCGACTTCAAGGTGGCAAAGCGCGCATCAAATCAGAAAGGAATGCGTCAGCCAAGCCTGAGAATCAAGGAATTCTGCAAACATAAATAGATTTTATTTGTCTATGGTGGTTTGATTCACTTGATTTCATTTCCCCCAATATTTGGATGATTGGTTGATTGACTACCCTTGGCACCTTTATTTGTCTATTGTCTATATTCATGCATCTCTTCCATTTGTCAATCTCTGTAGGCTTTGTGTCTGGAGGTAATCGTACTTGGCATGATTTGTAAGAGTCTTTGGCATTTGTTTGGTTATACCGTAGTGATTTATTACAGAAGATGCAAATCGCACCGCTGAAAGTTTTGATCGCTGGAAGTCTGGATGTCATTTGATCACTCCCTTTTTCCAATGACACACATTGATGTCTAGATAGTTTCTTTTGAACTGCTTGAAGTATTTCGATGGACAAGCTGTTCTAGTTGGTTACATTCCGTTCAACTGCTTCTTCAGGAAGAGGAGTCAGCTCCTAGAACTTGGAGGAGGCGACCTTCAAAGGTTGAATGCGTAACTTCTCTGCAAGCAGTTTGGCATTTGTGGTTCGGAATGTTTAACATACAGATCATAATGACCAGCAATGACCGGGCATCCATCCTGTGGTTGAAGGTTGGGAATTGCTCACATTGTTGCAGCTTGTAAAGGTTGAATGATGCAGTTGAAGCTGATGTAATGATGTTTTGAACCACTGGATGCCCTGGTGCCCTGGCAAAAAAAATGCTGCAAGCATGGCATTTCCCGCTGGAAAGCCGAAACGAGGCAGTTGTGGATGAGCTCGAGGCGAAGCGCCGTAAAGTGTTGGGAAGGCACCTGGCTGTGGTTTGAAGCCGCCCATGTTTCAGGAGTCCGATTTTCTCTGCCGTCATGCTGTCACTGCCACTGCTGTGCCATGCTTTGCCCAGGCGTCCCTCAAAGATCATCCAGGACTGTCAGATCGTAGCACAGCAATGCATTTTGTAGTGCCTGAATGCTTGATAGTCATGTCATGTCATGTCATGTCTCAGTTCAGCATGTGTGTGTGTGTGTGTGGGGGGGCGCAAGTCTTGGTCTCATTTTTCTCAGGAGGTTTCGAAGTTGATTCTGGGAAAATACTGAGAGCGGCAGTTCGTGACTGCCAATGCCACTGCGTGTCACGTTTCAAGCCTGGCTTTGGCAGCGACTTGGCTTCAGCCAATAGCTGTACCCAATGGCAACCAGGATCCAATGGCAGCAGGGCATCAATCAGCATCAATCAACTGACTTCAGCGTCTTTTGAAGATCATGGCTTCAGAGTTTGTGGTATCATGAGACCTTGTGGTATCATGTAGCAATGTAAATCGATGGCCACCGTAGTCCTTGGTGAACATTAAAACCGTGGTGATGATATGAAGCCATGCCCAATCACTTCCATTTCTTCTTAATTAAAGTCGCAACCCTTGGGTGCGGACGAAGCATCCAACTGCCGTTGCCAAGTGCCGGCACATCGTCGAGGCGGCCGAAATCTGCCGGGACGACTGTGTAGCATGTGTTGACGCACCGCTTGGCACAGCGAGGCCATGGCCCTGCTTTGTCACAGTCAAGCCTCGCAGCGGTGGAGCAGAGTTTGAAGTGAAGATATCAATAGGATTCAATAGGACTTATATAGGTCGATATATATATGGGTCGACATATCTGGATTCACTACCTAAGTAGAACGAAATTAAGTAACTATAGCGGGTAGATCAAGGATATCTCAAATTCGTATCCCTTTTGCATACTTTCGTGCCCGACCTAGAAATTGGTCTTAGAAAGATAGCCCAAACCCCAAAAAAGCGGGTTTCCTCGCGGATGAAAATCTGCGGTGATTGTTCAGAAGAGTGCAATTGGCTCTAACAGCTCTAACATTGGGATCTCGACTCGCCCTGGAAGTGCCCTGTGCGGAACGGCAGGAACATCAGTTCTAAGCAGTAGGGTGTCCACACTTCCAATGTTCCCAGCCGGAGCAGCAGCTGGATAGGCCAAGGGGCTTGTGTTTCCGCAGCTAGACTAAAGCTAAACGTTTTCTCCATTCAATGGTCCTGAAATGGAGCTTCAGAAAGTGACAGACATAGATAAGTACAGATTGAAGGTAGGTAAATGGGCCGGCAGGAAGGTAGGTAGGTCAATAGATAGACTCGTAGGCAGGGCATTTGTGCGGATAGAGAGGCAGAGATCGAGAGGGAGAGAGAGAGAGTGAAGGAGAGGCGAGAAAGAGACATGTCCCTGTTTCTAAGTCCCAGACTGGGACCTCCGGCCAGATTGAAGCGTATGTTGAGGAAAGTTGAGCCATGGGGATCGAGAAGGGAATGGCTGGGACTTCCTTGGCAGACCTTCATGTTGAGGTTGGTTGCACCCATGGGGCATGTTTGCCCAGCTGAGCTATGATCACAAGGGCCATGGATGGCTAGGTCACCCTATGTCAGCCAAATGCTGGGTCTCTGACATCCAGCTATCAGTCTCGACTTGTCCATGCTGCATCTGCTCTCGGAAAGCCATGGTTTTTGTTCCCCTCAGATCATCAGTTTTCCTTAGTTTGTTAAGCTTGTTTGAATCTCTGCTTTACCGCACACCGCATCTCACAGCTTTCGATTTTCGAAGCGCATGCAGCTTGTTCCAGCTACTCACTGGTGAAGAATTCGCTGGCATTGCATTGTACGCAAATGCATCCTCGTCATAGTAGCTAATTGCTTGCTGGAAAGATGCAGCTGGTTTTGGAGAAGCATACCTCACACATCGACATTGCCCCAAGAAGACAAAGGGAATCAACGATGAGGAGCTCTTAAATTTCATCAAAGTCGTCCCGGCTTTAAGACGATTGATGGTCAAAGCCGCAGTGCCAGTGAAGGGTTTCAGATTGCATGTGCCGCATAGCAGCACTCTGATAGTTTGCTGCCTTCCAAACTTTGGTGCTGCTAAGCTCACGCAAGGTGAACAGATGCACAGTCAAACCTTACGCAAAGTCCCCGCTGTAAAGTCTTTCCAAGGTGCCTTTGCAGATCCTTCGAGGATCAGACCAACCGCCGCTGAAAAAGCCGAAGTGATAAACGTGGATCTTTGGACTGACGCTGCTCCAGAAACAACGACCATGGCTGTTGAGAGACTGCCATGGCTGACACATGAGCAGCACATGAGCAGCACATGAGCAGCACATGAGGTCCTGGGTGGGCAAAATCCCCAGAGTTTCGGAGGAGGCCAGGAGATGCCTTGAAAACAGTGAAGAGATGTGGAGCCTTGTGGAGCCGTCAGGTCACCAGTGCAGATCAGCATGCCTTGGTGTCGGTGGATTTAGGGTGGCTGCCTTGGTTCCCTGGGCAAACACAGACGGGGATTGTTCCCACAACATGGAGAGACACAGATTCAGCCGATGCTACAATGAACTGCCCTAGCGTACAAGGCAAAAAGGCATAGACCATGTATACACCAGGCAACCATGAATCGACAGGTTTTCACCACAAGACCTCGAAGAGGGTGGCGAGATGCGGGAACATTGTGGAGAGCTGAGCTGTCGGCCATGTTGCTCTGTGATCATGGGCGCTTCATGAGGGTCGTGAAAGATTTCACTGTATTTGATGGGAAAATGTCTTGCATTCATCTTCCAGGTTTGCAAGTGGAAGCCGGCGAAGTAGTCGAGGTGGGGCCTCTGGCGTTCACGAAACAGTGGGCTTCCATCCAGCTGCGTTGCCGTCTTGCAATGAAGCGCCATGAGGTCTTAGCTGGTGGAGCGGGTTGGCTCTACGGCCAGGTGGCTGACCTAGATGCATTTTTCCGGGTGCCCACTGTCACCTGCGTTGATGGAAAACATTGATTGTTGTTAGATTATAGGGTTTTACTTTACAAATCTATACATTACATAGGGCCTAAGAAAGGATCAGCTGGTTTAGTAGCGCCGCAGGATGTCCGGCCGGAGGGCGCAGTGAAAAAAAGAATAGATAAATAAATAAATAAATAAATAAATAAATAAATGTATATATGATATTTGTATATAATATATATGTATATATTGTTGTATATGGTTTGTGTATTGCATATAGTTCTATACATGGCCCGGTATTTTCAAGGTCACTCATTGTTATAAGATCGTTTGCGTGCCTGTGTGCAAAAAGTGCAGGTGGCTGGGCACCCTGAGCGAGCAGGATACTTCCCTGAGAATCGGGCCAACTGGCTCAGTCGAACCCTCGGAGCTGTGAAGCAAAATCAGCAAAGGAAATCTTGAGATCAGCAATGAAAAGCCATGAGTTACTCCATGTTCCTTCCACCTTGCCACCTTTGGTTTCACATGTCTTGGCATCCCAAAGGTGCAGGGGTCGACAGTCAGGAGGAGGCAGCAAGGAGAAGACACCAGCAGTCAGTCACTTTGGATCATACTCTTTCAACAGAATTCGTGTATTGGTTGACTTTTCATCTGGACAATGCTGCAGGACCCAACAAGGGGTGCAGGGCCCTCATTTCTGCGGCCACTCAGGGTCCTCTTGGTCTTTTCGTTCATCCGACCGTGGCTTCTGAGGCTTGTAAAGGTCGTACAGGACTTCGCACCTGGAAGCTTGCGGCCCAGTCCGGACAGATTTGGACGGAGTGACCCAACAAAACGCAATACATTGACGGCCAATGTATTTGATGTCTTGGTGTGTCTTGGTACATGCTTTTCGTGACCATTTGCTTCTGGTTTGTATAGTTATCTGGGATGCTTGTGTTATTTTTTCGGCGAGCTTACGCGTTCAGCATCGTTCAGCATCCCAAGGTCCTGGCGATAAAGAAGAAGAGGCTTGGAAGCATCGGCACTTCCAGTAAAGTCAGTATCCAAAATGTATACATCATGCAGCCACGTATATTATAAATGAATGTTTGCATGCAAATCATATCAAATAATGTTACTTAAATGTGTAAAAATCCAGATTATGCAAAATTCACATTGACGGAGCATGACGGAGCCACATACCGCTCTTGCCAGGTTGCATTCGCCGACTCGTGTTTGGCACTAGCACAGGCACGGCCAACTCACGGTGAGAGTAGCAAAGACTGCTAAGAAAAGTTCTCCCTAACTCGGTGTTGTTGCAAGTGCTTCCAGCCATTGGATGTAGCAAATTGTGATGCAGGGCGACGTCGTTGAGGCACGCTGCTTGCCTTGCTGCAGAACAGCCAAACAAACTTACTTATGATATGATGAGAAAAACAAAAAAAAAAAACGCAAAAAAAAAATGAAACTAAACTTCTGAAGTTTTTCGATGACGAGACCACGAGACCTTTTGTTGAGCGTTTTGTCCGAGGTTGCTGCGAGTGGTGGTGGCTGGGTCTACGGCCGGCAGCTCATCCTGAGCTTTGCCCTGGACGGTTTCAGCTTACCCCATGGGGTAAAGCCTTCCAAGGCCGTGTCGTGGGAGCCCCTGATCGACATGGCTACTTCCCGGAGACGCGCGTGCTTGAACCCCAGCACGGCTTCGAAGCGTTGGAGACTGCAACAGCAACACCTCCAATTAGAACTGAAGTCCTGGAGACTTGCTTTTTGTATCTTTTTGTTGGATTGGTATTCTCATAATTGCCTTGTTTTTTTCCAGAACTCATCATGTCCCTGATTGATCATTGGTTCACTTTCATCATTTACCTTCATGATTTTCTGATTTCTAAAATTTTCTAAACCTTCATTACCCTTCATTTTATGCTGCCCAACCGTGGCACCGCCAGGTCGTGGTTGGGAAGGCGCGGCGCGGCGCGGCTCGGTGTCGCTTTTCCAGCTGCTTTTCCCCGTGTGGCAACGCCAGGCCTGTGGGATCGGAGCCAACTTCTCCCGTTCTCAGTCAGGAAGAGCTCCTTGGCACAGCATGGCACAGCATGGCACCGCATGGCATGGCATGGCATGGCATGGCATGGCGCGGCGCTGGTACAGCGCGGGGCCTGAGGTCCTCAGCGCTTCGGGAAGCAGCAGCTGCTGCTCTGGAGGAGTCGCCGGCCAGGGGCCCAGTGTGAAGCCCAGCAGGGCGTGTGGCCAGATTTGATGGCCTTGGTGCTTACGATGGCTAGGGACGGTTGATCATGGCTGACAATTGGCTGGTGATGGTACAGATGGTCATATCATCGTTGAGTGTTGGCCATGCTAAATGCTGGTGGCGATTACTGCGATGATGGTTAATTCGGCTGCATTTACTCCATACTCCAGGCAGCTCATGGTGGAGCACCCAGGCCGACGATCAACCAGGCCCAGAAATTGCAGATACTTTGTCTAGGTTTTGCTTGTAGATGAAGTTTCAAAGTACTGCCTTAAGGGATAATTGGCCATGAATATAGAACAGTAAATGAATAGCATCGAGCATTTGCACGAAATCGGACGACTCATAGCAACCCAAGCTCCGCCGTTGTCGCAAGGGTTCTGCCAATGCCCAGTTTGGCGTGCAGGCATCGAAAGCAATCGAAACTGCCATGAATTGAAAGTCACTTCAGCTCCCGTTTCGGCTTGAAACCGTGCTACGAGAGGGAGCCATAGAGTGGTTGGATGCGCATGCCAGTCATTTCACAGAAGCTTTAGTCAACCCATTCATCCAAATTCATCCCACATATTCCCCATGTAGAAGTAGAATAGACAAGCTAGTTTCAATTATAAAAGAGAATATGCCGCATTATCTTGTCACTGCAAAATATTGAGAGTAGTCGAGCATAAAGCGCGGCAAGTTGTCGGCAAGCCGCAACAAGACAACGATTGTGCTGTGACCATGCACGTGTGAAACGCAGCATCATGATAATTTCTCAAGCGAAGCCCAACCACTCGCACAAAAGATTTGAGTGTTTTTACACATCAGCATTGCCATGTGGAGTCGAGTTCGGCTGCGTATGCACCGTTGCCTGTCATGGTCTCGCTATCGTCCAGCACCCAGATGAAAACCTGAGAGCATTCTGAAGAGACATTGCAGATGGTGAGGTTTGGTGTCTACAGGGACGAAGTTACCTTCAGGTAGAGCCGACAAGTTTGTTTGGCACTTGGCGGTCAATGTGAACTGGAGCCAGTCGATAGGAACAAGCACACTTTGCGGAGCACCGAAAAGAGGGTCGGTTCCAGAATCAGACCAGGCGGGCTTTCGATGAATCTTGCCTTCCCTATATTCATCATTATTCATCTATATTCGCTCCTTTTGATCACAGCAAGTTTGGATAAGCTGATGATTTCTGAAGCTGCGCGCCTCCCATGCGCCATTTCCAGGACATGAAAAGAGTAATCCTCACGATTTCCGGCAAGGCGCGCCATGACTTGTGGTGTTTCAGTGTCCGTGCACGGTAGTCAGATGGGCAGGCAGAGTGGTCAAGCTTCCACTGGCAGACTTAGCTCAGGTAGGTGCAGCTGATGGAAGTGAACTTTGGAATCAGCTCGCCAAAGCGCACACCTCAGCAGTCAGTCCATGGATTGGATGGGTCCATGTCCGTTTCGATTTGCCCTTCCTACCATCCCAAAGGGCATCAGTTTGAAACCTGCACTGAGTCAATTACATTTAGTATCATTTAGTCATTTAATTAGTATGTCAATGTTTTGAGTTTTGAGTTTTCACAATAAGTACTTTTGGTATGAACTAGGATGCATGTCTACAAAATGATTGCGGGCCAAGGTGTTTCCAGCTTCTTTGTGCAGAATGAACCAAGTCGATAAAGAAATCCCATGAATTGAGAGTCAATGAATTGTTTTTGACCTTTAGGGAAACCGGTCACCCCGGAACTGTCATTCCCTTCAGATCAATTCTTGTTTCTTGACTCCAAGGAGGGATTCCGCAGTTAGTCCATTGTAGTCAGTGCAACCCCGAGCATTTCTGAAGCTCAAACGACCACAGGTCATGAGCGCCGCCGATGCCAACATCGAAGTTTGTGGTGGGACATTTGTCCAGATGCAAAGCGACAAGGGCAAAACCATTGAGGCGGCGATTGAGCACATCATTTGATTTGTGGCAGAAAATCGTGGACATATTCGCATACATTGAAATTCTCAAATAATCTACAATATTGTATATCATTAATAGCTAATGGTTTTTACTAAAATATCAATTGTGCATTGTACGCATTGGCTTAGGTATACACAGCGGGAGACCATCGCAGCTGGCACTCTGTTCCTGCAACAATGCTCCGAGCATCAACAGTCTGATTGTGGGACTGGTATACCTGGCATAGCTCATCCGCTCAAAAGCGGCAAGGTTTGATCAGACTTAGCAAGGTTTGATCAGTGATCAGGTTATGATCAGGTTCATTCAGCTTCCCTTGACCATCCTGAAGAGCAATCTGGCAGTGCATCACCTTGGATAAGGTGTACCCCACCATGCCCCTCGCAGATTCCAGACACACATGCTTCGCACTTGACGAGCAATGTCGGACTAGTCCAACTGGTGATGTGCACGCCAAATTGGGCAGCCACCAGCGGGTGAACATACCTCAAAAATTTGCCTGAGTAGCCTGCTTAAGGAGAATGTGACTATCTGAGTCATATCTTCACGGCACCGACATGTTCCACAAGTTGTCAGAGCTTTGCTTTGTTCTTGGGTCTCAGTATGTCTCAGTGGTGTTGCTGGACCTATCTGATAGCTCCCGGATGCTCCAGGTATCTCTGGGTTCTTGCATGGATTTCTTCTTTGAATCGCTGATATCTCCTTGGAAAGCATGCTCTCCTAGCGTTTCCCTGCTGCAATGCGAACCTCAGCCGGCAACTGCTCTCGGAATCGGGTTGCACTTGAACCATGCCTGATGCAACATGTGAAAGACAAAGCCGCCCAGTGACCCCCGCTGACCACGAATGGCAGTGGAGAAAACACAGCCCTTTCAAGGGCCCTTTACATTCCTTTCCCAAGAAAAACATGTCCAGCTGGTCCATGGAGGTGCTAGGTACTGTGCTAGGTTTGAATGGTTGAAAGTCGGAAGGTATTCAGTGCAGGTGTGGAACACTCGGTGGCGGTTTTTCTACTGTGCATGCTTCGCACATTGCGAAACATGGCCCCGTTGCAACTTGTTGCAACGAAACTCCAGCCTCGCGCAGTGGCAATTCGTCGTGAGAGGTGATAGCGGCCTCTCGCCATCCGCCCACGCGTGACACTTTCCGGGGATGTGTCATCACAGCTGAAGTGCTCAAGCTCAAGACCCTGAAAATTTGAAGCAGCTGTCATGCTCCCTCAGCCAGGCATTGGGCTCATACCCATATCATCCCATGTCCATCTTGTTCAGCTGGCCGCGTCCCGAACCGGCATCTGCAAACACATTCAAACCAACATATGATTATAGAATTCTAATGAATTCTAGATATCAAATGATATCAAAATCAACCTATCAACATCTATCAACTATCAACAGCTAAGTCATGTTAATTCTTGGTATGGTCACTGAGCAGAACCCATGCGGCTGCCAGGGGGAAAGCTTCTCCGCGCTGTCCTCGGTGATGCCTTGGCGGGCACAGCTCCAGGTGAAACTGTCCCGTCGCCGAGGTCAGTGCCTTTGGAGCTTACATTTTGCCCGCGGGATTACCTGTGAGAACCTCAGTGAAGGTTAAAATGATGAATCAATGGTTGAATATGGTTGAATATGGTTGAATGATGTGTGGATATCAATGGTTGAATGGAAATCATTGGACATCAACCACGGTGACTGTTCTACAGTTCTAGAATGATCTAGACTGTAGATATGTAGGCTTTGCATGTTCAGTTGCGTTGTGCACTGCTTAGATTTTCGTGAAAGGAGAGCGATGGCGGTAAGACTCATCTGGGCTGCACGATGTTTGTGAAGGCAGGGAGGAAGCTGCTGAATTGATCCAGTCAAAGTAAGCAGAGACCGTTGGCATTTGCAAGGGCTTGTCATTTTAGGTTTGAAGGGTGCCGACCTAGCAGTGGTCCAGGCCATTTTGCCTGCCGCTCGAGTGCAATTCCTGATGAAGCTCCTACAGACGCATAGCCCCGCACAGGTTTTCACTGTCCCGAACTTGGGCGAAGATTTCAGCTGTGACCTGTACCCAAGTTCCATGATATGGAAGAATTGTGAGGCCAGCTTGAGCACACCTGAAACGGTTGTAAGAGGCCACTCCATAGGCTCAACTGAAGTCATTTGAAGTCCGTGCATGCAGAAAGTTCCTTGTTTGACTTGCAAGTAGCAAGCCACAACCTCAACTGAAGAAGTCTCACAATCATTAAGATTGAATCTTGGAGAGTTTGGCTCGCGCTTTCAAATGTGTTTTGCTGTGAAGTAGAGCCGCTCCCGTTGTGCAGAAGACTGCTTCAACTCTCTGCATAGTCACGAGCAAACGGGCACTATCTACCTGCGGGCATCTCAGTGTTTTGGCGTTGACATGGCGGAGTCGAAAGATTTGCTGTCGCCAAGGTTTGGTATAGACAGACCCGGCCAGCTTGCAAAAATTACAGTTTCTTGCTGGCAGCAAGGGCGATTGGCCCATGCATTCATTCGGATTGTTATTCCATGTTATTCCATTGCAGCATATGGCTGCTGTCTTCAGGAGACACTTACCCGCTTTGGGGTCAGTGTGTTGGAAGCTTAGGGCTATCATGGGCTATCATGGGCTATCCGATCCATATGGGGTGTTGGGCTTGCAAGAACAATGTCGCAGATTTACTTGTGATGTGTGTGATATGTGTGTGTGTGATGTGTGTTCAAGTGTGCTGAGGTCAAATCTGAGAGTTCAAAGCGGCAGTTGGAAGCCCCAGAGCTTGCAAATGCTTGAACAATTTCCCGGAGCTTGCGGCATATGTTGCACAAAGCTGCATCATTGTCAAAATATTTCATCAAATGTTGGTCATTGGAGGCCCCCACCTTTGGAGCAGCTGTATGAACTTGTGCAAGAAATATATCACATCTTTCAGCCGCAAATCGAGCCCAAATCGAGCCCATTTTCTGAAAGCTAGAGGTGCTGACAGCAGCAAGGGCGATTTTTTGCCCAGTCCCTCTGGTGGTCCTTTGGTGCGGTTCTTAGAGAGCTATTTGCTCTGGTTTGGTTGCCTGGATGTTCCAATTTCTGGTGGCTTCTGTTCTCCCTCGCAGGCAGAGAACAGGATTCGCATTCGCTTTGACAATAGCTCTATGGATACCGCAGATAGGTCAGGGGCAATTTTTGTTTCGTGTGTGTGTGGCTCTGTGCTATTGGCGGATTCCACTCCACGTGCCAGGCTTCGCAAAGACATACAAAGCGTGGGCGAAGAACTGGGTTATGCACGGTTCCTGGTGGTGCCAAAGCAGTTTTCAGAGTCACAACGGACGGAAAGTGGTGCAACCCCCACCACGGGCATCACCTGGCAGTGTAAGGCGGTCACGTGTCTCACCCTCGATTCTCATTCACAATTTGGTGCCTTCCAGCCGTGGACGCCTCAGTTTCCAGCACTCAAACCATTCATTTCCTCGAAATCATCCGAAGATCAAAGAATCACCGAGATTACTTGTCTCATCTTGACTCTCCAACTGCAGGAAACATAAGAAACATCCAGGTCGTCGAATCTCCCATAAGTTTCTGACAGTCTTGAGCTACGAAGGAGCTACATCCTTCAGCGGCGCGCTTTTGTTGTGTGCTACCTGATGGAGATGAGAAAGCAAGTGTCTTGCCGGCGCACTGATCATAATGTTCACCACCAATAGGCAGCTGATGGCAGCTGGACGCTGGTCTTCATTGGTTTCTGTTTTTGTTCGAAGCAGTCAGGTGTCCATAATGAGCTTGAGCTGTTCGCAGCGTTCTCTTGAGAGGCACAAGTTCGACTCCGGCGCCCAATTCCATTCAAACGGAGGAGAAGCTGCATGGATTTGAAGGATAGAATGGGCTGACCTGCAGCATATTGCAGTCTTCCCTTGTGTGCAGGAGGGATGCAACAGCGCCATCATGAGCACCATTAATTTCATTAGTCAAATCACAGCTGCCTCATGGAATGTACAGCTGCCGGTGAAGAGGGTCCAATTGAATGGTCTGAGTCTCAGGGTCGAACGTGCCCCTTTGAACCTCAGGCCTTATTGAAATTCAGGGATGGAAATTTCACCCTCGCTCGCCACCACGTGCGTTTGAAAGCGTGGATGGCAGCTACCGACAGATGCCAGCGTCCAGCGGCTGCAGAAAAATGATTTTTTGACATGTTATGACATGTTATGACATGACCGAGTGCTAATCACGAAAGCTAGCGGTAGCTAGCTGAAGTTTTTTATTGCTTTAGCAATTGTAAGGGGTCTGGGGGCAGGCCCGGGACCTTGTGCGTGAAGTTTCACTCGTTGACCCCCCCCCTCTCGGGCTCAACTCCGCCCAGGGCCCTTTGGCTCGTCACGCTGCAGTACTTTTCTTATCTGGTACAGAAATCCACGCACCCATCCCACAGATATTGCAAGATTCACCACACAGAGCCAAAAGCTGTTGCCTCCGCCGACTAATCTGTCTCCATGATGTGGGTTGCTCCAGCTTTACTTCTTGTGATGCATACAAATTTTGTTTGTTACAAGGAACATTGCAATCATGCAATCATGGAAATAGTTTTCTTTTCAGCGACATGTTTAGATATATCTTTTCCTTGTTTCTTCAGCTTTTGGACGAACATGTTTTTGCAACCGTCGTTGTAGTTTGGATGTAATATAAACGGCTTTGTTGCCTTTTGCAGCTTGCATCGTACTAACACGTCATATGTGCATCTAATCTTACCTACTTTTGCGTGGATCCCATTACATACCGTGTGGTTGCATGATCAGCATGCATAAAGCAGGGCTCTCACAGATACAGGTTCCCTTGCAAGAGCTATGGCGCACTAAGTGTGTTGACAGAGTCTGTTGTGATGTCTTTTTAAACCACCTGCGGACACCTTAGCTTTCGTCCACCTCCCCCTGGGCCCTCAAGTACTGTATCTGTTAACATAACCTTTGCGTGGGTGGGTGGCACGCAGCAACGCAACTCAGGGATTGCACCATGATGATCCATGATGCACGTGCCAGTCGTGCCTCTGACAGGATGGAGTTTGCACATCAATTCCTGCAAGTCCCATTGCCGACTGAGTGACCCATAGCAGTTCCAAGAATGGCACCGCTTAGACTCCTTGGGTCAGATCTCAGGGATGCACCAAGATGCACTAAACCAAAGAGTTCTTCATGCCTCCTCATGCCTTTTCATTTGCAAGGCTTCAGCAAGCCTGTAGAATACCTCCCTTACCTCCCTTTTTGCTCTTCAGCTGTCATAGGTTTCGAAGTTTTGACGAAACCTGACGCTGAACAGTTGCTACCGGCAGCGACCGGCAAGTTTCAGTTGTTTTTCGCCGGACTCCACACCCAAAAAGAATCAGAGAACACATTTGGATCCATTCGGCTCATTTTAGCTTTGATCAGAATGTTTCCAGATGTTTTAAGTGATTCAGTGTTGGATGTTTGTTGTGTGTTTCTGGCATGGAGCTCCCACTTTGTCGCAATGTTGGCTGTGGGAAGCTCTGCCAGGGTCCGTTGTGGAGTGCCGTTGGTCTTACATATTTTGCGCAGCGTTGCCAATGCGAATGCATTTGAAAACGGAGGTTTGCTTGAGACATCCAGAATGTAGCCGAAATGATTTACCAAATGTAGGTCATCCCTTACGCTTTTGTGAATAGATGAGATCGGTGCAGATTTGGATGGCATTTGAGCAGGAATGAGTGCCGTGAGAACTCTTTTCCGCGCATGTTCCTTGTTCGTGGCCGTCCAGCTTAAGAAGAGAATTGTTTTTGCACATCTGCTGAAACAAGATATATAGATAATATAGACGATATGTTTGCACTAATTGTTTTGAATTTTGTACATGTATACATTTGCATGTGAATCTATGGCATGCTTAACCATCATCAGCCGCTCTTAGTCATCATTTGCCACAATTAATCGTCATCAACCTTCATCAGTGCGCTTTATCAAACAGCATTAAACATCATCAGCCATTACCTGAAGTATCATCAGTCATTATCAACGATAAAATGTTTTCCGGCTCAAAGTCTCCCAGGTTGAAGCGAAACCATCCAGCAACACGTGAATTGTGAACCATTTTGGGTTGGCGGCAAATGCAATGAAAAACTGTGGTTTCCAGCATTCAATAATCACAATTGTGCATGTCATCTTTGGGTGGGATCCTTCCGGGTTTGAAAAAATGCAAATTTACTTGTAGATCTTGATGATTTTGTAGATTATTTGCATATACAATAATACAATACATATATTTTTTATATCATATATTATATCATATACTACATATTCTTTCTTTTCCGTGCAGCTCACCAGAAATGGTCTTCACATGGGCTCCGGCGCAAGTAGAAGAATGTGGCGGCGAATTGCGAATAGATCCTCAAGATGGTGGTGCTTACGCGCTTTCAGCTTTTATTGATACTTGGAACAACTTGGAACTGTCAGAAGCAATCAGAAGCAACTTTCAGGCATTGAAAGAGGGATAGCATGGTATAGCCCATGGTGATCCATGGTGGTCCCACGTGCATTTGTTTTACTGGAGCAAGTCCCTTGGTCTCGTTTAAAGTTGGCGTGCCGGTGAACACAGAGGGAAGGCAAGATTTAATGAGTACCAAATACCAATGGATACCAAACAGAATCAAAACATGACGAATGAATATGAATGAATCTCTGAATGAATATGAATAATCGAGGTTCGGGGTGGGACCATGTCAGGATGAGTACGGTGGCTCCATCGACGACCCACCTTGCGAATGGTTGACGGCATCATGCGCACGCTCAAGACCCTCACGGTCCCGCTCTCCACGTAGCAACGCAGGTCTGGGCGACTGCTCAGACCCTGTGACGCTCACCAAACTGTGGAAGAATAGGTCATGGAGCGAAGTAAAAAGACTTTTAGAAGACTATGAGCTGGAATTGCAGGAAGATGAGGCGGGATGTTGCAAGTGGGTGCTTTGAACAAGTTGGAGCCTGCAAGAAAACCCAGGAATTTGCACGGCTCTGTCAGTCTGGAAGCGTCAAAAGATCGATTTTTCCAAGCAAGGTTCATTGGGGGTGATTTTGGGGTCTCATCGCGGTGAGGTTGCCCCCCGAGAGCCAACGTCAGCCAGCTGAAGTTGCGCTCTTGGTATCTCTTGGTTCACTTTATATTGGCAGGGGCAGAACCTACTGGAAATAAAAATCAATTATGGGCCCCCTCGTGGACGCGATTCATCCCAATTCCGCCTAGGATCCACCAACCCAACATAACCCAACCAACTTTTGTTACGGCTATTGATTCTTCCAGTCTCTCACCACCTAAGTTTCCATTGCTCCCAGTTGTCGTGCTAACTCTCGTCACCTCCCCATGGCCTCGCCCTTTGCACCAGGATCTTTGCATCTTGTCTGTCCGACACGATAGCGCCCTGTGGGCTCGCAGTGATCATTATCGAAAGGTGCCGATCGCCAGTGGGCCGGGAGTTGTCAGTTTGCCCGTACCTTGTGTTTTTGCACTGTCGGAAAATGAAATGTTCATTTAGATCCATTTAGTTCAACTGGTAATCCGGGTAAGCCCAAACTTTACCACAAAGTAATTCGGTTTGATTCACTGATCTATTATGAGTCTCACCGCTGTCCGGAACTTCTCCCTAATCCAGTCGGCAATTTTGGGTCAATTTAAGTCACCTTCGGGAACATGAGACCCCCCGAACGTTCCAAAAATGTTCATTGTTCCATATTTCAATGATTCGATGCTGGGGGATTGTTCGGTGATGGGGTTCCAGAAGCTGACCAGCTATGGCATGCTATGGTGTTGTTTGTAAAGGAAGGAAAGGTGTCCAGAGCAATGAGGCAAACAGTGGTCATCAGTGGTCATTGGGGTTGGCCAGTTCACAGTATGATAGAATGTCATTTTACGGTCATGCTTCGGTTGGAGGGGCAGTGGTTGCAAGGTGCTTCGAGGGAATCGTGGAGCTGTCTACGAGAAACGCAGTGGAAGATTATTGTGAAGCTTGGGGCATAGCATTTGTTCACTAAGTCTTGTGATGTTTTATGTATATGCTTCTATTCTGTCGGAGAATACGTTACTGTTGCTGTGATCGTTGTTTCTGTTACTGAAAGATGTGCTTGAGGCAGATCGCAAAATCAGACTAGAATATTGCAGCGTAAGAGAATAAGTCTCATGAATGCTCGTCTCGGAAAGAGACAAAATAGATCGAGGTAGATCGAAGTAGGCTGGTAGATGATGGTGTAAATATATATATATATATCTCTCTCTCTCTATCCATCCATCTATCTATCTATCTATCTATCTATCTAGCTTGTTTGGATCTTTTTGAAGTTTAGTGCCGCATAGGCTGAAGTGATGTGTTTGAAAATCCCAGACCTGGCCATTTGAGGCCTTCCATTCTTCAAGTTCTGGAACCGTTCGGAGCGTCATGCTGATGAAATCGACTGGGAGACCGCAGTAGCAGAAGAAAAAATTGATGGAAACCTGATGAAGCTATTCCACTACAAGGGAGTCTGGCGTTTGGCGAGCAACCGAACCCTTGACGTTCACAATTCCAGGGGCAAGTACGCATGTACGGGTAGGTCAAACTATGACTTGTTCGCTGAAGCAGCTAGAAATAGCGGCCTGGTCTATGAGCACTTGGATCCCCGTTGCTGTTACATGTTTGAACGCGTGCATCCTGATTTTCGGATTGTTTTGGACTATCCGAAAGCTATGCTTTTTCACATTGGCACCCGTAACATGGAGACATTGGAAGAGCTACAGGCAGACATCGGGGTTCAAAAACCCAGGCGATGGACAGTTCGCAGCACAGCAGATTGTCAAGCAATCTTGGACTCCTTTCATAGCTTTGCAGAGGGCCTGGTGATCCGGGATGCCGGGTATTGCAGACAGAAATGGAAGCGACGTGAATATGTGATGCTCCATTCAGCACGGATGCTGGCTGGTGGAGATGAACCATGTGACTCTTCAGAAGAGATGGTGTGATACAGTGCCCGAGTGGGATGTTTATGATCAGTATGGTTTACATCGCCATTGAAGATATTGAAGGCTATTTTGCGCGCAGTGGCCAGCACTCCTCACGGAAGACCCCTTGTGGGACGAAGGAACATTGGACCCCAATGGTTTCAATAAAATTGATTGCACAGAGAGAGAGAGAGAAGGGGGGATGAATAGACAGACCACCACGGATGAACCGACACGGGGACAGACAGACAGATGAAGGACGACCCCGCCCTCTGAAAGCTCAAAGATGTTTGGGACTATGCCCTCTACAGGTCGCAATGCCACACCTTTGCTGCATGCGTTGTTTATCATGGCACATATCATGGTACCTAGTGCTTTTTGCGCTGCGTTTCATAGTGCTTTCCAACCTCGAAAGTTGATGTTTCAACCTTCCTGTGATGCTCACGATGCCCGTTTCCTTTCGAATTGTGTTTCCAATAGTTTCTGCCTTCGTATAAAGGCAAAAGTCGTACTTTCGCGTTGCTTCACAAAGTAGTGCCTTTTGCATCCCCCTGCCTTTCTAGTAGTTATTAGGCAAACCACAGAGAGATAGATGGACAGAAAGGTGTCGATCTGCATGCTTTAATGATGGGTAATGAATTATGCTGGCAGTTTGTATGATTTGGTGGCTTCTGTCAAAAATCAATAGAGCACTCACCTTTTTTCTACGCGGACCTGGCATGCAGACTCACAATTGCAGAAGCAATGACCTGGCAAATGATCTTGCATTATCATCGGTTGTTTTCCCAGCAGGGCGAGAGGTTGAAGACATCCATGTGTCCAAGAGAAGTAAACTTGCAACTCCATGGTAGGCGGCGATCGATAGTGAGGAATCTTGAGAAATTGTACTGGAACTATGGGACATATTCACAACCATGGATGTGTGGTGCGACCGCATGTTGCAGAGATATAGGAACTGTTTCTTTAGGGCCCTCAATGGCAGCCTCCCGCCGCGAGGTTATGCATGGGTGGCTCGATGCAGCACCGCAGGTACTATGGAAATGGATCGTTTATGTTTAAACGTTTGGCTTCGTGGCGAAATGTCCGAGTTTTCGGCCTACTTTCCTGAGGCAAGGATTGCCAGCATGCCCGGGGCCAATGATGTTGCTGTCATAATTTTTCCAGTTTGGGCTATCGACTCAGATCCAGTTGGCCTTGCAAAGATCCAAAAAAACATGAAAAAGCAGTGAAGGTCAGAATCAGCTTTCGGTCATCCTGGAATTCTGCTGAGTCTTATGGAAATCCTATACTTCCATAGCTTGAACACCATGGTGACAAGGGATCACAGGAGCTTTCCCCATATTTATACACATTTGCCACATCTTCCGGCACTCCTGGGCAGGCGATTCAGAGGTATCGAGAAATTGCTGAGATGTTGGACTCGCCAGGCTGCATAAGATGGGATTGGTGTGGATACGATTGGATCCATAATTCAACGGAAGGTTCATGATGGGAGTCTTGATTGTAACCCATCTTCAACATGTTTGTTGTTCGGAAGTGTGGGTTGGATTCGTCCTTGCAAGCAGGATTTCTTGACATTGATTATGATACTCTAAAAATTCGCGATGCCAATGGCAGCTTTATATACGAAAATCGATTATGGGAAGAATTACAAAGAAGAATATTATCAAGATATAAATCAAAATATATAATGTATAATACCCCAGAGAGGTGGCACAGCTATTGGGGTTCTTACTTCAAGCAATGGAGAAAGGCCTATCAACATAATTGGGTGGTTCAGGGTGTCACCGGGAGGGTGCTGTCTCAACAGAGGGGCGCCATATCAACATAATTGGGCGGGCGGAGGGTGTAGGGCAGGAGGGTACCGTATCAACATAATTGGGAGGGTGCAGGGTGTAGGGTGCGGATGTCATCAGGAGGCTGCAGTATCAACATAATTGGGAGGGTGCAGGGTGTAGGGTGTGGGTGTCACCAGGAGGCTGCAGCATCAACATAATTTTGAGGATGTAGGGTGCGAGTGTCACCAGGAGGCTGCAGAGCACAGGGTGTAGGGTGCGGGTGTCACCAGGATCAACATAATTTTGAGGATGTAGGGTGCGTGTCACCAGGAGGGTGTCGTATCAACATAATTGGGAGGGTCACCAGGAGGGTGTCGTATCAACATAATCGGGAGGGTGCAGGGTGTAGGATGCCGGTGTCACCAGGAGGGCACCGTATCAATGTAATTCAGTGGGTGTCGGTGCCGGTGTTTTATATAATTTGGTGGACACCGGTGTCAACAGGAGGGTACCAATAATTCAGCTGATACCGATACCAACAGGAAAATTTGGGAATCGGAAATATCCGACTAATTACTTAATTTAATCAAATTATTATTATCAACATTTAAAATTTATATTAATATAATATAAATATATATATAAATATACTAAAATATTATAGATTTAAAAATATTATAAATTTATTTTAAATTACATATATTTTATAAAATAATATTAAAAATAATTATTTTTTAATAAAAAATTAAATAATTAAAAATAAATAATTAAAAAAAATATATATTTTTTATATTTATATTATTTAGAAATATTTCTTAATTTATTTCTCTGAAATAAATTAATATAATATAAAATTTAAAAATA